>CM038147.1:575195114-575638926 GCA_021437245.1 Aegilops speltoides
TCGTCATAGCCGCCTTTCCAGACCTCATAGCATGCTGCACCCCCACGGCACTCCATAGGCTGCCCTCCCGTCTCACACTCCAAGCCTTCCATGCCGCCGCACGCCGGAAGCCGGAGGAACGCACCACCTTCATGCACACACCCTCTTCCGTGCAGCTGCCACAGCACCATCGCGCCCGCGCCACAAAGGGCTGCCATGCGTCGCTCCGCCGTCGCGTCCGTGGGTGCCCGCTTCGTCCTGGTCCGCCGTCGCTGGTCGAGGGAGGAGAGGGACCTTGCCGCCACTGACGCAGGCCGAGCACTCTGGTTCCGCGCCACCGCTTCTCGAGGAAGGAGACGCAGGCCGAGCGACGCGCATCATGCTGCGGGCGGCACAAGGCCGGGGGCGCGACGGCTCCTGCTCCCTTGGCGGCATGCCGGGGACGGGGAGGGAGCGTGGGGATCGCGCGTTAGTTTCAAGCAAGTGCATGATTACAGGAGATGTATTGAATTATGGACCGGTCTAGCGAGCGGCCGGCTGCTCGCTACACTTTGCGAGCGGCCGGCCTAAAATTGCAAGTTTTGGTCCTTTAATAATCTATAAATAGCAATTACCTAGTGTGTGTCTTTTTTGTCAGTTAGTGGATGTTTTTGTTAGCATTAAATGCTTACAGCATGCGTACAGACTAGTCTGTGAAACACATTTATTTTCTCCTCTTAAATCTTTAAAAAGTTATATCTTTTAAACCACACGTTGGAATTCAGATCCGTTTTCACCTTTGGATTCATCGCAACGAGATCTTCAAAACTAGATCCCGCATGGGTATGTTTTGACGAATTTTTTTAATGCCAACTTTGGTGCTATATGGTGCAACTAAAGTACTGCATTGTGCAACTAAACTACATTACCGCGCCAACTGAGTATATGTGTGTGTAACTAGTCCTGCCAACTAAATATCAATGCGTGTGCAACTAGTGTCCTGCCAACTAAACATCAATGTGTGTGCAACTAGACTATATTACAAGCCAACTAAGCATATGTGTGTACAACTAGTCTTCCTGCCAACTAAACATTAATGTGTGTGTAACTAGACTACGTTACAAGCCAGCTAAACATCAATGTGTGTGCAACTAGACTATATTACAAGCTATGACAATTCATATGCGATTATGTGGACCAGATTGTGCAACTCTGTGGCCATGCATGTGCCAACTAGGACTACTGTGTGTGTGCAACTACAATACTGTGGATGCAGCTCCAAAAAACTGGGTTTGAAAAAAATTGCACCATGCAGTACTAAAGTTGCACAAAGCAGTACTGAAGTTGCACAATATAGCGCCAAAGTTGGCATAAAAAAATTTCGTCGAAACATATTCATAGGGGATCTAGTTTCAAAGATCTCGTCGCAAAGAATTCAACAGTGAAGACGGATCTGAATACCGACGCGCTGTTGAAAGATATGACTTTTTAAAAATCCGAAAAACCAAAATAATTGTACGTGAAGCTGTTTCTTTCAAATTGGACTAACCAGTGTGAACATATTAAATACTGAGGACGACATGCACTAGCAGACAAAAAAATAATTCATGCATGGCAAGAAAGCCCGGCCGCTCGTTCTCTCCAATTAGCGCGCGACCACTTTTTAGATTTTGGGTTGAATTATTATCTAAGGTGAGTAACTTCAGCGCATTTTTTTTTTCATGCCTTACGTGATTTTTGGGATGCATTTTGCGGGCGTGAAGTTTCCTCTGCGGTGGAATTTGTTCAGTCAATCTAAATTACTAAGTACACTCAAGAGAAGAATTAGATTAAGATAAATCGTTAGATTAAGTTTTGTGGGTCTAATCCTATGATGATAATGGATTCGTGTACATTTTGTGGGGTGTGTTTAGAGAAATTCTTGTTTGATTGTTTAGATGTAGAAAAAAGGTCGGGCTCCTAAAAAAATAAAAATAGAAAAAAGGTCGGGGGGAGTGTTTCTCAAAAAAAAAAAAAAAAAAGGTCGGGGGGAGTGGCGCTCCCCGTTTGCGATAGGCCCCCACTGAATGTCTGGATCCCTAATTCCCCTCTGCTTCCGAGCTCCGACCACTCCCTGACTCCACTCCGGCGCCGCCGCGCGGTCGCGCCCACCTTGCCGGCAAGCTCCTCCACCTCCAGCGACCGGCGCTCGCCTGCCGCCGATGCTTCATCTCCCCGACTCCCTCCTCGCACCCAGCACCGCCTGCTCCAGCGCGGCAGCGCCTGGCTCTTCCACGCCGGCGTCGACACGAGACGTATGCGTGTGTGTGGATTTCGCCGGGGGAGGTGGCCGGTGGCCCGAACACTGTAACTCCGGGGCTTGATGTGTTAGGTACGTGTATGTAGTTTGTAGATTTGATTGATGCTTATTCCTGTTGAATGAAACTAATCGATGCTTACTCATGTTGTAAGACTATTTTATAGCTCTTCCTACTGTAATAATTTTGCAAATTCCAAACATGTAGGAGTACTATCTACTAGAACCGAGCCATTTTATGTCTTTTTTGTGTGTGCCAATTTTTGTACTGCAGATGTGTTAGGCAAAAAATAAAATAAAATAAAATTGGACCGTGCTACCCTCCGTTTGGTTGTTGGGTCCGTGGCCACTGGCTACACACCTAGACAAGCGCCATCGCTAGCTGCAGCCTCATTCCCCTTCCAGGAGCGTTGACCATCACATATAGTTCCACAGAGCAGCAATTTTCCCAGGTTAGTACCATGCTCTGCTCCCAGCCCACCTCCCGGGCGCCTCATGCTGCTTGATTTAATTTGTAACCTGTGGTTAAATTCTTGCTTCTTAATTTGGTCTTAAAGATCGACCTCATCTCAGGCCCGGCCTGCAAACCCACCAGAATTTCCCCTTCTGTGCTACCCAACCGTTTGATAAATATAGAACCATAGCGGAAACCTACACGGAAATCCATATACTGTATTTAGTTCTGTTTTGTGTTTCCAGGCATGGATAAGATGCTTCGCAAGCTCGGCTGGTCTGCTGCTAGACGACGCCAACAAGGAGAAAGGCAGTTTTCGCTATGAGCCTCAAATCCTTATACAAGCTTAACAATTTCTCTCATGTGACGTTGCTGTATTCATTTTGTCTACCAGTAGTAGAGGGAATAACACGCACATGGTGTCGCCAAGGCCTCTTACATTCCATTTATTAGAAGAAATTACAAATGGTTTTTCTGAGGACCGAAAACTTGGTACTGGTGCATATGGAACTGTTTACAAGGTAAGATTTTGTAAGACATCTCTGTGAATTTCAGCCACACTCATATGCAATTAGACTAGGTGGCCTCATACTTGAGGATGCAGACCACACATCTTATGTAGGTCCTTGTAGTGCGGCTTTGGGTGATGTCAGGTTTTCGCCCCATGATCTGTCGTTCCTGATGACAGGCGCAGATGGTGGGTTTCCTGATGTTGCTCCGAACTCGCTTTTCTTCTTTCCCTAGTCCTGATAGTTTCAGTTCCTGAGACAATGTATTTCCGTTATGAAAGTAATGGAAAGGGGAAAAGCCCGGTTCAATTTTTTTTTACACTGTTAAGTTTCTCCATTATTGAGCGGTTAACTAGAGTACCATGTACAACCATCAAATGCATACGGAAGCTAGCTGGTGCACACTGTTCCAAATATTGGTCAGTTAACTGCTATTCGTACCCCTCCCGATACGGGAACATGCTATTCAAGCCATTAACTGGTATGTCCAGTTAATTTGTCCGACAAGCCGATTTATCAGCTGCCAGGCTGAATTTTTGGCTGGGCCAATTAACTGGTAGGCATTTTTTAGCCCAAAACTGGCCCGTTCCCTCCCTACTTTTCATTGTGCAGGTTTATGGCCTTCTAGAATGGCCGCAACATCATCAGAACATCATGGCAACAATTTTCCTTGTTGCTATGTAGCCTAGGATTGCATATTTAGACACTTAGTACACTGCATGTTGTTATATAGCCTAGGATATATAGATATGGCCCTAGTTAACCTCCGATAAATGGGTTACCGATAAATTCAGTTAAATGGCCCATTTGCTGATTAATCCCTACTCATCACCCAACCGATATGGTACCAGTTACCGATATCCTGAACATTGCTCGTGCACATGAATACAGGCACATTCAAGTTCACAAGCCTCTTTTGATCTACTGATCTCGTGAATGACTAGTTTGCATATATACTTGTTCTTGCGCTACTGTGCAATTTTTATGTCATATAACAACAATATAGAACATTCGAGAATACGGGTGGGCATATATTCTAGCATGAGTATTAACTCATTGTGCTCCCTACTCATAACATATACTGCTACAAACAGAAAACTAAACCATGCTTGTGAACTATTGAATAGGGGGAGCATAAAGACGGGGAAAAGATTGCTGTGAAGATGCTTCATGACATTCTAGGACTTGACAATGAGCAATTTGAAAAAGAATATTTCAACCTTGCAGATCTGGACCACAAAAATATTGTGCGATTAGTTGGTTATTGCAATGAAACTCGGCGAGAATGTGTACGTTACGAAGGGAGAATGGTTTTTGCTGACATAACAAAGAGAGCACTTTGCTTTGAGTATATGCGTAATGGAGGTCTTGACAAATGTCTTTCAGGTATAATCCATTTGTAATCTACTTGTATTAGGAGGTAGAAATGCATGGAATAGTTCCTAATATTATATATTTCATGGATATTATCTATGTTTCTGTAGATGAAACTAGTGGACATGATTGGTGCACACGCTATTCAATAATTAAGGGGATTTGCGAGGGTCTGAAATACCTGCATGAGGAACTGGAATATCCTATGTACCATTTAGATTTAAAACCGGCCAATATATTACTGGATGAGAAACTGATGCCGAAAATCGCAGATTTCGGCTTGTCAAGGTTCTTTAGAGGAGAGCAATCGCAAATCACAAAAAGTGCTATAGGAACACAGTAAGCATGACTATCACGTGAACTGAAATTTTCTGTAGCAGAAATTCTGTTTGCACTAAATATATGGCGTTTTTTAACATATATCATGTATCATGCAGTGGATACGTACCACCCGAATACATAGATGCATCTGTTCTCTCAATTAAGTTTGACATATTCAGCTTGGGTGTTGTAATTATAAAGATAATGACTGGACCAATGGGCTACTTCAGAAGTGCTGAAATGTCTGCCAAACAATTCATAGAGCTTGTAAGAGAAAAATTTGCCTCTTCAGATATCAGTAGTAAATTTTTTGTGAGTAAACTGCCATCTTTACTGATATAGTACGGTGCTTTATGTTTCAAACTGGTAGGTACGGACAAACTGGAGGAAGAGGCTACATGCAGCATCAGTGTATCCGCTGGAGTCATACTCTGAACAAGTAAAGAGGTGCACTGAAATAGCTGTAAGTTGTGTGGAGGCTGATCGATCCAAAAGGCCGTCTATAGGGGAAATTGTGAATAAGCTGAATGAAACAGAGACAATCATTCGAAATGAGGTAAGGAAAGATACAGGGTCGTCGGTGGACCAGGTGTGATCACTAATGGCACAAGTTATTTACTTGTGTTCTCTATTTTCAATATAGAATGAAACAAATAAAATGAAATGAGCATACATATATGTATGTATGTATATAGAGTGTAGAATAATTGATGGGGAGTTGCAATTGCTTCCACTATATGAGATGTATTTCTTGATTCACATATTTTCTAGTTAAAATTTTATGCCAATGATAGGATTATGCATGTAGGGAAAGGCTGCGTACAATAGACCCAAAGTGGTCGGACCCTTCCCCGGACCCTGCGCAAGCGGGAGCTACATGCACCGGGCTGCCCTTAATTAAGGATTATGCAAACACTAATTGCTAGAGATAACACTAGCTAAGATATAATCCATTATTTGACATATATTTTTTGGCTTCTCTAGTTGACTTGGAATATATAAAGGAAGACCTTCTTATCAACCATTGCGCATGCCCTAACATGCCACACTCATTTTGTTCTTGAAATAATAATATTTTAATGATTCTTTTATTACAGTAACCTATTTTATTTTTAGTATGAGTCATTTATACACTAATGACGATGACAAAAGATGTCTTACGTTCGATAAAGGGAGTTTTTATTTTCATATCATGGCGATATAACCAACAGGAGTTCACACCTAGCGATATAACAAAACAAAATGATGTCTTACGGTAACACTTCAATATAGTTCCTTTGGTTCGCAGGATTCTAAGAACACAAGAATATGATAGGAATGCATGCACAAAACAGAGGATTTGTAAACATAGGAATTGTGTCAACTTTGATGTTTGGTTCACATGAATTGAAAAACCACAGGAATCCTAATTAACGTGATCAAATGAAAGTCAAACCACATGAAATGTTTAGTTAGAATATTATTATGCCACTAAAAATATATCGTTCTTTGCGTAGGAATTTGAAAAATTGGTACTAGTCGATGTTAGAATTCCTGCATTTTTCCTTTGAACTGAGATCAAAGGAATTTTTCCTATGTTTTTCGTTTGCCTCATTCCTTTGAATCAAAGGCATGAATAGTGCCACCACAGGAGAATTTCCTGTTTCTACATTTTCCCTCCACTTTTCCTTTAAACCAAAGGAACCGTTACTGCGTTTTTGGTTCGTGGGAAAGAGATGTGGAATGTGAGTTCAGGGGTGAGGGGTGAGGAGATTTAAAGTCCACTGATTGATTAGAAGGAATGTGAGTTCCAGTGGGAAGGAGAATGGGAGTTGAGGGAGCCAACTCCCGCTGATTTCTTCTCATGGAAATGGGAGTAAAAATCTATTTCTGACACCGAATCTCTCCATGAACTCTCTTGTACAAACTCCCATTCCCCTGCCAAAAGGTTACCAAACAGGCTGTTTGTAGAAGTATGCATAAAGTAGGGTAATGACAACTGTATATAACCTAGCTATAAGGTGTGGCAGTTAACACCATGTCTCATACATGTACCGCTAATAATCTAGTATATATGTTGTCATGGAAACAACATGAGTAGGGGGTATCTCGTCGTTAGTACTGGTGAAGTAAAATTAGCAGGAGTGTGTATGTGGCGTAATGTGAAGGTTTCCATACACCGAGACAAAGTTGACATGTCAATTTTTATTAGCCTTGGCTGCCTTGTTCCGTCCAAAAAAGAAACTGCATTCAAGTCCAAGTAGCTTGATTGCATCAGATCAAAGCAACACATAACAATATTTCACATTTTTGCAACCACGTTAGAAGGTCCAGTATAACCAGCTCAAAACAAGCATGTCTTCCTATGTTAGATTGTTAGTTTCTATATGTAAGTTAGGACATGTTATTATTTCTTAAAGGGACAGTACGGCTCTCCTTTCTCTCCTGTGCTACAAATTACTATCTTTCAATTAATTATTCAAAACATAGAAATCAGAGATTATTACCTGAGAAGATAGCAGCAGCCTTTTCCAATTAGCTAACGCACTATTTTATACTAGGTATTAGAACCAGGTGCATTCATAGGAAGAGCCAACATTGCTGGTCTGGAAAAGGCTGTTGCGGTGTTAGATACCCTTGGCAGTGGCAGGGCAAGTTCGAATCATCGCAGCGGGTTTCTCTATGGGGGAAAAAATCAAGGAAATAAAGTCAATGTTTTGGCATTTGAAGTCGGAAATACAATAGCAAAAGCTTCCAGTTTGTGGAGATCATGCTCTGACGAGAGTATAAAAGAACTGAAGGAAGAAATCTTGCATTCAGACGGTGTGCAAATATTAATTTCCTCAAATTCTAGTGAGCTCCTGCATATTGCTACTATCGACAAGAGGTATGGTTAGTTAAGAAATAAGTTTTCATTAATTTTCTAATTCATCTTACCACAGATGTTATTGATGTGGACTTCAAATGGAACCCAACAGGGAAGACCTTGCCATCTTTTCGAGAGAAGTAATTCGATTTGGTGACCTGTGTACAAACCCGATATGGCATAACCTGGGACGCTATTTTGAGAAGTATACTTCTGAGAATTATGCATTTCATTTTGACATGTCAATATTTACCATTTCATAAGCCCTTGTTCTGAACACTATGGGTTACTCTCATGTGCAGGTCAACGAAAGATTCCATGCCCCAGGATCATTCAAAAGAGCATATCGGAGCTACTTTCCAGCAGCTGATTAGTTTGGCTCAAAACACTTCTGTATGTTCTACTTAACTTCCACATTCCTATACTTCAGGAGGTGCACTTCTATTTGAACTTGACTTCTTAGGAGGATTGTAACCCAACTCTATCTTTATAATGCAATGAAAGGCAAAGGTCCTTTGCGTTTTCTCGAAAAAAAATTACTTCAGGAGGTGCTTGTACTTGATGATAATACTAACGTTTATGTAGTCAAGAAGTGGCAACATCATGATTACAATTGTACTTCCTGAAATTATCGGCTAAATATCTTTAATGAAATCAAGAAATTCTCAGTAGGTTAATAACTAAGAATTAGGTCTCCTGCATACCGGCCAGCTAGAACTACGGTTCGAAGGTGGAATTTGTATTCATACTCTGGCTTGAAGCTTATGCTGATGAGCTAGTTCTATAACTGCAGGAGCTTTACCATGAATCGTATGCTCTGGATAGATTGGAGCAGGAATTTCAAAGGAAATTTCATGAAGAGGAGTCTGTACCAGCAGCTAGACGAGGTACAATCAGACTGATGTCATTGTTCTTAAGCAATTTCAGTAGATGCTAAAACTTGTTGGAGTTGACCCACAACTCCTTGAGATGTGCTTTGCACACTCTCAAACACAAGCAGATCACTAGCAGTGAAGCTTAGCGCTCTCTCTCTCTCTCTAGGATGGTGCTACAGTACACATCAAATTTGTTCTGGAGACTACAGCTAGTTTTTACAGCTCACCTGATCTAATCTACTACTCCCTCCGTCTCATAATATAAGATGTTATTACATCCAATATATGAGTATATTGGATGTAATAACATGTTATATTTTGGGACAGAGGGAGTAGCTTTTACAGCTCATGCTCTAGGTGTTCCATGGTTGTTTCATCTAGACAATTCCTCTTGTACTACCTCTGCCGACCATTGATATTTGGTTCTAAATCATCCTATACTATTATGCTACAGGACACAAAGATTATCCTAAAAAGCCCGAACCATATTGCTTTTCCAGTATCTCACCCGGAAATAGTAACTGTACTACATAAATTAAGACTTTAGTGAAGAGATCTGAATACAGAAAAAATTACTACAACGAGCACTGTAGTTTTCCATCAAAAGGGGAAAATGATGTTTTTTTTAGTTGTGATGCATTTTTTTTTTTGCCCTGAACCTCATATTCTGTGATGACATTTTATCTTACCTATTGCAATCCAAGGCTCCAACAACAACAATAACAACATAGCCTTTCAGTCCCAGTCCTTCAGATCTCTCTTTACGGGCTTCTCCCATGTTAAGTTTGGTCTATCCCGACCTCTCGACATTATCAGCACACTTTAATCGTCCAATATGCACTGGCGCTTGTGGAGGCCTGCGTTTTTTTATGCCCAAACCATCTCAGACGATGTTGGATAAGCTTCTCTTGAATCAGTGCTACCCCAACTCTATCATTGTATATCATCTTTTCGGACCCGATCTGTTCTTGTGTTGCCACATATCCATCTCAACATGCACATCTCCACTACACCTAACTGTTGGACATGTCGTCTTTTAGTAGGCCAACATTCAGCACCATAAAACATTTACTGGTCGAATCGCCGTCCTATAGAACCTGTCTTTTAGCTTTTGTGCAACTCTATTGTCACAGAGGATGCTAGAAGCTTGGCGTTGCTTCATCCATCCAACTTTGATTCAATGGCTCACATCTTCATCGATATCACCATCCTTCTGCAGCATTGACCCCAAATATCGAAAGACGTCCTTTTCTGAGGTACCACCTGCCCATCAAGGCTAACCTCCTCCTCGTGCCTAGTAGTACTGAAACCGTATCTCATGTACTCAGCTTTAGTTTCACTAAGCCTAAAACCTTCGATTCCAAGTCTGTCTCCACAGCTCTAACTTTCTACTAACCCTTGTCCGACTATCATCGACTAGCACCACATCATCCGCAAAGAACATACACCATGGATTATCTCCTTGTATATCCTTTATGACCTCATCCATCACGAAAGCAAAAAGATAAGGCTCAAAACTGACCCTTGATCCAAGGCTCAAAGTGAATTTTTTTTGATAGTTGCTGTGATAAATTGAGGTAAAGCAATCATCACAGTAAGGGCTCTTACATGGGGAACCAGGGCCTAGAGGAAAATTCCACATTTTTAGGTAATGAGCTACAAGAATGGCAACATTTCTTCCTGGCTATGCTTTATAGATGATATTAATAACACACCATGTACTGCAAATTTTCTATTAGAGATATTTATTGTATTCAATCTTTGCAGAGAGTGTTATGATTCTTCACAGTGAACTAAAGCGCCAAAGGAAGCTTGTGAAAACTTTGAAGAAGAAATCCTTGTGGTCCAAACCTTTGGAAGATGTAATTATCTTCATCCACATTTGCTTCATTACTTTATATCTCAGCCTTCTGTAATTCTATCTGTTGGGTTATGCCTGCCAGCGTTCTGTAGAGATAATTTTTGATGAATTGCTACTCGCATATTGTTTTTTGTGTCTTTTGATGGATGCTAACATTGCTTTGTGTTATCCTCTATCCAGATTGTCGAGAAGCTTGTTGATATCGTCATTTTTCTGGATAAACAAATCCGGGATGCATTTGGTGAAGCTGGTAATTTATTATTGATTGGCTGGTTTATTGTTCACAGAAAATGTATCTGACAACATCCTGATACTTCTTTGAATAAACAGTTCCTGTAGGTACTGGCTTCACCGAGCAAGTTCAGAACAAAAAGCTAGGTCCCTGTTGTCTGGCACTGCATTACGCTAAAATTATCAATCAAATTGAAAGTATAGTAAGTTAATTTGATGACCCATATCATGTTTATTTTGCTTGCTTAATGTAGTCAATTTACATGTGATCTCTTATTTTTCTACGGAACTATTTCTGTTATGTTGATGAACTGTGCATTTATTCATTTGCCTTTCCTTTCAGTGAAAAGAAGTATTCAATGGTGACCTGTACTTAATGTTTATGGTCACCCACATAAATATTAGTCCGTCTCCTAGCTGCAAAATAGCAATCCAAAAGTAAATTTTGAAATAAGAAGTTACAACGTCATAGTGCATATATTGTATCACCAAAGTCTACATGCTTCAGTCTAATATATACTCTTTAGCCTTCTATTTGTGATACAGCATTGCTTAAGAAATAAGAAAAAGGCATAGAGTTCTCAATCTTTTGTGTGCATGTGCAGGTCTCTCGGCCACTCTCTCCTAGGGCTAGGGAGAACTTGTACCATGGACTACCAATAACAGTGAAGTCAGGTCTGCGGTCACGGTTGCAATCAGTTAATACTGAAGAGGAGGTTTGCCTTGTAAAACTCTACAGGTTAATTTTATGTATGCACGTGGGGTCTGTCATAGAAATGTAAATCTGTTCGATTGAGCTTAGAACTACTCCCTCCGTTCACTTTTGTAAGGCGCGGAGCGAAATCGTGTGCACACTTGCTCGCTCGCGCACGAAAAGGATGTTTTCCAAACATCCGCATCCCTTCCCTCACACGCTCGCCCGCATCCCTCCCTCTCTCACGCTTGCCCGCATCGCCGGCGCCGGCGTCCTCTCCCTCGCACCTCTCTCGCCCGCGCCGCCTCTCCCCGAGCTCCTCGCTCGCCCGCGTCGTCGGCACCCTCTCCCTCGCGTGCGTCGCCGGCGCTCTCCAACACCAGCTCCATTGTTAAAAATGCGATTTTTCCCCCTCCGGCCCTCCGATCTGCAGTGGCGGTCCTCGATCTGCTGCGGCGACTATCAAGACGGCACGAAGGAGCTGCTACTGCCTGTCGCCTGACCAGAGCTTCTGCTGCCGGTTGCCTGCCCGGAGCTGCTGCTGTAGGTCGTCTGCCTGGATCTGCTGCTTCAGGCGATGCCCACATCGCCGTCTCCCTCCCGCTCCTCTTCCTCCTCCTCGTTGGTTACTTCACCACCTCAGCATCAACGGCGGGGGGCTGGGAGGGGGAGGGGTGGATGGGCCCTTCTTCAAGGCCTACAACCATCACAGAGCAGAGCAGGAAGCTCGTCTCCGAGGTGAGGATTTACTGTAGCCGCTTCAGTTAAATGCATCTGGTTCATCCTCTGTACTCTGGAGTAGTCTGTATTCTGCTCTTCTCACCTCACCTTCAGTTAAATGCATCTGGTCAGTGATATAATTCAGAGCATCAGATTCACAAGCATGATGGATGGAGGGATCTCTCAAATGGTGTGGCTCCTAGTACTACAACGGCAGTGACATGCCGGCCTCCCACACACGCATAGCATGCACTGATCGACACCTACGATCGAGTTGTGACCAACTGTACAACTGTACATGCATACATGATATATACAGTACCACGAGTAGATAAGCATGCATGATATGTGCAACAAATTTAGAGGAAACGCATGCCAATCATGATACTCCATCAAAATTAAGTTTGGAGTATGTGCAAAAGATTCAGGGGAGTAGCTAGGTTTGCATGTATGTGTCAAATGTGTGTGTACTAAGATGAGACAGTTATCAAATTAAGTGCCTTATGAAAGCAACAAACAATGATGATGATTCAGGGGAGTAACAACTCTGCCTCTGTTTTGGAGAAAAAAAAGTGAAGGAGAAAGATTGTGTGTGTGGATGGAAATCAAGCAGAGGCAAATAATGTCCAGGCCACTTTAGTGTTCACCACCTAATTTGCCTTGCAGATTAACAGATGTGGTGCAGATGTGGTGGAGTATATCTTCTGGAATGGGCATGAACCGGCCAAAGTTCAGGTAATCTACTTACTGCAGTTGGAGTAGTTGCCCTTCTATTTACTCAACTGAAAGAAATACTCCATAATTTAAATATCATGTGCCAAATATGCGACCTCGTTAGAAATACTCCATGATTTAACCCAACAGAAAGAGTTGATCGACATGAATTTTTCTGGAGTAGTTCGTCGACAGTACATTGAATCTTAAAAATTCAGTTAAGCAAGCATGCTACTCCTATTTTTGGAGTAAAAATTCAGTTTAATATTCATTAAAAGAGCTTGGCATCTCTGTTTGCATCTAGGTCTGGATATTCTTTGCTGAAGAGAATATATACTCCTAGTAAAGAATATACTCCTAGTTGGAGTGTTTTGCAACTTGCTAGGAGTACTGGAGTATCAATCTATCTATAGCAAGTGATTCAGTTCTCTTCTTTTCCAACCATAAATACTGGAGTATATATTCCAATATATAGCAAGTACTCCAAGTATAAGCTGGAGTATATAGCAATATATAGCACAATATAGTCTGTGGCAACAATAAATATAGACTCCAAGTTCACACATAAACACATACTCCTTTTCTTGTAAACACGGAATACACAAGTACTCCCAACAAACTGGAGTAGAATACACAACAAGTACACACAGAATACACAACAAATTGGAGTAGGATCAGCGTCCAAGCATCTCTAGTGCCATTGCATACACTTCAGGAGGAACTGAGATCCAGGGCGGTAGCAGTTGTAGCCTTTCTAGCCTATCCTTGTTCATGTGCGGGATTTTGTATTTATTGGCTCCACCATTCTTCATTACTTCAACCATGCAAGTCTGCAGAGTTATGAATACTCTGTTAAGTTTTGAAACTTCATATCCATCGAACTCCTCTTGAACACCTTTAATCAGCTCTGGAATAGTTTTCGGACTTTTGCAGTCTGTTAGCGACTGAATAGAGCTAAAGAACCCAAGGTCCAGGGCATTCATGTCCGGAGAATTTGGAGGCTGATACATTATTCTAATGTCCAGGCCACTTTCGTCCACAGCTTCTGCGAATGCTTGATCATTAGGTAGGATATGTGTTCTCGCGTTATCTTGCTGGATAAAAATGGGTCGTCCATCATCATCTGCAGGCCACAATGCTTGAATCGCTGGCACAACCTTCTGTATAATGTACTCTCTCATCACATCCCTCGTCACTATGACAGGCTTTGTTTCCAATGTCCCTTTTTCCCTATTCTTGCTTCTTTTTGCTGCTGCAGTCACTCTCACGAATGGCCATACCCCAATTTTTCCGGAGAATGTCATGTTCCCATCTTCATCAAACCGTGGTCTTGCTACCGCTGTGAGAAACATCACTTTTCCAATAGAGTTTTTGACAGGTCTTTCCGGGTCCTCTTCGTCAGGCAGCAGATAGTAGTTCCTTTTTCTCTTGGTCATGGAGAACCATTTCTCGTCGATGTGAACAATATTATGCATACTCCTGAAACTTGGGCTTACATCTCCTAATGTTGCCTCATCTAGCATAGAGAGGCAAAAATCCACCCTATCTCTCTTATTTTTCTCTGTCAGTACTGGCTTAACCCTGTTGGAGTGTCTCCTTATCTTGTTCAACTTGAACTTCTTGTATAGTGTAGTAGGGCTTACACCCAGTGCCTTGGCTAGAGATCGAATAGTTGACCTCTTGTTTAAGGGAATTGTCGGAATGAGAGATAGGATATCATCATAAGATTTTCTTCCACAATTTTCCTTTCTTTTGTTTGAAACATCCACCTCCTGACCAAGGCCTTTCTGTTTCATTGACGTCTCCCATATTCTTTGAATAACTCGAACATGTGCTCCAAATATTGCAGCCACATCCTTCTTATCAGTTCTCTTGAACTTGCCTCCTCTACTCTTATGGAGGGTTTCCAAGGACATGTAAGCGGCATATCTCTGTGCATCAGTGAGCCAATTCCTTTGCCTTTGTACTCCTACAATAGCAATAGAATAATAAAATTAATTATTGCAAGAATATTACAAATTGGTTGCTGGAAATGTAAACAAGAGGTCAACAATAGCATTAAATTCCATGGGATAGGAGTATTGCTTGCTTTGCTTGCTGTAAATATAAACATAAATGCTGGTTGCTGAAAATATAAATGTAAACTAAATTTGTAAATATAAACTAAACTTTATACTCCATGATTGACCTCTATTGCAGGCAAGCAAGCAAATTACTCCATAATTTGTTTTTGCATTGCTTTTTCTTTTTAATTTGGAGTAGTATGAAAATATTTTGAGGTACACCGCTGTTCTTGCAGCAGTTTCTTTTCCATTCCTAGCTGTCAGAGTATATGTTTATTTACACACATACATGATGTCAGAGTATATGCTGTTTGAGGTACACAACGGTTCTTGCGGAGTTTGTTCAGTTTGCCTATAAGCAAATGAGGCAAAAACTGAAATACCCCCGTAGTTGTCCAGGAGGCCCCTGTTGCTTGCTGAAAATATAAATGTTGCTTGCTTGCTGAAAATATAAATGTAAATGTTGCTTGCTGAAACTAATGTTGCTTGCGTTATCTCCTTCTTTCTAGTATGCCTTGTGTACCATGACATTTCTTTGTTGTCATTTTAATTACTCCATACAGAAAGAAAGAAAGGCAACAACAAATTTGCTTACTCCACTAAAATGTTAATTACTCCATTCTAGTGGAGTAATCTTTTCCAGCCTTCCATAGAGAAGATTGTGATATCCATTTCATTTGATTTAGCCACTTTACTACTCCATAGCGTAGTAGTGTTGAATAACATGTGAACAAAATGAAGCTTCCTCATATGCACTATTCAATCTTAGCAATCCCTTCTCTGTTACTTCTCTGAGGCATAATTTGATGCAAGATTGGAAGAAATTATACCTGAATTTTGACCAGCATTGTTGCCTTCTTCTTCAGGTTCTTCGTTGCCTTCTTCGGGTGGAGTGAAATTGAGGTCTGGGACTACCATGCTTGCAATTGGGCCAACGATTTGCTGCTGTTGCTGTTGAGGATCTGCTGCCGTTGCTTCTGTTGAGGGCCAGTGATTTGCTACTGTCGATGTTGAGGATCTGCTGCTGTTGCTTCTATTGAGGGCCAATGATCTGTTGTTGTTTCTTCTGTTGAGGATCTGCTATCGAAGGGAAGGAGCTACAGTTGAGGATCTGCTACTGTTGCCAGGGGACAAGCCGGCAAGGAGCACCGAGCCTGGAGGTGGTCACGCATGAGAGGAGCTCCTGATCTTCTCCCCTGGCCCCCGGCGAGCTGGACCTTCTGGCGACACGGGGAAGAAGGGAGGTGGTTCTGGGCGAGCTTAAGCTTGCCGGCGAAGTGCTGCTGGGGCCGGCGGCCGGCGAGGTGCCCTCCTGGGGCCGGCAACGAGGTTCCTGGATGAGCAGGAAGCTGGGCAGGGAGGAGGAGATCCTGGGCGGAGGAAAATCTGGGCGAGGTGGGAAGGGAGGAGATCCTGGCGAGGAGAATCTGGGCGAGGTGGGAAGGGAGGAGATCGGAGAAGCTGGGCGGCGAGGTGTGCGGCGAGCCGGCGACGCGCTGGGAGGCGACGCACTTGGCGAAGCGATCCCGATGGTTTTTGAATTTCAAATTGATCGAAGGGTATTGTTGTCCATTAGCGATTTTTGGGGGCTGTCGGAAATCTCCTTCCGCGCCTTACAAAAGTGAACGGAGGGAGTAGTAGAGTTTTATTTGTCTGTCCATAGGCATGATATCCAAAGGAGTACATGGGGTTCATATTATAGAATGTGATAGACATTTTGCATATAGTTTCTTGAGAAAAACCGGGACTTAATTTTGTTACTATAATTGTCACATCAAAGTGTATTACTAAATGCGACCCTTGTGATTCTTTGCAGCGTACTGTATCTCAAATCAAAGCTGAAATGCAGAAAACCCTTTGCTGGATTCTGCCAATAGCAGAAAATACAACAAGGTACTTCAAATCATCCTGATTTCTGAAGTTAGTTCTTTCTCTCTGTTTACAAAGTTCACTGTTTCCATACTTGTACCAGAGCACACCAAGGATTTGGATGGGTCAGCGAATGGGCACACTCTGGGTTAGCCCCCTTTAAATTTCCATCAACTATATCGGATACACTTGTTTGCAACATAACCTGACATAGTGATTTTACAGGATTCATATGGATGAGAAATTAGGTTGCCGGCACAGCGTGACTGGCGTCCAGACGCTTTATCACGCCGACAAGGCGAAGACGGAGGAGCACATCCTCGAGCTTGTGGTGCTGCTCCATCATCTCGTGGTCCAGGTGAAGAGCCGAGGCTATGTGCAAAACATGTCTACAAAGCAGGACCAGTCTCCATCTCGTAAGTTATCATCAGAACCGCAAGCTGATGCCAAGCACTGCATGTCTGACACATCTCCGACGAACAACTGCGAGATCTGCCCAAGCCCGCTGTCGGACAGCGAGCGCCATATGCTGGACCCCCTAAGCTTCAGGAGGTGTGAGCCCCAGCCTGGCAGCTGGGGGGACAAGGCGCAGCGGAGCCATGGCAGCTCGCCGGCCAGGGAGTTCGTTCGTAGTCGTAGCTCGGCCTCGGACCGTGAGCTGGTGAAACATCTGGATGTAATAGATGGTCTAGCAGACTGGCCATCGTTTTGGTAGAGTGAAGACATTTGGTTGCAAGCACAGAGTAGCTATTTGTTGGCTTTTGGCTCCACCGTCTGGCTCGTCGATTATATCACATTCGGAATTTTTCAAGTATTTTTTCTTTCGATTTCACTGTTCACTGAGATCAGATGAGCTCGGGAGCCGAAATTGATAGTCAATTATACTGGTAGTATATAACAATGTTACAGCTGGGTGGTGATTTGAGTGGAAATACAGCAGGATCAGAAGTGATGCCCCATGGCCTCACTCCGCTGTGTCAGTGTGTTACTGCACCATTCTTTTCGGTTCAAAAACAGGTGGGTTTATGTTGGACGGCGATAGCAAATAGGCCTTATTATGACATAATTTGCAGTGTGTCGACAGCTGTTTGTTAGTATAGTGTATTTGTGACTTTCTTTTTTTTCGCGAATACGCAAAGCTTGCGTATCATTCATTGATAGAAGAAGTGAAATAAGTACAGCAAAGGATACAACACATGACACGAACGCAAACAGGCGTGAACATGGTGCCCGAAGCAGAGAGAAGGGATGCTCAGCCCGAATAGAGATACAACACAGATAAGCCTATCAAACCCACCCAAAAAAGAGTGGCCAAGCCAAACCAGCCAAAACACCAACATCACCGAGTCAATACGACGGGCTCCGCGAGCGAGCAAGATAGCGCCTTCAAGAAGGAAAATGACGCCGAGACGCCATCGCCATCCGGTCCGGAGGAACCAGACCTAGAGTTTCCCCTGAGCTCGAAGAGGGGCCCAGCTGAAGGCCTTGACAACGCCTCCAAGAAGGAACGACACCAGAAAGCCGCCGTTGCCAAGACCGGAAGCCGAAAGCGAGGATTTCTCCTCGCCTCAAGTCGAGCAATCCCATAGCCCGAATTGGAAATCGATGATGAGGAAGTCAATGTTGGTCGGAACCACCATGTCGGAAGCGGGTTGACGGGCTGCACTCGCCGTCGAAGGTGGCACCGCCCGAACCCAAGAGCATTGATCCGCAAAGGAGGAGGCTTTGAGGCATGTAGGGAAGGGCGGGCGACAAAGCAAACCACGCGGGGGTCTGGACGACGGCGTCAACAACGCCGACAGGAGGGACTGGATGAACGCAGATCCAAAGTGTCGTGGCCTAGCCGTCGGGACGTGGGCGAACCAGGTGAGCCGGAAGGGACGCAGCCACCCGGTCGCCAAGGTTGGAGCTGCCCGGCAGAGGGCGCCGACGGCGGGGGACACCGGAGAGACGGGCCCGAGACCGCGGGCCGAACAGCGCCAGCAAGGACCCGTCGAGAGGTGCCCCGTGTCCGCCACATCCCTAGAAGCCTCGTCACCTCCATCCAAGAGCTGTCACCGAAGCTCGGGGGGAGGATGTGCCACTGGAGAGACCGGCAAGTGTAGGCAGCAGCTGGGGAAGACGCCGGCGAAGCCCAGGGGAGGAGACCCGGGGCCGCGCGCCGGGGGCGGGGACACTTGATCAGTAGAATCTTCCAATAAAGCAACTGATTGGATCTTTCTCATCGAAGGCCAAACAGAACTTAGGCTCCGCTTCAAATGGTTTGATAAACTAGCGCGGCCACCGGTACTCAACTCAATTTTGAACTAGGAGTAGAAATCAGGGATAATTGTTTTCAGAGGGCCTCCAAGCTTGTGGAATGCCTTGTTCTCTACTCCCATGCATGCGCATTCCCCCCAGCTCTCGTCCTCGCCACGACATTATAGCGCTGCTACTCTCTTTTTGGCTTCATCAGATTAAAAAATTTTTACTGTAAATTATCTATTGCCATGCATGATTCGGAGTGGTCCAGAGCTTATCCACTACTAACTGACTAATACTACTGCTGATAGTGCCTTCTCTTCGCCATGTCATCCATCTTATCAGGATATCACATATCATTAGCATCAATAATGCAAGCAAGCACTTTTCCCATGCATACATATCCTTTCCCTATTCATTTCACGGCGACGTCCGTGTCCGCCACTCCGCCGCTCCCATCCGATCCATCTCCGCCACCCACATGTACGCGCCGGCTTCTATGCGTCTTCCCCCGTCGCCGTCGAACGTAGCCATGGCGCTCGTGGTGCGGTCGGCGTCTCCGAGACTGCGACGGCCCACCCACCGATCGAATTGATAACCCCGTCCATCCATCACAGCTCTTCTCGCTCGCCCTACTGCATGCCAGCAGGTGCATGCATGGCCGACTGGCTTCTTGTCGGCGGCGCCTAGACATGGCATGTGCAACACGTACGACTACATGAAGAGGAGACGTCCCTGAACTCAGACCAACATGATTTCTTCTCCCCGGCCATACCTGATGATAAGCAAGTTAATTCCACCTGCACAACATTTTTCTCCCAGCACGATACGTGTAGCTCGAGATACTAGCATCCAGAACCATCTAGAACAGGAACAAAAACGCGGTACTGTGACATCTAGACTAGATGCCGAACAAAAACAGATACATACAAAGACTTGCAGAGAAATCAGAGGCCACGGCAGATCATTGCCTGCAGATGCGTACGTAGCTATCACTTTCAGGCGGACAATTTTGTGGGCGACGTCTGCTGGATACAGATAACCACAAACACTAAAGAATAACAAGTCCCCAAAAGTCCAAACAGTGGAAAATATGTGGCCACACAATCGTTTAGCCCATCATCGTCGCAAGGAAAAATCTACCGTGCCTCCATGCATGTGGGGCGACAAGAAAAAACTCTTGAATTCTTGTAAGACAAGTCGAGCTACAGTGCGAAAAGAGAGATTCGAGCTTCGAAATTCGAATGTTCCACATAACCACAAATGCTAAAACAACAAGTTCTCCAAAAGCCCACACCATAAAAGAAGAATAATATAATCACAATCTGTCAGCGTCGCAACACCTAGCTCGGCGAGAAGAATAATGGAAAAATATATCGTTCTTGTTCAGGAATCCAGACACAAAGTCTCATACTGCCTTTTCTAGAACAAGTTGGCAATATTGAACCATAGGCTAGGCTGACACATATGATGCCACCGAGATGTGGAAATTCAAATTTGACATGTCAGCACGCCAAGAAAACAACTAGTATTGTCCACAGCTCGATGCCTCGATCTGTTATTTTGAGCTATAATATCCACTGATCCACAGATTAACTTTATATGTCATGATCTTCGCAAAAAAAACTTTATATGTCATGTTATGCCATGGCCCATGTGGTCAAGTGGACTACAATCATATCAGATGCTACATGACATCTCGCGCAACGATTCGCGATCGGACGGGGCACGAGTCCCTTTCCCCCCTTGTTGAGGATGAGAAGTTGGCACTACAATTGGTGGCGCGAAAGCAACGTTCAAGAGGCCGACAAGCAACTCACGCGCTCATGGCTGACTCAGCTGGAGCTCACACATAATCTTCTTCTTCTCCGCATCTTTGTGGAGATAAGAGAGCTGGGCGTACGAGTGCCACCACAGACTCCTCCGTCCTCACCCCTTATATAAATCCAGCGGTGCCTCAGTTCTCCTCGACGAGGACGGACAACAGTGCAACGAACAAGTACTCTGCTTTTGCATCAGGAACTCAAGAACAGAGATCAGAGAATCCATGGCTACGTTCGCGACGTCGTCACCCGCGGTGATGGGGTCGGCTCGCCCGTGGCGGGTGGCCCAGGGTCGGCGGTGCATGGTGGCGTGTGCGTCCTCGATGATGGTGGCGCCGGCGGCGGTGGCCGCTGGGAGGACGCACTACGACGTGCTCGGGGTGGGCGCGGGAGCCAGCAGGGGGGAGATCAAGGCGGCGTACCGGCGTCTGGCCAGGGAGGTGCACCCTGACGCTGCTGGTGGCGGCAGCGACGCGCAGTTCATCCAGCTGCACGCGGCCTACGCCACGCTCGCTGACCCCGACGAGCGCGCTCGCTATGACAGGGACGTGACCTGCCACACCGCGGGGATGATGATGCGGCGGGCGGCCGCGGCTGGGCCGTCGTTCCGGCGGAGGACGTGGGAGACCGACCAGTGCTGGTAGGACGTACGACCTGGAAAACAGGTCTTCCCTCCGGCCCCCCAACCGGCGGCCGCCCGGTTAGCTCAGGACTCAGGCACGGCGCTGGAGAGAAGGTCTTCCCGACTGTCGTACGATCAGGATTGGACGGCCTAGATTGGGTGGTGCAGACGCGGGAGCTCTGTACACAGCAAGAGGCGTTTTTAAAGATCTCTTGTGCGTCTGGTCAGCACAATGTAAATATGTAAACTAATTATTATATGTAAATTAACGGCCAAGGAATATAGGAGTAGTACGTAGTAGCTCTCTCTGATAAGGAATTAGTTACCTCCATGTCGGGCGTTTTCTTCCTCCAAAGTTGTCTCTTTGTTTCTGCACGAAATTAATTACCACAGTCATTCCTTAAGCCTGCCATGCATGTAATAGTCTTGGATAATTTCGCAAAAAAATGTCATAGTTTTAGATAGGTAGAAAAACGGGCGTGAGGACATCTGGCCACAGGGGCGAGGTATGGATAAATGGTCACTCATGTCAAGCCCACTACTCTCACGTGTTTCTATGTCTTCAATTTAACTGGTGAAAAATATGATTATTTTACTTGGCCATAAAAATATATCTTAAGATACGTTGTCGAATGAAGGTTCTAAACACTTTTTCTGTGCGTGTGCTGAATTTCACATGTTTTGCTAGTCAAATTGAAGAGCTACATTTCTATGACTGACTTATATTGCTTTTCGGAGGGAGTATTAACAGTAGCTTGGATGTATTTCATTATTGGAGTCATTTTCATGTCTGGGTTCTAGGATAAATGTGTTTGCATGAGTGGCACTGACCCCAGCCATACATTGTAGATCCACCCAAGATAAAAATTCATTCTTAAGGGACTACCGAGGAGGAAACAATTATGCTGCTAACATCATGGAGCCAGAAACCAAATTAGCTCCCATCCGATCCATCTCCGCCACCCACATGTACGCGCCGGCTTCTATCCTTCTCCCCGGGCGCCGTAGCCGTCGAACGTCGCCATGGCGCTCGTGGTGCACCGGTGCGGTCGGCGTCTCCGACGGGCCACCCACCCGATCGAATTGATAACCCCGTTCATCCATCACAGCTCTGCTCGCTCGCCCCACTGCATGCCAGGTGCATGCATGGCCGACTGGCTTCTTGTCGGGGCCTAGACCTAGACATGGCATGTGCAACACGCAGGAGTACATGATGAGGAGACGTCCCTGAACTCAGACCAACATGATTTCTTCTTCCCGGCCATACCTGATGGTAGGCAAGCGGCAAGCCAACGAACACGATACGTGTAGCTCGAGATACTAGCATCTCGAACCATCTAGAGCAGGAACAAAAACACGGTGTAGAAAGATCAGAGGTACTGTAACATCTAGACTAGTTGCAGAACAAAAACAGATACGTACAGAGACTTGCGGGAAAATCAGAGGTCACGGCAGATCATTATCTGCAGATGCGTACGTAGCTATCACTTTCAGGCGGACAATTTTGTGGGCGAAGTCCACCGGATTCTGATAACCACAAACACTAAAGAATAACGAGTCCCCAAAAGTCCAAACAATGAAAAATATGTGACCACACAATCGATTAGCCCATCATCTTCACAAGGAAAAATCTACTGCGCCTCCATGCATGTGGGGCGACAAGTAAAACTGTAAAAACTCATGAATTCTTGTAAAACAAGTCTGACAGTATGAAAAGAGAGATTCGAGCTTCGAAAATCGAATGTTCCACATAACCACAAATGCTACAATAATAAGTTCCCGGAA
The DNA here is from genome assembly GCA_021437245.1 of Aegilops speltoides. Taxonomy (NCBI): domain Eukaryota; kingdom Viridiplantae; phylum Streptophyta; class Magnoliopsida; order Poales; family Poaceae; genus Aegilops; species Aegilops speltoides. The sequence goes on from CM038147.1 coordinate 575,218,370, forward strand.
GTCCACACCATGGGAGAAGAATATAATCACAATCTGTCAGCATCGCGAGACCTAGCCCGGCGAGAACAATAACTGAAAATATATTGATCTTGTTGGGGGAACCCAAACACAAAGTCTCATGCCATTTTTTTTTCTAAAACAAGTTGGCAATATTGAACAATAGGGTGACACTTACTTCCTCCGTCCGGAAATACTTGTCATCAAAATGAATAAAATAAGATGTATCTAGACGTATTTTAGTTCTAGATACATCGTTTTTCATCCATTTTGATGACAAGTATTATCGGACGGAGGGAGTATGTATGTATGACGGGACTGAGGTTTGAAAATTCAAATTCGACATGTCAGCACGCCAAGAAAACAAATAGTACTATCCACAGCTCTCATTTTGAGCTGTATGTACTATCCACAGCTAAACCGTATATGTCATGTCATGTCATGCCATGCCATGTGTAGTGGACTATCGATCATATCAGATGCTACATGACATCCCGCGCACCGATTCGCGATCGGACGGCGCGCGAGTCCCTTTCCACCTTGTTGGGATTATAAGTTCCCGGAGGCGGCAGGGTGCCTCGAGCGGCCGGACTTCGCTGTCTGGCGGGTAGAGACGAGACGGAGATCGGCTACGAGACGCGTCAGGAGCACTAGCGCGATCTGGCAAAAGGGATCGGCGGCAGAGCAAAAAGATTGACTTCACGGATAGGAGCAGCAGCGACTGGATCGATGAGACCAAGTCTCGATGGGATCCAACAGCCAGCTATGGATTGATGTGTGGGCGCCCGCAGGAGCGGAGGAGCAGAACGGGCCGGTGGGAGATTGGATCGAAAAAAAAACCTAGAGCTCTAATACCATGTTGAGAGGAGAACAACTTGTATTATTAGAAGGTCAAAACCAACATATATACACATACATGAGGATGCCAAAAGGCTACAAGAGGATGCCAATAAACTAGAATGCAAAAGGCCAAAAGACAATATTAATATAACTCTAACAGGCACCACAATTTGTGTCACGAAAGCAACGTTCAAGAGGCTGGCAAGCAACTCGCACTGGTGTCTGACTCAGCGGGAGCTCACACATAATCTTCTTCTTCTTCGCATCTTCGTGGAGATAAGATGGAGAGCTGGGCGTACGAGTGCCACCACAGACTCCTCCGTCCTCACCCCCTATAAATCCACCGGGGTCTTAGCTCTCCTCGACGAGGACGGACAACAGTGCAACGAAGAAATACTCAGCTTTTGGATCAGGAACTCAAGAACAGAGATCGGAGAATCTATGGCTACGTTCGCGACGTCGACGGTGGCGGTCATGGGATCGGCTCGCCCGGGACGGGTGGCCGGGCCTCGGCGGTGCGTGGTGGCGCGCGCGTCCGCCATGATGGCGGCACAGGCGGCCGGGAGGACGCACTACGAGGTGCTCGGTGTGAGTGCCGGGGCCAGCAGGGGCGAAATCAAGGCGGCGTACCGGCGCCTGGCCAGGGAGGTGCACCCGGACGCTGCTGGTGGCGGCGGCGACGAGGGCTTCATCCGGCTGCACGCGGCCTACGCCACTCTGGCCGATCCCGACGAGCGCGCTCGCTACGACACGAACGTGGCCTGCCGTACCGCCGGGATGATGATGCGGCGGCCGGCCGCGGCCGGGCCGGCGTTCCGGCGGAGGACGTGGGAGACCGACCAGTGCTGGTAGGATGGGCGGACACACGGCGGCACGTGGTTGCTCAGCTCTCCCGTTCTCGGCCGGCGGCCGTCTGGTTCGATCAGGCGCGGCGTCGAGGTCGATGGTCGCCAGGAAGGAAGACCCCGTCGTGTGACGTGCGCCGTCCGATCCTTGTTGGCCGCTCCAGATCTAACAACGCGGATGCGGGAGTTCTGTGAACTGCGACGCGACAGAGGCGTTTTTTGAAGATCTCTTGCGTTCGACCAGCAGATAATTAGCTACCGACTGTAAATTAACGGCCTCGAAATATATTATAGTAGCTCTCTTTTTTTTTTTGAACTTGGAACATTTCAGTCCATTAATCAACGTGTCTAGCGACGTCGCTAGCAACAAAAGACCGGACAAAGGTAGGGGCAAGACCCGGCCATACGGCTTGGGGTACAAGCTCCATCTTCGACCCATACAGCGCAAGAGCGTCTGCAACCTTATTACAAACCCTCGGACAATGACCAATATTAAAAAAACTAAAGTTCAGACTAGCAAAAGTCTTTATTTCCCTAAACAAGACCCCATTAGAAGAAAGATCAAAATTCGACAACTTGATTGCATGGACCAGCAACGTTGAATCCGTCTCCACCACAGCCCTGGTGATGCCTAACTCCTGCGCCTTCTATAGAGCAAATATGCATGCTTCAGCTTCAGTTTGCAAGGCGTCCTGTGCGTGCGATATCCTTCCTGCAGCCGCTACCACAACATCACCGTCATGATATCGAATGACATAGCCCCACCCTCCTGATGATGAGGCCGCACAGAAGCTGCCATCAGTATTAATCTTTAGCACACCGTCAGTCGGCTTGGTCCAAACTTCAGATTTCTGCTCAGCTGGTTTCTTCTCACGACTGAAGAAAGTCATATATTCAGTAGCTTCAATCTTAATCTGCCAAAGTAGTCCAGTGATGTCTATTTTCTTTCCCTCCATCCTCAGTTTATTTCTTGCATTCCACCACGTCCATGCTAGTGCAATAATGATTGTTTTCCGTTGCAGATCACCCCCCAACAGCTCCTGTATTACTTCTTTTGGATCATGCATTGCCATGCACTTAGTACGTACCTCCTCTAGTCCTAATTCCCTCCACAACGGCTTGACTTGTTTGCACTGAAACAACAGATGGCCACCATCTTCATCTCTTCTTTTGCAGACTGGACAAAGTGTGTCAACGTCTACTCCTTTCCTCTTCAGATTAGCACAGAGGGGAAGGCTGTTGTGTGCCATACGCCATAGGAATTGTTGCACTTTATTTGGGCACGGCGCGTGCCATATGGAACTCCATCTGAAACTGTTGTTGCTCTCCCCATTTGCCTGACCAACCTCACCCGAGTCCACCATCTGGAGTTGTCTGCATAATTTGTACGCTGACTTCACAGAGAAACAGCCACGATGGTCAGGATGCCATGCCCAAGCATCTTCCATATCTTCTTTAATGGGCAAAGATAGGATCAAGTCCGCATCTGGTGCCCAGAATATCGACCGCACTAGCTGTTCGTCCCACGCCACAGAGAATGCGTCCATCAGCTCAGCAGCAGTTGAGACGACAGCGTTCCGGCGATGTGTCATCGGTCTCCTGTCCCAGTTTCTAGGAAGCCACGGGTCCTCCCAGATCTTCACTGTCGAGCCGTCACCGACACGCTTGATGACTCCCTTATTAACCACTTCAATTCCCTGTAAGAGACTACGCCACGCATACGACATACCCTTTTTGGGTGTAGCATGCAGTATGTCAGTTTCAGGGAAATACTTCGCTTTGAGAACTCGAGCACAAAGTGAATCAGGGTTTTCTAACAGTCTCCACGCTTGTTTAGCGAGCATGGCCAGATTAAACACATGGAGATCCTTGTATCCCAAACCACCTCCTTTTTTGGAAAGAGTCAATTTCTCAGAAGACAACCAATGTATCTTCTGATCATTATCTTGTTGTGCCCAAAAAAACCTGCATATCATAGCTGTCATCTGTTCACACAACCCCTTAGTGAGATCGAAAACCGACATAGCAAAAATTGGGATGGCCTGAGCACATGCTTTAATAAGAATCTCCTTTCCCGCTTTGGTAAGCATTTTTTCCTTCCAGCCTTGGATGCACCTCCATATCCTGTCTTTGAGATAAGCAAATACCTTTGTCCTTGATTGGCCTACATAGACCGGAAGACCCAAGTATCGCTCATTCCATGTCTCTCTTGTCAGCCCCAACTGGTCCATCATTTTCTTCTGCATTTCTGGTTTTGTGTTTTTGCTAAACATTATGGTCGACTTGTCTGAATTAATTGTTTGCCCCGAGCAGTCCTCATATAGTTTCAGTATATTTTGCAGGTGAAGTGCACTATCTTCTGAAGCTTTCAAAAGAATCAACGAGTCATCTGCAAACAATAGATGATTAAAACTCGGCGCCTCTCTGCACACTTTAACTCCTTCCAAAATTCCTCCTTGTTCAGCACTATTCAACAGACTTGAAAAGGCTTCAACAGACAACAGAAATAGATATGGAGAGATGGGATCTCCTTGCCGTAGTCCTCTCTCTGGTACTATTTCCTCCGTAAGTGCATCATTGAACTTGAACCTGTATCTCACTGAAGTATAGCAACCCATTACTAATTTCACCCAGCTCTCCGCAAACCCCATCCCTTTCATCATCTCTTGCAGAAAATGCCACTCAACGCGGTCATATGCCTTACTCATGTCGAGTTTGAGTGCCGCAAACCCCTCGGCTCCGGATCTCTTATTTTGCATAAAATGAGTGACCTCATAGGCAAGCAAGATGTTGTCCGTGATTAATCTGCCCGGTACAAAAGCACTCTGATTAGGTGCGATGACCTCAGGAAGGATTAGTTTCAGCCTGTTAGCAATCACCTTGGAAACAAGCTTGTATATAACATTACATAAGCTTATCGGGCGCAAATCCTTCATCCTTTCTGGATTTTGTACCTTGGGAATCAAAACAACAAATGTGTCATTCCATTTAGCCGGCAACTCTCCTCCATTGAGCACACGAAGGACCTCCTCAATCACCTTCTCTCCCACAATACTCCAATATCTCTTATAGAAAACTGCAGGCATACCGTCCGGGCCAGGGGCCTTAAGATCGCCAATGCTTTTAAGTGCAGCTTGTACCTCTTCTGGAGTATACTCCCTGGTTAACATTTCGTTCATCCCAGCTGTCACACGGGGAAGCACATGTAGGAGCAGCTCGTCGGTTCTGGTACCTGCACAAGATGCAAACAAATGCCGAAAGTAGTCAGTTATCACCGCCTCCTTTTCCGACTCCTCCACCACCTCACCCCCATCATCTTTTTTAAGCTTTTTTATCCGATTTCTTTTCCTCCTCTCAGTTGCACATTTCTGGAAATATGAGGTATTGCGATCTCCTTTTTCAAGCCAAGTAACATGTGCCCGCTGTTTGTAGTACATGTTTCTCTGTTCCTCCAAACAATCCAACTTATGACGCAGAACCCGTTCTCTATTCACCAGTTCCTGGGATATTTCATGACGCCGGCATCCTTCTATCTCTTTTTTTAACTTGGCAATGCGCCTCTCCATATCACCTAAAGACGATTTACTCCACTCTTGTAGATCACCTGCCACCCCATGCAAAGCATGCATCACGGAAGTGCCCCGACCTACAGTCTCCCTCCTCCAGGCATTTTCTATTACTGCTGCACAAGCCTCCTCGGTCATCCAACTAGCTTCGAATTTAAAACTCTTCCCTACTCTTCTCTCCTTCTGCCTGCTCATATAGGACTCATGATCTAGGTGCACAATAATCGGACGATGGTCTGAATGTCTAGGGTCACCATTCACCACCCGGTACTCAGGGAAATTATTACACCACTCTGCTGTTGCAACTGCACGATCCAACCTCTCTCTAATGTATTTTTTCGCATCATGATTATTGTTTCTCCAAGTGTAAGGATCCCCAACAAAGCCGAGATCATGAAGTTGGCAATCCTCTAGCGCTTGCTTAAAACGATCCATATAAATCTGAGGTCGATCCACTCCTCCATCCTTTTCTCCTAGGGACAACACCTCGTTGAAGTCACCTACACAAATCCATGGCTTATCACTATGATGTTTAATAGTCCTCAATAATTTCCATGTAGCTTCCCTTTTGTCCAAACTTGGCTCTCCATAGATACCAGTGAAACGCCAAACGAAGCCATCCTCTTCTGTAATTTCAGCATCAATGTGATATCTGGATTTAAAACCTGCCTTCACTTTCAGCGAACTTCTCCAAAACAGAGCCAAACCCCCTCCCTGTCCTTCACAATCCTTCACAACCATACCCGTCAACCCTAGCTTCCACCTCCACCATTCCATCCTCGCCTTGTCAAGCTTAGTTTCCGACAAGAAAAGGATATCGGGGTCCTCCTTCTCCCGAACATCCAGGAGACCACGAATTGCCGGGCCATTCCCCAATCCCCGGCAATTCCAAGCGATTAGCTTCATTGGGCTGTGCAGGGTTCTGGCAACCCCGCCACACATGCATGTTGTTCAGTCTCACCATTAGTCACCTCCTCCCGCTCTGTTCGCACCTTCTTTGCATCTTGTTTCTCATCAATCTCCATCTCCTCCCCGCTCCTCTTTCCAACCACAGAACCAATGTGTTCATGCCCGACGTCTATCTTTTCTCTAGGAGTCCTCTTGAACTTCTTCCCTGTTTTATCCTTTCCCAGCTGCGCACCCTCATTCTTGCCCTTCTGTGATTTCCCCTCCGTCACGACACTTATTCCTTGCTGACTCTCCCCTACTAATTTCTCACTACCTTTCTCACAATATTCTACTAGACTCTCCTTTTCCTTAATACTCACATCGAAGAACATGTTCTGATTTATGTGTGTCTTGGCTGTAGGTTCACCTATGCTTCCCTCGTAAGTAATCTTACTCGCAGCATCACTCCCCCCTTTCCCTTCGCCCCTCCATCTGTTAAAAGAGGACTAAATACATCTTTCCCATCCTTGTCCCCGTCTCTCGCACTGTACTCTGGAGTCGTACTATCCTTCCGCCAAGTTGGACCGTCACTGGCATAACTAGAACCCCCTCTTCCAAAGTTGTACATTCTGCGGTCTCCCCTTGCGTACACCCCCGAGCCAATCTTCTCTCCACTTGAACCCCTGCTTCCACCACTCGACCGGCCATCTATCCACCTGCTTCTACCCCCGCCATCACCTTTCTTATAATCTTCCACCGTCCTTAACCATGGGCCGAATTGTGGAGCCTCTCCTCTCACAGGTTTTAGTTTACATTCCTTGTCCCGGTGGCCAATGATTCCACAAGTGTAACAAAAATCTGGCATGTGCTCATACTCAAAACGGCACCAAAGCAGCTTCTTCTTTTTCTCACCACTTTCATCTGCACCCACTGCCATCGGTTCTGTGTCCTTCTCTCTGTCCAACAAAAAGCCTCTCATCAATGGGACATCTATATTCAGTTTTACTTTGATTCGTAGGAACTTCCCTATTGCTTTGCCATCCTGTCCGACGTCAACCTCCAAAATTTCAGCAAAATCCTTGCCGATCAGTTCGCCCATGGCTCTGTTCATATATCCCAGTGGCAGACCAAACACCCGTATCCACATAGGGATTATGTTAAAATCATATTCCTCGATAGTCTTGTCTGGGTCATACTCTTCCATCACCAACAATTCCTTATCAAACCACCAGGGGCCATCCTCCAGAGCTCTCCTCCACCCCGAGCTTTGCCGAAAAGTGAACAGAAAAATATTCTCTCTCAACTCTACGCTTCCCAACCCCTTGATCGGACACCAGATTCTTCCCATCGTTTGTCCTACCACACTGGCGTGAGCTGGTTTCTCTGAGAACAGTTTCCCTATTGCCTGCGGGTCATCCGGCGGTGCCCACTCGAAACCTTTCTCCTTCTCCTTATCTCCGATCTTCAAGCCCCTCTTCTCCGCTTCCGTTAGCTTCAGACCTCTCAGCATCCCTTCCACGTTGTCCATGAAGCAACTCGCAGGGAAACCAGAAAGAAAACTGCCTAGGGTTACTGAAACTTTACGGCCGTGCGCCCAGACACCACACAGAAGGTTCTATGTGGAGGGGCTGGGACAAAGGGACACGGCTGAGCTTGTTGCCGGGATGGTGGGCGAAGTGCAGTCTCCGACGACGAGATCCAAAGCGGCGGCGGCCGCCAGAAACCTAGACACAGTATCGCCCCTCTTTGATTATACATGGAATTATTTACCCCCTCCATGTCATAGTTTTTTGTTTGCCAAGTAAGGATTAAAGTCCACCGGATTCAGATAACCATAAATACTAAAGAATGACAAGTCCCCAAGGAAAATATGAAAAGAGAGATTCGAGCTTCAAAATTCGAATGTTTCACATAACTTTTTTTTTTGCGAATCAATAAGCTTTATTAACTACTCGTCATCATCATCATTAGAGCCTTTGTTTGCGGGATTCATCAGTAGAGCCCTTTTGTTTATTTTATGATTTAATCTACTTCTCAACATCCACCTTGTCAACATCTTCAACATTTCTGTTACCACCGATCACCACTTCTTCCTCAAGAATAGTACCCTGGACCACCATAGACTGTATAGTGAACTGCACCCTGTAAAGATTAGGCTTGACTGGAACTCCAGGTTAAGTGGAAAGGGTGTGGTTTTTGATAACAACAAGATATCTGACCCTTGTGTTCCTGTGAATCTAATTGTGAAAATGCTCTACGATTGGCTTGTTTTGCAGATAAATCTAGAAAAATGAAGGCTAATGAGGGAGAGCGTAAAAAGAGTTGAGCTGATTGTTGCGGAAGTCTTCAAAGCTATGCTGGGGTGGAGGAATAGGCACAGTATCGGGCTGGATACTCCTTTGCTCAGCATGGTGCCGCCCTGAACACTTTCGAAGATTGCAAGAAAGACTCGACTTTACAAAGAACTTGCCTTTTATCCCTTGTTTGCCTGTCATGATACCAGTAATAGCTTCCTAGTATGGTTATGTAATGTGGAGAAAAAGTCAGTTTCAGCGAGGCAACCCTGGATGGAGGGTTGTCTTATGCTTTTGCGCATAGAGTTGTAGCAGGGGATGGTTCTCTAGCCGTGCTGTCAGGTTTATGCGTGCATCGTGCTATTTCCCCTAGTTTAGTTTCTTTTATGCTTGTTCCAAGACATATCGTGGTTTCTGATATATGGAAATATGAGAGGTCACTCTCTTTTTTTAAAAAAAAGTGGAAAGGGTTTGATGGTTCTAACATCCACCAAAAACCTCACCACTTGTTGATCATGCAGGAGTTGCATATCAACATTATCCACTGCTCCAACCCTTTAAAGTGGCTCATTTCTTTTGGAACACCAGTGGCTCTGGCCCAAATAGCCCACATCCTTCCTCTAGCATCAACATCATTCTCAACTTTCTCAGCTTTCATATAAGTACTGGATCCCTTCAGCTTAAAATCGTCAAAACCAATTATCAGTTCCAGTTTATCAACATCAGGGAAAAGAACCAATAAATCAGCACCTCTCCCAGAAACCTCCCAATTCATTTATCCCTTCAATTCTAGAGCTAAGCCTCTCTTCAAACCATCAACATCTAACTTACCTCTCATCATTCGTTCAAACTGAGAGTGTTGGCTCTGGAATCCTCTATGGGAGACCTAGCATGCTGAGCAATAAAGAAACCAAGATTGATGCCCAAGACCAAATACAGAGGTTTAGCTGGAGAAGGCCAGAGACATCTCTTGATAAAATGTGATTTCTTTTCACAGATTTTGCATGTCACATCTAGATCACACTCTTTTGAATTATGTCCTTCAACCTTACACTTATAGCAAATCGCCACCTTATCAGCAGGACCCATGTCAGACGTAGAAGGATCCACTACCGAAGACTCAGGTCTTTTCCTCACTACAAAATTATAGGAGCTTTGCTACATCTACGTAAAACAGTTACGAAAAATGACGTACGATATTAGTTGTCAATTATTGATTAGCGGGAAGGCAGGCCCACTCTGAAATTCAGGGGGCGGGGGGAGATTTATGAGAGCAAGCCACATATCTACGTGACGCAAGGTAATTGTATGTGTAGGATTTTCGATATCATAGTGCTGCTACCTTTTCTTCAAATCAACGCAAACACAAGAAAGTACATTCTCCTCTAAGAAAAGTTTAGGGTTCCTTTGCCTCCCGCTGCGCTGTCGCCGGTTCGCCTCATCTCCAGTGGCCTTAGGGCCAAGGCACGGTGGATCCCAGCCTTTGCCGGCGGGAGTGCTCTGTTTTCAGGTGTTCCTTCGAGTTTCGTTAGGGTTTGTGTCCTGCTCCGAAAGACGAGACGACAAGGGCTCCCTGAAGATGGAATAAACTTCTTCCCTCCTGGGCCCCGTCCAGGTGGTTGGCGTGTGGAGGCGTGTCTCCGACGGATCTGTCCTTGGTGGATTTGCTCGGATCTGGTCATAGTTCGTCTACGTTCGTATGTATTCAAGTTGAATCCTTCTGATCTACGTTACTCTTCATCAGCGGCGGTTGATGTTTTGCTACTCTGGTCCTATGGGGACTTAGCACGACAACTTGTAGACTGTCTATTACAACAAGTTTGGCATGGCTCAGACAAGAGAGGGGCGATGATGGCTGCGCGCCTTCGACTTGCTTCAGTGCTTGTAGTCGTCGTTAGGTGGTCTACGGATCTAGATGTAATTTTTATTATTTCTGATGTTCCTTGTACTCTCATGATTAAAGTTGAATAAATCAAAAGTTTTCTCGCAAAAATAAGAAGGAAATTTATCCAAAAAACACCATGGCCAAATTGCCATGGGTGGTTCAGAGCTTATCCACTGCTAACTGAGTAGTACCACACTACCACTACTGATAATGTCTTGTTTTCATCGGGTCATCCATCTTATCAGGATATCACATATCATTAGCATCAAAATAATGCAAGCAAGCACTTTTCCGGTCCATATCCTTTTCCTATTCATTTTGTTGGGTTTAGTCCCACATCGGTTGTGGGGGGAGACATAACACGATTTATAAGGGCGGGGGTGTCCCCTCCTAACAGCCTAGTCTTTTGAGGGGAGAGGGCCCAAGGCCTGTCATAAGTCGGTGTTGCTCTTCGGTTGGGCCTAGTTGACGCATGTGGGTTGGAAACGCTGGTGATAGCGAATCCGGGATTGCGTAACACATTTCACGGCGACGTCCATGTCCGCCGCTCCCCTCCGATCCTTCTTCACCACCCACACGTACGCGCCGGCTTCCATCCGTCTCCTCCCCTGCCGTGCGTCGCCGTCAACGTCGCCATGGCGCGCGTGGTGCGGTCGGCGTTGGCGTCTCCGACGACCCACACCCACCCACCAAAATGATAACCCTGCCGGCGATCACAGCCAGCTCACTCTTGCTAGCACGACGGACGGGCTTCTTGTCGGCGCTAGCCGCCTAGACATGGCATGTGCAACACGTACTCCTCATCAAGAGGAGGCACATACGTGAACTCAGACCAACATGATTTCTTTTTCTTCCTGAACGTGATGATAGTACAATATTTTTCTCCGACCAGGATATGTGTAGCTAGGGATACCAGCATCTCGAACCATCTAGAACAAGAACAAAAAACGCGGTACAGAAAGTTCAGGGGTACTGTATCATTTAGACTAGGCGCAGAACGTGAACAGATACGTACAAACACGAGTGCAGAAAAACCAGAAGTCGGTCACGGAAGTAGATCATTGCGTGTAGATGCGTACTCCCTCCGTTTCTTTTTAGTCTGCGTATAAGGTTTGGTCAAAGTCAAGTCTTGCATAGTTTGACTAACTTTATATTAAAAAATATCAACATTCACGACATGAAATCAACATAGTTTGACTAACTTTATATTGTAGATGTTCATATTTTTTAATATAAATTTATCAAACTTTGTATAGTTTGATTTTGACCAAAACTTATACGCGGTAAAAATAAACGGAGGGAGTACATAGCTATCATTTGCAGGCAGACGATTTTGTGGGCGACGTCCACGGGATTCAGATAACCACAAGCACTAAAGAATAACAAGTCTCCAAAAGTCCAAACGATAGAAAAATATGTGACCACACAATCGATTAGCCCATCATCATCTCAAGGAAAAATCTACGGTGGCTCCATGCATGTGGGGAGACAAGTAAAAACCCATAAATTCTTGTAAAACAAGTCGACAGTATGAATAGAGAGATTCGAGCTTTGAATTTCGAGTGTTCCACACAAACGGTAGAATAACAAGTTCCCCGGAAGTTCACATCCTGAAAGAAGAATATCATCACAATATGTCAGTATCGCGAGACGTAGCTCGGCGAGAACAATAACTGAAAATCTATCGTTCTTGTTTGGGAAATGAAAACACAAAGTCTTGCTATTTTTTATAAAAGAAGTTGGCAATTTTTTTTAAAAAAAATAACAAGTTGGCAATATTGAACAGTAGGGTGACACATATGATGTCAACGAGATTTGAAAATTCAAATTCAACATGTCAGCACGCCAAGAAAACAAATAATACTACCCACTCGCAGCTAAACTTTATATGCCGTGTCATGCCATGCCATGTGGTCAAGTGGACTATCGGTCATATCAGATGCTAGTACATGACATCTCGGGCACCGATTCCGCCTATTCGTGATCGGACGGCGCAAGAGTCCCTTTCTCCCTTGTTGGGGAAGAGAAGTTGGCACCAGAATCCGTGGCGCGAAAGCAACGTTCAAGAGGCCAACAAGCAACTCACGCGCTCATGGCTGACTCAGAAGGAGCTCACACATAATCTTCTTCTTCTTCGCATCTTTGTGGAGAAAAGATCGAAAGCTGGGAGTACGAGTGGCACCACAGACTCCTCCGTTCTCAGCCCCTATAAATCCTGCGGCGTCTCAGCTCACCTCGACGAGGCCGGACAACACTGCAACGAAGAAGTACTCTGCTTTTGGCTCAAGAACTCAAGAACAGAGATCGGAGAATCGATGGCCACGTTGGCGACGTCGACGGCGGCGGTGATGGGACCGGCTCGCCCGGGGCGGCTGGCCGGGCCTCGGGCGATGCGTGGTGGCGCGCGCGTCCGCCACGATGGCAGCACTAGCGGCGTTGGCGGCCGGGAGGACGCACTACGAAGTGCTCGGTGGATCAAGGCGGCGTACCGGCGTCTGGCCAGGGAGGTGCGCCCGGACGCTGCTGGTGGGCGTTTCTTCCTCGAAAGTTGCCTCTATGATTCTGCAAGATATTAATTACCACAGTATAATAATCAATGTCAGTCATTCCTTAAGCCTGTCATGTCATGGTTTTGGATAATCCTTATACTACTTAAAAATAACGCAAGGTTCTCATTTCACCTTTCTTCCCACCACCCCTTCGTCCAACCTTCCATATATATCATAACCAACCACCTTAATTACTTACCTTCTAAAGCAATTCCACATTAATTTACTTAACAAACTTTTAATCAAAATGCAAGGTAATTCACGGAGGCAAAATTTGATGAACATTTATTTACACAATCACATTATTATTGATTGATAAATCACAAGCTAATATACTAGAATATTTATATCCCGTTGCAACGCACGGGCATTATTCTAGTTTCGTAAAAAAACTGTCATAGTTCTAGATAGGTAGAAAAAGAAGACTGTGAGGATATATACTCACAAAGGTGAAGTAAGGATAAATGGCCACTCATATCAAGACGACTACTGTTACGTGTTTCTATGTCTTCAATTTAACTAGCGAAATCTATGTTATTTGCCATAAAAAAATACTCCATCTTAAGATTCATCGTTGAATGAAGGTTCTTGTTAGTCAAATTGAAGATCTAAATTATGACTAACTTATATTCCCATTCGGAGGGAGTAATAACTCTAGCTTCGAGGTATTTCATTATTGTAGTCATTTTCACGTTTCAGTTTTAGGGTATATGCGTTTGCATGAGAGGCATTGACATCAGTTAACCCCAGTCATACATTGTAGATCCACCCAAGAGCAAAATCATTTCTTAAGGGAGTACCGGGGAGGAAACAATTGTGTTGCAAACATCATGGAGCCAGAAACCAAATTAATTCCACTAGATTTATTATAAAACATATTATCGTGCCATATATAGTTGATGTTCTAAATATCAGCATGTGTTTTCTTAAGACATGGTCAAAGTAGTTTGACTTAGTATAATGCTAATTTTTATTAAAGTAACCAATAGTTTTCTCCGTAGAGTAAACAGACGACAAAGAACAGAGAATTAGGAAAAAAAACTTTGGAGATAATTCTAATTTTACTCCTCTTTTACCCCTAGGTGTTTTATTTTCTATGCGATTAGGCAAGCAATATAATCCCGCCCGGCACAATCACACGAACCATTTGATACGGAAAAATATGGCCTAGATCAATGCTCTCATTTACACGTGCACTTGAGTCATTTTTTCATGGAACACCCCCTACGGCGACACTATGTGTTGGACTCTTCATCCTCAATCATCCCCAAACCTGCCCCTCTCTTCCTCCTTTGGAAATTCACAGGACTGCATTGTTTTTGTATGCCAACAATGCAATATGAGATTCATCTACCCACTGACATGAGGTGGTGTTCCAAACGGTTAGGCTCAGGGCCGACCTAATATAGGGCAATAAGACCTAGTGGCAGAGCTTGAGCCGAAAACATTAGGGGGGGAGCTTGAGGGGGCCAAACATAATTATTTTCAACTGATTTTTAGGGGAAAATAGGCCTATGCAAATGGACATATGCTTGTTTCTTTTGGGCGGGGGGGGGGGGGGCATGGCCCAGGTTGGCCCCCATGAAGATCCGCTACTGATAATCCTTCCTACCCACCCCTTGTTCGCAGGACTCTAAAATATAGCATACATGTACATTAGCGCGGTATACAACTTTCAAATTAGCAGGCGAGGTGAACCTTCAAATCTTATTAAACAGAGTTGGTTGAAGCAAATTTAAGAGAGGCTAGTTCAACGATAATCTTGATATGGATGCACGTTTTAGGCAAGTCACACCATTTTTGTAGAAAAAATCCATGTAAGAAAACAAATGATCAAGATTGCAACTTACTCAAGTTTGTATTTGTAATACCACACAATCTAGACATTGTGTAAGCTCTAGATTTATCTATTTAGTCAGATCAAAACTTGTTAGTATTGATTCAAAGAATATCTACCAGGTTATTCGATTTATACATAGTAAACAATTCTGCCAAATTATATAGATACTTAAGGATGCATTGGAAAATTCAAAGATATGCACCAGCGTAAATTTACTTGTGGAGTATGATGATAATATTTGTTTGCGTAGATCTTTGGTGAAAACTATTGTAACAAGATACTTTGTTAATTATTCAAACTAAATAAGAATAGATTGGCCAAAAAACTGCAAGTCACTTAGCACTAGAAGAGTATTTATACTAATAAATATCACATGTTTTCAAGTTTTTATAATTAAATATGTGAGAATGTTCAAATAGTTAATTTTGATAGTTATACTTATAAAATAAAATTATTATAGTATATCAAAAGTATTTGTGAACGAGAGAAGCATAATTTAATGAGAAATTCTTATTGTGGAGTAGGAAAGTTCAGTATAAATTAGGAAGAATAGTTCATCATAGTGTTGGAAACTTCATGCTTAATTAAACAACACATATGTGGGGAAACTCAGAGTATAAAAGTTTGTAAAAGCGAAAGACATTGATGTTCTAATGGTAGACCAGCATCTCCCAATTACTTAGAATCAAGTTTCGATCACACTGAATGTTCTGTATATAACTACCCCGATCGATATCATCCACCTCAGAAATATCATGCTCCATAGTAATAAATGGATCCTGCCCAACATCATCCCATCTCGCTGAGTCATCCTAAGATCTGCAGGAATAGAAAAATAGCCGCTATGATTTTCCATCTCACTGTTTTGTTGATTATAACACTAATATAAAGATATTAGAGAGACGAGAGTGACAACTATGGAAGACAGTGTGACTCGTGGAGTTGATTGCACCACTACTTGAAAACTTCCTAAGTAAATCTCTCCCTACTCAAGCACTTCGAGCAACACTTGGGAGCACAAACAAGATAAATATCCAAACTAAATAAAAATGCTTTCTGACATAAAATGCAAGTCACTTAGCACTAGAAAGTTATTTGTACTAATAAATACCCCATTTGTAGGAAATATTTATAATAAAATACATGATCATGTTTATATTCTTAATTTGTTAGATTCCGTGCAAAGCACTCGTCGAGAAGATCGAGGGGACAATTAAGGACGTAAAGAAACCACACCGGCTATGATGTAAAAATTTGAATTTTACTTGGTTATGCGAACTGAAATGATGCTTTGCTGGAGTTGTTGTTTGATCTTAGGCTATATTTGAATTAGGAACTTGAAAGGATTAGTACGTGTTGTGCCGCAATAGCTAGTGCATTGTGTAGACACTAGTTGGATATTCACAGTAATCTCATAGTTAGTTCTGCTCAGTTGAAAAACAATGTGATTTTGTTTAGTCTTAGGGAGTGTTCTGAAGGGATTTGAGATAATGTCCCTGTCACAAGCTCATTTTCTATGGTACCCCAAATTTCTACTAGGACCCATTGCAAATAAATGTTGTTCTTAACCATGTGTTTAACTCCACAACTTTCTTTTTAAATTTTGGTTGCCATCTCAATCAATACTCCTTGTCTCCTTTGTTCTCAAACTATGTTGGTATTGTGTTATGTTGCAACATACAATACAATAAGGGTATTGAAGTTTGCATTGTCAATATAGCCCTTCATCGGTATGACCCTTAGGGCATCAACTATATTGTTTTCTAAACTTAGTTCATTTGATTCAACAATAAAAGTTGAAGGAAAACAAAGATATATCCTACGATCTACCTTGTCTGCTAATGAAGATGAGTCTCTACATGCACTCATAATGTGCATGGCACATCAACGATTGGCTAAGAAATGATTGAACTTCCTTTATTAAGAAAGAAAAGTCATCTTGCCTTCTACTCGAGGTGGTTCAGTAATTATTGGCCAACTACTGAGTATTGACGGTGCCTCCATGGCTCCATATTACCTGAACATTCAATAAAGTAAAACTTTGAACAATACATGTTCCCGCTCCCTCTGTCAATATATTATCATGAAACATGAATAATGCAAACACTTCGAACAATTTGGAATACTCTTATGTTCCTAAGCTATGTTGGCATTGTCAAAATGCAGCATGCACAATATGTGATATGACTATTGAAGTTTGCATGTGGGTATATAGCCCTTAATTATTTTTCCTAAAATTTCACGATTGGTCTAAGATTCCACTGGCAGCCGAGTAGCACTAGTGTCTTCTCTTCAGTAGGCCATCTATCTTATCAGGATAACACATAACATTAGCATCAATAATGCAAGAAACCACTTTTCCCATTCTTCATATCCTTTCCCAATTCATTTCACGGTGACGTCCACCTCCATATCCGCCACTCTCCTCCGCCCCAGGCAGGCCCCAGCTGTACGCGGCGCCGAGAGAGACGAGAAACCCCGGCCATACGCGTCGCCGTCTCCGACGACCCACCCACCGAATTGATAATGCTAATAACGCTGTCCATCACGGGCTTGAAGGAAATATGCCCTAGAGGCAATAATAAAGTTATTATTTATTTCCTCATATCATGATAAATGTTTATTATTCAGGCTATAATTGTATTAACCGGAAACATGATACATGTGTGAATACATAGACAAACTTAATGTCACTAGTATGCCTCTACTTGACTAGCTCATTAATCAAAGATGGTTATGTTTCCTAACCATAAATATGTGTTGTCATTTGATTAACGGGATCACATCATTAGGAGAATGATGTGATAGACTTGACCCATTCCGTTAGCTTAGCACTTGACCGTTTAGTATGTTGCTATTGTTTTCTTCATGACTTATAGAAAGTTGCTACAACTATGAGATTATGCAACTCCCGTTTACCGGAGGAACACTTTGTGTGCTACCAAACATCACAACATATCTGGGTGATTATAAAGGAGCTCTATAGGTGTCTCCAATGGTACATGTTGAGTTGGCGTATTTTGAGATTATGTTTTGTCACTCCGATTGTCGGAGAGGTATCTCTCTGGGCCCTCTCGGTAATTCACATCACTATAAGCCTTGCAAGCAATGTGGCCAATGAGTTGGTTACGGGATGATGCATTACGTAACGAGTAAAGAGACTTGCCGGTAACGAGATTGAACTAGGTATTGGATACCGACGATCGAATCTCGGGCAAGTAAAATACCAATGACAAAGGGAACAATGCATGTTGTTATGCAGTTTGACCGATAAAGATCTTTGTAGAATATGTAGGAGCCAATATGAGCATCTAGGTTCCACTATTGGTTATTGACCGGAAACAGTTCTAGGTCATGTCTACATAGTTCTCGAACCCGTAGGGTCCGCACGCTTAACGTTATGATGATAGTTTTATTATGAGTTTATAAGTTTTGATGTACCGAAGGTTGTTCGAAGTCCCGGATGTGATCACGGACATGACGAGGAGTCTCGAAATGGTCGAGACATAAAGGTTGATATATTGGAAGCCTATATTTGGATATCGGAAGTGTTCCGGGTGAAATCGGGATTTTACCGGAGTACCGGGAGGTTACCGGAACCCCCCGGGGGGCTTAATGGGTCTACATGGGCCCTAGTGGAGAGGAAGAGAGGAGGCAAGAGGTGGGCTGCGCCCCCTCCCCTCCCTAGTCCGAATAGGACAAGGAGAGGGGGCACACCCCTTCCTTCCCTCTTCCTCCTCCTTCCCCTTCTCCTTCTCCAACTAGGAAGAAGGAGTCCTACTCCGGTGGGAGTAGGACTCCCCTTGGCGCGCCCTCCTTGGCCGGCCGCCCCCTCCCCTTGGCTCCTTTATATACGGGGGCAGGCGACACCTCTAGACACACAAGTTGATCTTCGTGATAGTTCCTTAGCCGTGTGCGGTGCCCCCTCCACCATATTCCACCTCGGTCATATCGTTGCGGTGCTTAGGAGAAGCCCTGCGTCGGTAGAACATCATCATCGTCACCACGCCGTCGTGCTGACGGAACTCATCCCCGACACCCTGCTGGATCGGAGTCCGGGGATCGTCATCGAGCTGAACGTGTGCTGAACTAGGAGGTGCCGTACGTTTGGTACCTGGATCGGTCGGATCGTGTAGACGTACGACTACATCAACCGCGTTGTTCTAACGCTTCCGCTTTCGGTCCTCGAGGGTACGTGGACAACACTCTCCCCTCTCGTTGCTATGCATCACCATGATCCTTGCGTGTGCATAGGATTTTTTTTTGAAATTACTACGTTGCCCAACAGTGGTATCAGAGCCAGGTTTTATGTGTAGATGTCATATGCACGAGTAGAACACAAGTGAGTTGTGGGTGATACAAGTCATACTGCTTACCAGCATGTCATACTTTGGTTCTGCGGTATTGTAAGATGAAGCGGCCCGGATCGACATTACGCGTACGCTTACGTGAGACTGGTTTCACCGTTACGAGCACTCGTGCTTAAAGGTGACTGGCGTGTGTCTGTCTCTCTCACTTTAGTTGAACCGAGTGTGGCTACGCCCGGTCCTTGCGAAGGTTAAAACAACACTAACTTGATGAACTATCGTTGTGGTTTTGATGCGTAGGTAAGAACGGTTCTTGCTTAGCCCGTAGCAGCCACATAAAATTTGCAACAACAAAGTAGAGGACGTCTAACTTGTTTTTGCTGGGCATGTTGTGATGTGATATGGTCAAGACGTGATGCTATATTTTACTTGTATGAGATGATCATGTTTTGTAACCGGTTATCGGCAATCGGCAGGAGCCATATGGTTGTCGCTTTATTGTATGAAATGCAAACGCTCTGTAATTGCTTTACTTTATCACTAAGCGGTAGCGATAGTCGTAGAAGCAATAGATGGCGTAAACGACAACGATGCTACGATGCAGATCAAGGTGTCGCGCCGGTGACGATGGTGATCACGACGGTGCTTCGGAGATGGAGATCACAAGCACAAGATGATGATGGCCATATCATATCACTTATATTGATTGCATGTGATGTTTATACTTTATGCATCTTATCTTTCTTTGATTGACGGTAGAATTTTAAGACGATCTCTCACTAAATTATCAAGAGTGTTCTCCCTGAGTATGCACCATTGCGAAAGTTCTTCGTGCTGAGACACCACGTGATGATCAGGTGTGATAGGCTCTATGTTCAAATACAACGGGTGCAAAACAGTTGAACACGCGGAATACTCAGGTTAAACTTGACGAGCCTAGCATATACAGATATGGCCTCGGAACACGGAGACCGAAAGGTCGAACGTGAATCTTATAGTAGATATGATCAACATAGTGATGTTCACCATTGAAACTACTCCATCTCACGTGATGATCGGACATGGTTTAGTTAATTTGGATCACGTGATCACTTAGATGACTAGAGAGATGTCTGTCTAAGTGGGAGTTCTTAAGTAATATGATTAATTGAACTTAAATTTATCATGAACTTAGTACCTGGTAGTTTTTTGCTTGTCTATGTTTGTTGTAGATAGATGGCTCGTGTTGTTGTTCCGTTGAATTTTAATGCGTTCCTTGAGAAAGCTAAGTTGAAAGATGATGGTAGCAATTACACGGTCTGGGTCCATAACCTGAGGATTATCCTCATTGCTGTACAGAAGAATTACGTCCTGGAAGCACCGCTGAATGCCAGGCCTGCTGCAGATGTAACTGACGATGTTAAGAACATCTGGCAGAGCAAAGCTGATGACTACTCAATTGTTCAGTGTGCCATGCTTTACGGCTTGGAACCATATCTTCAACGACGTTTTGAATGTCATGGAGCATATGAGATGTTCCAGGAGTTGAAGTTAATATTTCAAGCAAAATGCCCGTATTGAGAGATATGAAGTCTCTAATAAGTTCTATAGCTGTAAGATGGAGGAGAATAATTCTGTCAGTGAACACATACTCAAAATGTATGGGTATAATAATCACTTGATTCAACTGGGAGTTAATCTTCCTGATGACAGTGTCATTGACAGAATTCTTCAATCACTGCCACCAAGCTACAAGAGCTTCGTGATGAACTATAATATGCAAGGGATGAACAAGACTATTCCCGAGCTCTTCGCAATGCTAAAGGCTGCAGAGGTAGAAATAAAGAAGGAACATCAAGTGTTGATGGTCAATAAGACCACCAGTTTCAAGAAAAAGGGCAAAGGGAAGAAGAAGGGGAACTTCATGAAGAACAGCAAACAAGTTGCTGCTCAAGAGAAGAAACCCAAGTCTGGACCTAAGCCTAAGACTGAGTGCTTCTACTGCAAGCAAACTAGACACTAGAGGCGGAACTGCCCTAAGTATTTGGCGGATAAGAAGGATGGCAAAGTGAACAAAGGTATATGTAATATACATGTTATTGATGTGTACCTTACTAATGCTCGCAGTAGCACCTGGGTATTTGATACTGGTTCTGTTGCTAATATTTGCAACTCAAAACAGGGACTATTGATTAAGCGAAGATTAGCTAAGGACGAGGTGACGATGCGCGTGGGAAATGGTTCCAAAGACGATGCGATCGCGGTTGGCACGCTACCTCTACATCTACCATCGGGATTAGTTTTAGACCTAAATAATTGTTATTTGGTGCCAGCGTTGAGCATGAACATTATATCTGGATCTTGTTTGATGAGAGACGGTTATTCATTTAAATCAGAGAATAATGGTTGTTCTATTTATATGAGTAATATCTTTTATGGTCATGCACCCTTGAAGAGTGGTCTATTTTTATTGAATCTTGAAAGTACTGATACACATATTCATAATGTTGAAGCCAAAAGATGCAGAGTTGATAATGATAGTGCAACTTATTTATGGCACTGCCGTTTAGGTCATATCGGTGTAAAGCGCATGAAGAAACTCCATACTGATGGACTTTTGGAATCACTTGATTATGAATCACTTGGTACTTGCGAACCGTGCCTCATGGGCAAGATGACTAAAACGCCGTTCTCCGGAACTATGGAGCGAGCAACTGATTTATAGGAAATCATACATACTGATGTATGTGGTCCAATGAATATTGAAGCTCGCGGCGGGTATCGTTATTTTCTCACCTTCACAGATGATTTGAGCAGACATGGGTATATCTACTTGATGAAACACAAGTCTGAAACATTTGAAAAGTTCAAAGAATTTCAGAGTGAAGTGGAAAATCACCGTAACAAGAAAATAAAATTTCTACGATCTGATCGTGGAGGAGAATATTTGAGTTACGAGTTTGGTCTACATTTGAAACAATGCAGAATAGTTTCGCAACTCACGCCACCCGGAACACCACAACAAAATGGTGTGTCCGAACGTCGTAATCGTACTTTATCAGATATGGTGCGATCTATGATGTCTCTTACTGATTTACCGCTATCGTTTTGGGGTTATGCTTTAGAGACGGCCGCATTCACGTTAAATAGGGCACCATCAAAATCCATTGAGACGACGCCTTATGAACTATGGTTTGGCAAGAAACCAAAGTTGTCGTTTCTTAAAGTTTGGGGCTGCGATGCTTATGTGAAGAAACTTCAACCAGGTAAGCTCGAACCCAAATTGGAGAAATGTGTCTTCATAGGATACCCAAAAGAGACTATTGGGTACACCTTCTATCACAGATCTGAAGGCAAGATTTTCGTTGCTAAATTTGGATCCTTTCTAGAGAAGGAGTTTCTCTCGAAAGAAGTGAGTGGGAGGAAAGTAGAACTTGATGAGGTAACTGTACCTGCTCCCTTGTTGGAAAGTAGTTCATCACAAGAACCGGTTCCTGTGACAACTAAACCAATCAGTGAGGAAGCTAATGATATTGATCATGAAACTTCAAATCAAGTTACTACTGAACCTCGTAGGTCTACCAGAGTAAGATCCGCACCAGAGTGGTACGGTAATCCTATTCTGGAAGTCATGTTACTTGACCATGGCGAACCTACGAACTATGAGGAAGCGATGATGAGCCCAGATTCCGCAAAATGGCTTAAGGCCATGAAATCTGAGATGGGATCCATGTATGAGAACAAAGTATGGACTTTGGTTGACTTGCCCGATGATCGGCAAGCCATCGAAAATAAATGGATCTTCAAGAAGAAGACTGATGCTGATGGTAATGTAACTGTTTACAAAGCTCGACTTGTTGCAAAAGGTTTTCGACAAGTTCAAGGGGTTGACTACGATGAGACTTTCTCACCCGTAGCGATGCTTAAGTATGTCCGAATCATGTTAGCAATTGCCGCATTTTATGATTATGAAATTTGGCAAATGGATGTTAAAACTGCATTCCTGAATGGATTTCTGGAAGAAGAGTTCTATATGATTCAACCAGAAGGTTTTGTCGATCCAAAAGGTGCTAACAAAGTGTGCAAGCTCCAGCGATCCATTTATGGACTGGTGCAAGCATCTCGGAGTTGGAATAAACTCTTTGATAGTGTGACCAAAGCATATGGTTTTATACAGACTTTTGGAGAAGCTTGTATTTACAAGAAAGTGAGTGGGAGCTCTGTAGCATTTCTGATATTATATGTAGATGACATATTGTTAATTGGGAATGATGTAGAATTTCTGGATAGCATAAAGGGATACTTGAATAAAAGTCTTTCAATGAAAGACCTCGGTGAAGCTGCTTACATATTGGGCATCAAGATCTATAGAGATAGATCAAGACGCTTAATTGGACTTTCACAAAGCACATACCTTGATAAAGTTTTGAAAAAGTTCAAATGGATCGAGCAAAGAAAGGGTTCTTGCTCAGATTACAAGGTGTGAAGTTGAGTCGACTCAATCCCGACCACAGCAGAAGATAGAGAGAAAATGAAAGATGTTCCCTATGCTTCAGCCATAGGCTCTATCATGTATGCAATGTTGTGTACCAGACCTGACATATGCTTAGCAATAAGCTTGGCAGGTAGGTACCAAAGTAATCCAGGAGTGAATCACTGGACAGCGGTCAAGAACATTCTGAAATACCTGAAAAGGACTAAGGATATGTTTCTCATTTATGGAGGTGACAAAGAGCTAGTCGTAAATGGTTACGTCGATGCAAGCTTTGACACTGATCCGGACGATTCTAAATCGCAAACCGGATACGTGTTTTTATTAAACGGTGGAGCTGTAAGTTGGTGCAGTTCTAAACAAAGCGTCGTGGCGGGATCTACATGCAAAGTTACATAGCTGCTTCGGAAGCAGCAAATGAAGAAGTCTGGATGAAGGAGTTCATTTCCGATCTAGGTGTCATACCTATTGCATCGGGACCAATGAAGATCTTCTAAGACAATACTGGTGCAATTGCCTTGGCAAAGGAATCCAGATTTCACAAGAGGACCAAGCACATCAAGAGACGCTTCAATTCCATCCGGGACCAAGTCAAGGTGGGAGACATACACTACTAGGGAAAAGCCTATAAACAGAATCTTATCAGCAGCGCGCTTTAAAATAAGGCGCTGCTGCTAATTAGCAGTAGCGTGCTCAAGAGTAACTCGCTGCTGAAACAAATATAGCAGTAGTGTGCCCGCTCAAAGACGCGCTACTGCTATAATTCCCATGAGGCCGTCGCGAGGCTAGTTATAGCAGCAACGCGTTCTAACGACGGGCGCTACTGCTACATAGCATAGTAGCAGCGCATTTCTCCAATAAGCGCTACTGCTAAGTTTACTACAAAATTTTAGTCCCACCTCGCTCCGTGAAGAGAGTTTCTACCACCTTAAATATGTTACTTCTCAAACTTTGACAAGCACTTGGTCTTCATTGAACTCTATGTGTAGAATTTGTGGCTACAATATGAGTCTCCACCTGTTCCTAAACAGGTGAGGACTCATATTGACAAATCAGATTGTACACAAAAAGATCGTTGATGATCAATGTATTTTTGATATATTGAACAAAGTCTATTTTTACATGCTAACACATAGCAGTAGCGCTTTATTGTGAAAGGCGCTGCTGCTAGGTAGCTTGGCAGTAGCATCTTTCCCTATAGCGCGCTACTGCTAAGCCATTCATCTCCCACCCCCATCTCCTCTATCCGATCCACTCACAAAGTCACACACTCCTGGATCCCCTCCCAATCCCCCGCGCCGGTCCACCCCGTTGCCCCTCCTCCGTCTGCACCGCCGTCACCTCCTCCTCCTTGCTGGACTCGGTACTGGCCTCCTCGTCCGTCCTCCCTTTCCACTCACCGCTGGCCGGTCCCTCCTCGCTCCGCCTTCCTCCTCCGTCCTTCCTCCACTGGCCGCGCCGGCCGGCCCCTCCTCGCTCCGCCTTCCTCCTCCATCCTACTATCTTCTCCCTCCTCGAGTCATCCCTCCTTCTCCCTCATGCCCGCTACATTTTGATTTAGTAGGCTAGTTCATATGCAACATTTTGATTTAGTTGATATGATTTAGTTGATTTAGTAGGCTAGTTGATTTAGTTGACTTATAACATTTTGATTTAGTTGATTTAGTAGGCTAATTCATTTTAGTTGATTTAGAACATTTTGATTTAGTTGATTTAGTAGGCTAGTTGATTTAGTTGACTTAGAACATTTTGATTTAGTTGATTTAGTAGGCTAGTTGATTTAGTTGACTTAGAACATTTTGATTTAGTTGATTTAGTAGGCTAGTTCATTTAGTTGATTTAGAACATTTTGATTTAGTTGATTTGGTAGGCTAGTTCATTTAGTTGATTTAGTATGCACCATTTTATTGTTATTTTTTCTGTACATGGATAGGTACGTAGTTGCTTTGGTTTTTTAATAAGTTACTTTTTGGCAAAATGTAGGTGGTACCTTGTCATCTAATATGTTACTAGATCTTAGCATTAGAATTGCTTCTCGCAGAAGAACCAAAAATATCACATGCTACTATTTTTCTTTCCTGTGAAGTGGATCGTTAATCCTTTGCTCATATTGCTTTAGGAAAAATGGCGCCCCCACCACCACCACTATGTCGACTGTGCAAGTCAAGATGCCCCAGCAGCCTTGCAACTGGCAAGCTATTCGTCATCTACTTCCAGCCAAGTTTTCGTCATGCGGCGGTAAGAAATTAGATGAAATGTAATAACTATTTTATTTTTAGTGTTGGCCACTACTAGGAAAAGGGCTATAGATAGGATGGACACTAATGGCGCACTGTACATGTGGTGCGCCATTACTAAATACTAATGGCGCACCATGTGTTGGTGCGCCATTAGTGTGCAAATACTAATGGCGCACCACATCCCACGGTGCGCCATTAGTAATTTTTTTTTAATTTTTTCAAAACTACTAATGGGGCACCGTGGGGGTGGTGCACCATTACTAGTTGACATAGTAATGGTGCACCACACCCACGGTGCGCCATTAGTAGTTTTGAAAAAAAAAGTAAAAAAAATAAAAAAATTTGTTAGTAATGGCGCACCTGTGGACAGTGCGTCATTACTAGTTAATGGCGCACTGTCCACTGGTGCGCCATTACTAAGTTTTTTTTCAAAAAAAACTTAAAAAAATTTCAATTTTTTTTTCAAAACTAGTAATGGCGCACCGTGGGGTGGTGCGCCATCACTAGTTTAACTTGTAATGGCACACCACCCCACGGTGCGCCATTACTAACTTGGCCCAACACCGAATGCACCCCCCCCGGAGGACCGCCTTTTCAGTTTTACAGAAAATAAAAGAAAATGATGGAAATGTCAAAAAAATAAAAGAAAATAAGTTTCCCATGTAATATGTGATCTAGTTGTTGGGAAAATTTACAAATATGAATTTCGACTTTATTTGCAAAATCTCTTTGGAAATTTGTAAAATGGCCATAACTTTTGCATACGAACTCGGATTAAAAAGTTTTTTATATGAAAAATCATCTACTTGGAACCCCGTTAAACATTTTCAAAATCCACAAAAACCTAACAGAAAAAAAGTTACGTGGCTTTCAAGATCTAGAGGCAAAAAAATTAAAAAACATTAAAAAAAATTGGTTTTGAATTTTTTTTGAATTGTTTTTCAAAAAATGATACGTAATATGACCGGGAAGTTTGAAGTATTTTTCAAAATTTCATCATACTCATGAACATGAACAAAGTCCTAGATATCAACAAGGTATAATAGGATTGATATGCTAGATATATCAACAAGTGCCTGTGAAGTGAGCTGTTGCTGGGGTTGGATAGAACTCTGAAGTTAAGCGTGCTTGGGCTGGAGTAGTGTGAGGATGGGTGACCTTTCGAGAAGTTTGACCCGAGATTAAGCCATATTGACCTGAGATTAAGAAAAAAACAAAAAAAAATTGGATTTTTTTTTAAAAAAAAATTCTGAAAAAAAAATTTGAAACAAAAATCTTACTACTGGCGCACTTCTATGTGGTGCACCATTAGTAAAAAATACTAGGTGCGCCATTAGTAGGCCTTTTTCTAATAGTGAGCATTACTGCATTGTGTCATTTTGCTTGTTTTACACAGATCGTCCCATGCAATGTGAGGTTGAAATTCAACAAGCTGATAGGAGACACTGTGACATTTGAGGCTCCTGGGGGGTCGTACACTATGGAGGTCGAGAAAGGACGCAATATGTCGCAGATTGGAGGAGATGGATGGCCCCGTTTTGTCGCTCGCATGCGTCTTACTGGTGGTGAGTTGATCAGCTTCTCCTTCCGAGCAGAAAGACCCAAGTTGGCTGTCATTTATCTCAACCTGGTGGAAGTTGATGAAGATGACGAAGATGATGAAGATAATGAGGACCCACTCCATGAAGATGATGAGGACCCACTTCATGAAGCCATCGTAGCTCAAAGAACAAGGTTGAGTGAGGAGGAGGTGTCCAACTTGTAGGACATAATTCCGCCACGTGCTGACTTTGTCGGGGTGCCATTCATGACCCGCTTGACAAATACCATGGTTGATCGACATGATATGGTATGTTATACTTACAAATGCAAATTATCTGATGAATTACTTAGTGTACAGTCCAATGATATGGTATGTTGTGTGGAATCTAGTCGATGATATGTTTTAGTGTAGAGTTCGATCACATGCTTATTAGTGTAGAATCTAAGGAAACTATTAATAGTGTAGATAATCCATGCATATGTACTTATTTGCGAGGCTATTTATTAATTGATATATTTTTCTTATTAAGAAATTGGCAAAGAGCATATCTGTGAGTTATGGTATCGAGCCTGATGAAGAAGGCTCAGCTGGACTACGCCTTACTGCAAGGGGCTCCGTCACAACCTGTACTTACCACGTGGACACGGACGGTCGCACACACTTAAACTCGGTTGGGTGGAAGAAATTCCTCGATGGCAAGAATCTTCGTGTTGGACAGGCCATCCTAATTACTATCAGGAACACCAACCACCCAGGCTTGAGGATGATGATTGTATTCGATATCATCTAGAACTACATATGTGTGTGTAGCTATATCATCTAGAACTACATATGTGTGTGTGGCTAAATCATCTAGAACTACATATGATGATCGTCGTCGATATCATCTAGAACTACATATGATGAACGCCGTTGATATGACCTTGTACTGCTTGAGGATGCATGTTGACTATGCATGAAATTGTTATCTAGTACTCCCTTTGTTCCAAATTACTCGTCGTGGTTTGAACAAAAACCATGACGAGTAATTTGAAACGAAGGGAGTACTACCTAGTAATGGTTTATGAATTTGATATCTACTAGCAGTACCTAGTATCTAGTATCTGAAAGGGAAACTGAAAGAGAAAGGGGTACGGGGGAAAATGATGAAAGATATAGCAGTAGCGAGGGACTGCGAAATCGCTACAGCTAGGTAATAGTAGCGCGTTCATAAAAAGCGTTGCTGATATCGTCAACAGTAGTAGCGCGGGTAAGGGCAGCGCTACTACTATTAGTTAGCTGTAGCGCCTTATTAGTAGCGTGGCCACCTACGCTGCTGCTAGCCTCAAAACCCGCGCTACTACTAGGGTTTTGCCTAGTAGTGATAGAGATTTGCAAGATACATACGGATCTGAATGTTGCAGACCCGTTGACTAAGCCTCTTTCACGAGCAAAACATGATCAGCACCAAGAATCCATGGGTGTTAAAATCATTACTGTGTAATCTAGATTATTGACTCTAGTGCAAGTGGGAGACTGAAGGAAATATGCCCTAGAGGCAATAATAAAGTTATTATTTATTTCCTCATATCATGATAAATGTTTATTATTCATGCTGTAATTGTATTAACCAGAAACATGATACATGTGTGAATACATAGACAAACTTAATGTCACTAGTATGCCTCTACTTGACTAGCTCATTAATCAAAGATGGTTATGTTTCCTAACCATAGACATGTGTTGTCATTTGATTAACGGGATCACATCATTAGGAGAATGATGTAATTGACATGACCCATTCCGTTAGCTTAGCACTTGATCGTTTAGTATGTTGCTATTGCTTTCTTCATGACTTATACAAAGTTCCTACAACTATGAGATTATGCAACTCCCGTTTACCGGAGGAACACTTTGTGTGCTACCAAACGTCACAACGTAACTGGGTGATTATAAAGGAGCTCTACAGGTGTCTCCAATGGTACATGTTGAGTTGGCGTATTTCGAGATTACGTTTTGTCACTCCGATTGTCGGAGAGGTATCTCTGGGCCCTCTCGGTAATGCACATCACTATAAGCCTTGCAAGCAATGTGGCCAATGAGTTGGTTACGGGATGATGCATTACGTAACGAGTAAAGAGACTTGCTGGTAACGAGATTGAACTAGGTATTGGATACCGACGATCGAATCTCGGGCAAGTAACATACGAATGACAAAGGGAACAACGTATGTTGTTATGCGGTTTGAACGATAAAGATCTTCGTAGGATATGTAGGAGCCAATATGAGCATCCAGGTTCCGCTATTGGTTATTGTCCGGAAACATTTCTAGGTCATGTCTACATAGTTCTCGAACCCGTAGGGTCCGCACGCTTAACGTTATGATGACAGTTTTATTATGAGTTTACATGTTTTGATGTACTGAAGGTTGTTCGGAGTCCCGGATGTGATCAAGGACATGACGAGGAGTCTCGAAATGGTCGAGACATAAAGATTGATATATTCGAAGCCTATATTTGGATATCGGAAGTGTTCCGGGTGAAATCAGGATTTTACCGGAGTATACCGGGAGGTTACCGGAACCCCCCGGGGGCTTAATATATGGGCCTACATGGGCCCTAGTGGAGAGGAAGAGAGGAGGAAAGAGGTGGGCTGCGCCCCCTCCCCTCCCTAGTCCGAATAGGACAAGCGCAGGGCGCCCCTTTCCTTCCCTCTTCCTCCTCCTTCCCCTTCTCCTTCTCCAACTAGGAAAGAAGGAGTCCTACTCAGTGGGAGTAGGACTCCCCTGGCGCCTCCTCCTTGGCCGGCCGCCCCTCCCCCTTGGCTCCTTTATATACGGGGGCAGGGGGCACCTCTACACACACAAGTTGATCTTCGTGATCGTTCCTTAGCAGTGTGCGGTGCCCCCCTCCACCATATTCCACCTCGGTCATATCGTTGCGGTGCTTAGGCTAAGCCCTGCGTCGGTAGAACATCATCATCGTCACCACGCCGTCGTGCTGACGAAACTCATCCCCGACACCCCGCGGGATCGGAGTCCGGGGATCTTCATCGAGCTGAATGTGTGCTGAACTCGGAGGTGCCGTACGTTCGGTACTTGGATCGGTCGAATCGTGAAGACGTACGACTACATCAACCGCATTTTTCTAACGCTTCCGCTTTCGGTCTACGAGTGTACGTGGACAACACTCTCCCCTCTCGTTGCTATGCATCATCATGATCCTTGCATGTGCGTAGGAATTTTTTTTGAAATTACTACGTTCCCCAACATGGCTCTGCCGCCGCCACTCGCCAGCCAGCTCCATGCATGGCCGACTGGCTTCTTGTCGGGGCCGCTAGACAAAAGCATGGGCAACACGTAGGACTACAAGGGAGGAGACGTACCTGAACTCAGGTCAACTTAATTTCTTCTACTGGGCGTAACCGTAAGTGATGATGAGCTAGTCGTTGGATGTCACCGGGTCAAGATCTACGTCCTGTACTATTTACCTCCGCACACGGCACACCATACGCGTGGCTTCAGAGATGCTACTGATAGAGTTGTGTCGAATATAGTGTACAAGGTAGGTTACAGTTGGACTTGTAGTTGTATTGTGTTTAGATAGGATATGGAGTCGTGTCCTAGTAGGACACTTGTATCCTAGTCCTCTCTTATATAGCGGGGGTAGACACACAATGTAACCTATGCCAACATAATAGCACATGCGCGCAAGGGGGAGCCGGCGGCGTGTGCCGGCGCCCGGGTGGCCGGTGTGTGGTATTGTGACAGTGTCATGGGGACGAGCACCCGTAGTCAGGCCCCGGGGATGTAGCCATATCGACGAACCTCGTTAAAAAATCTCGGTGCCGTGCTCGTGTGATCTTGGTCCTCAGATGACCAACGGTATGCCTCGGATTTATTCTAACAAGTGGTATCACATCTAGGTTATTCGGAGGCTGAGGATTGTTAATCTAGAGGAAGGAAGAAACCGTCGATGGAAGTTTGCTGCAGGAAGCAATCATAATACGGGATAAATCATCGGCGAGTTACGATGCAGGAGCAGATGTATTGATCGTATTGTGATCTTCAAAGAGCAATCGGACGCGAGCAGGCTGGCATATGGCGGTGCGTGGCATGCAGGCACGGAATCTCGGCGAGATCGGAAGCATGCGGCAGCGGCGTAAGTAACACGTAGCAGCAAGGGCGTGCAAGCAAAGCGCTAGGGCAGGTGGCCCGGCCGGTGCAAGCACGTGTGGCTGCCGGTTGGTGCGTCGGGTGTGGGGCAGCGTGCGTGTGGTGGCCAGTGCTGGACCAGGCGGAGGCCCGCGCATGAGCAAGTCGTGCGTGGCCGAGGCATGGCTGAGGGCTGATGAGGGCCAAGGTGGAACCGACAGGAGGAGTCCACGGTTGGCTGAAACCCCAGGTGCAGTGCGTTGCATGCAGGCCAAAAGCTAGTGAGATTTGTTTAAGGAAAAAAAGGACCGACACAAGGGCTAGTCAGATCGTGTGATGCTGTCAAGAAAAAAGAAAAGAAAAGAAGTCCAAAAGCTACGCGAGACGCATTGGAGTTCTTCGGTGATCTCTTCACACTGGAAGGCTACAAGGGCACTTTATTTCCTTTTTCTTTGTTGGGAATGGTCTCGGTTAAGATTTGGTAGTCTGGAGCATGTCATGAGGATCATGTAAACACAGGGCGTCCAAGACATGCACGGATGTGCAAGCGGTCGTGATGCAGGGTGGAGCATGATTACAGCCGGACAAGTTTGGTTGGGTCGGACTAGACAGTTTGACGGATCGACGCGAGTAGGTTGATACAGAAGACGGTGGTGGGATCGGCGACGACGACATAGGAGCGTGATGCCGATGGTGACCGACTTCTGGACGTGGAAACATGTGGCGCAGGCCCCGAGGGCTTGTGTGGCTTCGACAAGACTATGGCGCAGAATTGATTCAAGGTGGTGTATACACGGAGCTTGAAGTCAATGAGGCACGTGGATGGACTGAACATCTACCATGGAGTCATGTTGAAGGTGGAGCTGGATTGAGGGGCTATGGTGTAAGGATCCAGGGAATCGAAGCCTATT
Organism: Aegilops speltoides; assembly: GCA_021437245.1. Classification (NCBI taxonomy): domain Eukaryota; kingdom Viridiplantae; phylum Streptophyta; class Magnoliopsida; order Poales; family Poaceae; genus Aegilops; species Aegilops speltoides. The sequence goes on from CM038147.1 coordinate 575,250,678, forward strand.
CAGCAAGGAGGAAAAGCGAGTGACATGCAGTTCGGACTGGAGCCTAGTGGTCTGATGGAAGCGTGAAACTCGTCATCAGTCGGTGATGATCGGTGACCCTTGAGACTTGACCGGGACAGCAGACGCTCGACGCGGTAATAGCGGCGAGGCGTGCGGTACGCATGGCGCATGGAGACAGACCAAGGCTCTGGTGGTCATACATGTGGTGAGACGACTGCGAATTTGACTTGGGATGAATACAAACAATGGTGAAATTCCTTCAAGTTTCAGACAGACGGTCAAGAAAGGAGCGGTGATGTTGAGTTCAGGTAACTCTTATGTGTGACACCCAATATGTGAGTTGTTCACTTTCACGCAGGTCAGTGATCGGTGCGTGATGTCGTTGACGGATACTCTGAAAGTTGGGAGCGCAAACTAGAGTAATGTGGAACTTGATTTTGCTCGAGTGTTGACCGTGCTCAAGAAAAGAAGGAACTACAAGTTGCAGGTGGAGTCACATGGAGTCTTTGGAGTAGTAGTGGTGCTCATGGGATAAACTCAAGTCCAATGTACATGGAAGTTTGACGCATTGATGAATTCAAGGTGGTGGAAAATATTCGCCAAGGTGGAGTTTGTTAGAGTTGTGTCGAATATAGTGTACAAGGTAGGTTACAGTTGGACTTGTAGTTGTATTGTGTTTAGATAGGATATGGAGTCGTGTCCTAGTAGGACACTTGTATCCTAGTCCTCTCTTATATAGCGGGGGTAGACACACAATGTAACCTATGCCAACATAATAGCACGGGCGCGCAAGGGGAGCCAGCGGCGTGTGCCGGCGCCCGGGTGGCCGGTGTGTGGTATTGTGACAGTGTCACGGGGAGGAGTCCCGTAGTCAGGCCCCGGGATGTAGCCATATCGACGAACCTCGTTAACAAGTCTCGGTGCCGTGCTCGTGTGATCTTGGTCCTCAGATAATCAACGGTATGCCTCGGATTTATTCTAACAACTACTAGTATCTCGAACCATCTAGAAGACGAAGGAGAACAGGGCTAATTCCTGGCGATGACAGGAGAAACGCTGTGTGGAAAAATCAGAGGTACATCTGTCATGTAGACTAGAGGCAGAATGAAAACATATATGTACAAAGACAAACGAGTGCAGAAAGATCAGAGGCCGGTGACGGTAGATCATTGCGCTATCACTTTCAGGCGGACCAGTTAGTGGGCGAAACGCACCGGATTCGGATAAACACAAATCACTGGAATATTATCAAATCCCCAAAAGTCCGAGGAATGAAAAATATGTGACCACACAATCGATTGGCCCATGGACGTCTCAATGAGCTACTTGCTCAGCTGGGATGAACCTTCGAGGCAAACAAGGATCTACTCCCTCCGTCCCACCATATAAGAGCGTTTTCAAGCTAACAGGGAGTATCGCCCAAGGAGCTACAGATTTGAACTTCCGAATTCGAAACTGCTAGATAACCATAAACGTGAGAATAACAAGTCCCCCAAATGACCACACGATGAAAGAATATAGGCACCATCTGTCCGCGCCGCGAGAACAATGATGAAAAATCCCATGGATAAGTCACACAAGAGGACTTGTTATTCTCACGTTTATGGTTAAAACAAGTTGGGAAGAGGCGTTTAGTCTATCGAACAAGTTGATCGAACAAGTTGGGAATCCAAAACATATTCTTATACTATCATTTTGTTAAAACAAGTTGATCATATTGAAACCACAGTCCACAGGCACCTGTATATGAATGAGTGGATGCGGCAATAGGACATCTGTCGACACGCAATCCATTAGCTCAGTCGGCTGGGACCTTCCAGAATAACGGAAAAATCTATGGTGACTCCACGTGGAGCACCCAGGAAAATGTCATGAATTCTTGTAATACAAGTCGACAATACAACATATCTAAATCTTTTTCACAAAGAAAAGTCACAATATCAAAAGAGAGATACAAAATTCGAATGTTCCTGATAAACACAGACACTAGAATAACAAGCTCCACGGAAGTCTGCACCATGAATACTGCAACCGGCTCGAGGACGTGGGAGACCGACCAGTGCTGGTAGGACGTACGGCGTGGCAAACACGGCTGCCCTCCAGGTCCGGGGCGCCCAACCGGCGGCCGCCCGGTTCGCTCAGGCATGGCGCTGGCGAGAAGATCCTGACGACTATCGTGCAACGTTCGATCAGCATTAGACGTCCCAGATCGGGCGATGCGGACGCGGGAGCTCTGTACACGGCAAGAGGCGTTTTTAAAGATCTCTTGTGCGTCTGGTCAGCAAAATGCAAATATGTAAACTAATTACTGTAAATCAACGGCCAAGGAATATATAGTACGTAGCTCTCTTTGGTAATAGGAGGAATTAGTGACCACCATGTCGGGCGTTTCTTCCTCGAAAGTTCCTCGTTGATTCTGCCCGAAATTAATTACCACAGTACAATAGTCCATGTCAGTCATTCCCTAAGCATGTCATAGTTCTGGATAGGTAGTAGAAAAGGAAGACTGTGAGGACATATACTCACAGAGGCGAAGTAATGATAAATGGTCACTCATGTTTAGACGACTACTCTCACGTGTTTCTATGTCTTCAATTCAACTAGCGAAATCTATGTTATTTGCCATAAAAAAAATACTCCATCGTCATCCTTGAATGAAGGTTCTAATCATTTTTATGTGTGGTGTATTTCACATGTTTTGTTAGTCAAATTGGAGATCTAAATTATGACTGACTTATATTTCCATTCGGAGGGAGTAATGACTCTATCTTCGAGGTATTTCATTATTGTAGTCATTTTCATGTTCCAGTTTTAGTGGTATGTGCGTTTGCATGAGAGGCATTGACATCAGTTGACCCCAGTCATATATTGTAGATCCACCCAAGAGCAAAATCATTTCTTAAGGGAGTACCGATGAGGAAACAATTGTGTTGCTAACATCATGGAGCCAGAAACCAAATTAATTCCACTAGATTAATTATAAAACATATTATCGTGCCATATATAGTTGATGTTCTAAATATCAGCATGTGTCTTCTTCAGACATGGTCAAAGTAGTTTGACTTAGTATAATGCTAAATTGTTTTATTAAAGTAATCAATAGTTTCCTCCGCGGAGTAAACAGAAGACAAAGAACAGAGAATTAGGAAAAAAATGGAGATAATTCTTATTCTACTCCTCTTTACCCCTAGGCGTTTTATTTCTATGCAATTAGGCAAGCAATATAATCACACCCATCACAATCACACGAACCATTTGATACGTAAAAACACGGCCTAGATCAATGCTCTCATTTACACGTGCACTTGAGTCATTTTTTCACACAACACCCCCTACGGTGACACTATGTGTCGGACTCTTTCATCCTCAATCATCCCCAAACTTGCCCCTCTCTTCCTCCTCTGGAAATTCCTTTTAGAACTGCATTGTTTTTGTAGGCCAACAATGCAATATGAGATTCATCTACCCACCGCCATGAGGTGGTGTTCCAAACGGTTAGGCTCAGGGCCGACCTAATATAGGGCAATAAGGCCTAGTGGCGGAACTTGAGCCAAAAACACTGGGGGGGCTTGGGGCCAAACATAATTATTTTCAACTGATTTTTAGTGGAAAATAGGCCTATACAAAGGGATATATGCTTATTTCTGTTGGGCTGGGGGGGCATGGCCCAGGTTGGCCCCCATGAAGCTCTGCCACTGATAATGCTGCCTACCCACTCCTTGTTCGTACGACTCTAAAAATGTAACATGCTTGTAGATTAGCGCGATATACATCTTTCAAATTAGAAGGCGAGGTGAATCTTCAAATCTTATTAAACTAAGTTGGTTGAAGAAAATTTAAGAGAGGCTAGTTCAATGATAATCTTGATATGGATGCACGTTTTAGGCAAGTCACACCATTTTTGTAGAAAAAATCCATGTAAGAAAACAAATGATCAATACTGCAACTTACTCAAGTTTGTATTTCTAATACCACGCAATCTAGACATTGTGTAGGCTCTAGACTTATCTATTTAGTCACATCAAAACTTGTTAGTATTGATCCAAAGAATATCTACCAGGTTACTCGATTCATACACAGTAAACAATTCTGCCAAATTATATAGATACTTAAGGATGCATTGGAAAAATCAAAGATATGCACCAGCGTAAATTTATTTGTGGAGTATGATGATAATATTTGTTTGCGTAGATCTTTGGTGAAAACTATTGTAACAAGATATTGTATTAATAATCCAAACTAAATAAAAATAGTTTGGGCAAAAAACTGCAAGTCATTTAGTACTAGAAGATTATTTATACTATTAAATATCACAAATTTTTGAAGTTTTTATAATTAAAATATGTGAGTGTTTAAATACTTAATTTTGATATTTATACTTATAAAATAAAACTATTATAGTATATGAAAATATTTTGTGAACGAGAAGCATAATTTAATGAGAAATTCTTAATTTGGAGTAGGAAAGTTCAGTATAAATAAGGAAGAATTGCTCATCATAGTGTCAGAAACTTCATCCTTAATTAAACAACTCATATGTGAGGAAACTGAGCGTATAAAAGTTTGTGAAAGCGAAATACATTGATGTTCTAATGATAGACCAGCATATCCAGATTTGTTGCAATCAAGTTTCGATCGCACTGAAGGTTCTATATATAACTACCCCGATCGATATCATCCACCTCAGAAAGATCATGCTCCATAGCAATTAATGCATCCTGCCCAACATCATCCCATCTCGCCGACTCGTCCTAAGATCTACATGAATAGGGAAATAACGGTTATGTTTCCATCTCACTATTTTGTTGATTATAACACTAATAGAAAGATATACTAGAGAGACGAGAGTGACAACTATGGAAGACAGTGTGACTCGTGGAGATGAATGCACCACTACTTGAAAACTTCCTAGGCAAATCTCTCCCTACTCAAGCACTTCGATTAACACTTGGAGCACAAACAAAATAAATATCCAAACTGAATAAAAATACTTTTTTACATAAAATGCAAGTGACTTAGCACTAGAAAGTTATTTATACTAATAAATATCACATTTGTAGGAAATATTTATAGTAAAATACATGATCATGTTTATATTCTTAATTTGTTAGATTCCGCGCAAAGCACTCGTCGAGAAGATCGAGGGGACAATTAAGGACGTAAAGAGAGCACACCAGCTATGATGTAAAAATTTGAATTTTACTTAGTTATGCGAACTGAAATGATGCTTTGCTGGAGTTGGTGTTTGATCTCAGGCTATATTTGAATTAGGAACTTGAAAGGATTAGTACGTGTTGTGCCGCAATAGCTGGTGCATTCTGTAGAGTGTAGACACTAGATGGATATTCACTATAATCTCATAGTTAGTTCTGCTCAATTTCAAAACAATGTGATTTTGTTTAGCCTAAGGGGGTGTTCCGAAGGGATTTGGGATAATGTCCCTGTCACAAGCTCATTTTCTGTAGTACCCCAGATTTCTACTAGGACTCATTGCAAATAAATGTTGTTCTTAACCATGTGTTTAACTCCACAACTTTATTTTTAAATTTTGGTTGCCACCTCCATCAATACTCCTTTGTTCTTAAACTATGTTGGTATTGTGTCATGCTGCAACATACACTACAATAAGAGTATTGAAGTTTGCATTGTCAATATAGCCCTTCATCGTTATGACCCTTAGGGCATCAACTATATTGTTTCTAAACTTAGTTAATTTTATTCAACAACAAAAGTTGAAGGAAAACAAAGATATATCCTACAATCTACCTTGTCTCCTAATCGCTTGTGAAGATGAGTCTCCACATGCATTCATAATGTGCATGGCACATCAACGATTGGCTAAGAAATGATTGAACTTCCTTTATTAAGAAAGAAAAGTCATATTGCCTTCTACTCGAGGTGGTTCAGTTATTATTGGCTCACTACTGAGTATTGACGGTGCCTTCATGGCTCCATATTACCTGAACACGTCAATAATGCAAAACTTTGAACAATACATGTTGCCGCTCCCTCTGTCAATATATTATCATGAAATATGAATAATGCAAACACTTCAAACAATTTGAAATGATATGACTATTGAAGTTTGCATGTGGGTATATACTAGTAAGCATGCACGTGCAACGCACGTCTGAAATAAAATAATTTCACATGATACAGTATTAAAATAATATTTATCCAAAATTTTAGATCGCTATAAAATGTTGTCAAGTCACTCAAATTGTATTTCTAAAAATGTGACATATTTGTGATCGAAGGCACATATCATAATCTATAATAAAAACGTATATTCTGAATCTAATTTTTATTTTAGCAATGTCCACATTGTCACGATGACTATCTCGTGCACACTGGCACATCGACTAAAACAAGAATAAGAAAACATTGGTGATATGAGGCAAAATGTAATATGTAACTATAGTGACTTATACAAAAGTTCAGATCCATATAGTGAGATGGAATGTCTCTGAGTAGATGGACTTCGTGGCGCGCTAGTATCCCTACACACATATTAAATCAGTCAATATCCATGTATTCATCATTTTCTCGTATGTTTTTTACTTGTCTCAATTTAAACTAATAGGATAAAGATTATACTTTTTCACCCATTCACTAATGTAAAATCAGAATTCTCTCAGTTATAATGACATCAGAGTAGTAATTTATTGGAATTCAAAGCGAACTAAAAAAATATGTCTCACTCTAGTTTAACGACATCATCAACCATACTGATAAAAAAGCAAAGTTCATCCAATAAGTCATCATTTGTTGGATTGAGAGACGTTGAAAGGGTAAATGATTGTGAGATGAGCTCAACTTCTGATGATGTATTTGATGTTTTGAGGTTCTCAGAAGGTCTATCCAAGAATCATACAATCCATGTGATTTGTGGCGCCCTGAACGTCATCTTCCATGTCTCGATTTCTTATATAATCATCATCATTCAATTCCGAGTCCACTAAAATGACAACTAATTTTGTTCTAAAATCTATCATATAATCCTATTAAAATAAATTCAGAGTTAAATAGTGATACAACATAGAATAAATATAATGATACACAACGAAAAATACTTGTGGAGTGCCAGACAAAATATCTCTTGTGAAGTACTCAATAAAATATACCATCTACATACCACAAGATGACCTGCATGATTACTAAACTTAAATCTACTCCATTTTTTTATCAATTCTATTGATATTTGTATTAAAATACTTTTAAAATCATCAAATGATCATGACTGTAACAAGCTGTGATGATAAAAAAAATCTCACCCACACAGGTGAATTGGACATGCCCTATAATAAATAATCGATGATAATTCTTTTTTGTGTGGACAATGCTGCACCCACTCACAATCCCTCTCTGGTCACTGCCTAATAGAAGTATTATTAGTAAGAAGTAGTAGTATTAAAAAAACTCAGTCAGCTAAAAAAACTCAGTCAACCTTCCTCAGCCCCCTCACATTTCTTATCTTCCCCATTGTTCCCTTCCTACCTCCTCCCCTGTTGACTCACGCCTAGATCCCCCATCCACAGCCGGCACTATCTGGTGGCCGCCTCCCTCGTCACCATTCTCGGCGGACACGCAGGCCTGTGCTCTTCCCGCCCGCCCTTCTTCATATCCGATTCCCGAAGTGCTCGAGGAGGCGCTCGAGCTCGGCATGCTCGCCGGCGACACCGGGCCCTCCCTCCTCTGATGCACTCTCCGTCGCCGCCATGAGCGTCTCTACCTTCTCCCGCGGCATGAATCCTCCCCCTTACTCGAGACGCCATGAAGGTCCGGTTCCAACTCTTCTTCTCCCTCGATCCGGATGCTCGCTCTCCGACACCATCTTTATTTGCTTGTTCGATTCAGTGCGGAGCAGGAGCAGCTGCTACTCCCGACCTCCAGTTCCTTCTTTCCATGGATGACCACGAAGACCTCCGCGTGATGTGCTGCTGCTCGGGGCCCTCCCTATGCTTCTCCTCGCTCGACGGGTCCAGTTAGTCTCTCGACCCTACCGCCTGCTCGTCCCGTCAAATCGGTGCGTAGCCTCACTGTGTGCAATGTTCATCGCCTAGGTTTAGCTGCTCAGGGCCATGGTGTGTTCCGTGTGGCGCTGCCTTGCGGCCGCTGCCGTTGCCTTGTTGTGTCTCTCGAGATGGAGGTCCTGCTCGCCAACTCACGGACGGTTGTTCTCCGACCAGTTAAAAAAGAGTAAGCTTTCTTCCAAGCCTATGATTTTCCTTTCATCCTCTTAGTTGGTGCCTTTGTTGATGATGTTGTCCTGAATGGTTCAGATTTTCTGAAGGAGAAGGAGGTGCCGGAAGGGGATGGGAGCAACAAGTCTGAATCGAAGAAAGTATGTTTTGATTCTGAGATGCATTGCACAGTATTTTTATTGTTCCAAGAAATCTATGTAGAGTGATGGTTGGGCATATTTGTTTACTAATTCGAACTTCCAGATTACCTTAGTCGGCAACTCTAAATATTTCTTAGATGTCTTACATAAGCATTGTATTGCAAAAATATACTCCCTCTGTCCCAAAATAAGTGTCTCAACTTTGTACTAACTTTAGTATAATATTGTACTAAGCTTGAGACACTTATTCTGGGACGGAGGAGTATATACTAAACCGGTTCATGATAGATCAACCATATCTCATTGATGCTCTCACCTATTAGGATATGTACATGAAAAGAAGGATATGCTCAAACTGCTTAGTCCCAACAACCAATCAATCAAGTGCACCATTTTACACTCTGGAAGCAGGAAGTGCAACTTCTTTAGTCTTTAGAATTAGAATGGATCAGGTGTACTCCAGATGTTTTCAGTTTTAAATAATTATGCACACAAGAGTGCATTGCGAAATAGCAATAAAAAGTTGGATTTTGACTGGTACCGAAAAGGATTAGACCTCCGTAGAAACAATTCGCTGCTGCTGACTCGAGACAGAGTTGTGCTGCACCACGTCGATCTCGCCGTCATCGAAGTCGATGATGGACATGCCCATATCTTGCCGCTTGCATGGCATGTGTAGTGACCGTATGGACATGAAGCTGATCCTATTGCTCAAAGGATACATATCATCTTTATGTGTTTCTGAACTGGTCGGATTAGCGATGGCGTTTGCATCTCCTCCTCTTCCTACTCGAACACCACTTTCTTCTAGGAACCGATGGCATGTCCTGCCATGAAGAATTTGAAGCGGTCGAAAGACATAAGAGCGGGTCCTAAACTATGTTAAGGCCATGCTGATGTGTAAGAGTTTGCGGGTGACATCCTCCATGGCAATCATATTCCTCCAACATCCTTCGAGCCATGGCGACCGGGTAATGCTAACAGCTCGGTTGGATAAAGGTTCCTTATGTCTTGCGATTTAGTCAAGTTGGGTTACTCTATTGTGTGGCTCACGTCGGGGTTGAGTAGAGTTAATCTTGCCTATGCTAGTGCTAGCCTGCTGGATTTGGGTGATATCCAAAGATACATTTAAACTTACACTATAAATTATAACTTGCAAACAAATTTCCTTAGAGGGGAATTATAACATGCAAGCACTATAAGTTCAGTGTATTATTATTAGTACTGCATAGCAAATTAGCAATCCAGTTCATTCATAAATAAGATTTCAACACACCATTGGTATAGAATATCGTACATAGTTCCGAGGTCTACATGCCTCGCCTGATCCTGAATTAGTTCCGAGATCATTATACTACACAGTTGAAGTGCATATTAGCAGTTCTAGGATCAACACCATATTGCAATAAAAATTCAGAAGGCAAAATATGTTCGGGTGAGTCAGGGCCGTAAGTACTGTTTGAAATTCACACTAAAGTTAGATGCGTTTGCCACATAAAAGACATATGCATAAAAAATATCAGTTCTACAAAGATATGACCTTTTAGAAAATTCAGAAGGCAAAATATGTACGGGTGAGTCAGGGCCGTAAGTACTGTTTGAAATTCATACTAATGTTAGATGTGTTTGCCACATAAAAGACAGATGCATAAAAAATATCAGTTCTACAAAGATATAACCTTTTAGAAAATAATGGATAAACTACTTTGATGTGTAGTTCGACCTACTAGAAACACATTCATATGATTTTGTAAAAAAGAAATCTTCGAATGAAAAAAACTCAAAATCATGAAAAGTAAGATCATATGATTTTTTAAGTGCCACCCTAGCGTTTTGTGACATGACAGACAAGAATGATTTAGCCTACACCTAGGTGCGTTGCTGTTAAATGGAAAATAACGTTCATTGATAACATTTGCGTAATATTGACATTTGAAATTCCCTTGAGTGATTTAATAGTTTAGAAAGAGAAGTCTCACACTCGAAGAAGTTGAGAGTTAAAAAAAATCCCATGGTGGAATCTATAACATATGTGCTACAAAGCTATAACCAATAGATTAACACAATACACAAATGACAAGGTGGGTGGAGGAGAACAACACAAGGTTTAAATATGAAATCATAGTGATTATATTTATTTCTTAGTGAAACAATTATCGTTAATCAACGATGGAAGAGAAATTGAAAGGGTAAAGAAAGAAATCAATAAGTGGCGAGCACAATGCCTTCAATTTTATATTGTCACATGCAAAGGCCTTTATAAAAAACCTTATGCACGTAATAGATAGTCACCGATGTGCAATAATATTTATTTAGATTTACTATCAATCCCACAAGTCAAATTTTCGCAGATAATATTTCATTTTGAATGTATGTCGAACACCCAAGCTACATTTAAAAGCATGTATGGTAAATACAGAGTATAAAAACATTAAAGATGTCGCAATCTAGCAGCGTAAACACGCGGACACTGCTAATTTGAGATAATGTCCCTGTCATAAACTCATTTTCTACGGTACCCCAAATTTCTACTAGGACCCATTGCAAATAAATGTTGTTCTTAACCATGTGTTTAACTCCACAACTTTATTTTTAAATTTTGGTTGCCACCTCAATCAATACTCCTTTGTTCTTATACTATGTTGGTATTGTGTCATGCTGCAACATACACTACAATAAGAGTATTGAAGTTTGCATTGTCAATATAGCCCTTCATCGTTATGACCCTTAGGGTATCAACTATATTGTTTTCTAAACTTAGTTCATTTGATTCAACAATAAAAGTTGAAGGAAAACAAAGATATATCCTACAATCTACCTTGTCTCTTAATCGTTTGTGAAGATGAGTCTCCACATGCACTCATAATGTGCATGGCACATCAACGATTGGCTAAGAAATGATTGAACTTCCTTTATTAAGAAAGAAAAGTCATATTGCCTTCTACTCGTGGTGGTTCAGTTATTATTGGCTCACTACTGAGTATTGACGGTGCCTCCATGGCTCCATATTACCTGAGCACGTCAATAATGCAAAACTTTGAACAATACATGTTCCCGCTCCCTCTGTCAATATATTATCATGAAATATGAATAATGCAAACACTTCAAACAATTTGAAATGATATGACTATTGAAGTTTGCATGTGGGTATATATATAGCCCTTAATTTTTTTTCCTAAGATTTCACGATTGGTCTAAGATTCCACTGGCAACCGAGTAGCACTTGTGTCTTCTCTTCAGCAGGCCATCTATCTTACCAGGATAACACATATCACTATTTAAACAAATCTACCAATTTACTCAATTCATACATTGTAAGACAATCTGCCAAATTATATAGATATTTAAGAATGCCTTGGAAAAATTAAGATAAATACAATTGCACTAGTGTAAATTTATTTGTGGAGTATGATGATAAGATTTGGTTGCGTAGATATTTACTGAAAGTTATTGTAACAAGATACTTTATTAAATATCTACTAAATAAAATATTTTGGCCAAAAAACTTCAAGTCACTTAGCACTAGAAAAATACTTATACTAATAAGTGTCACAATTTTATAAAAAAATTATAAATAAATATGTGAGTATGTTTAAATACTTAATTTGATGGTTATACTTGTAAAATAGTATTAATATAGTATATTAAAATATTTTGTCAACGAGTAACATAATTTTGTAAGATTTGTTATTGTGGAGTTGGAAAGTTCAATATAAATAGGGGAGAATAGCTCGAGAGTGGCAATAGGAAGGACGAGCTCGCGTGCTCCCGTTACGTGGACGAATGGTACGGCTTGCAAATGAAGCCGATATTAATTAACTGCAGAGATACATTAAAAGATTTAAAGTGTAGATATTTGCCATATGGTGATGGGCCTATATAGCGCAGCTACGACATACCGTGATGGGCCTATATAGCGCGGCTACGACTCCGCGAGTTGTAGTGATGGGGATTGGTGAACCATTACATTTGGACAGGGTGCTCGGACTGCATGTACTATTGATACGAAAACACCGTCGTGCAAGGGAGCAGAAAAAGTAAGTGGAAATGAAAATCCGGTATGGGCCCACCTATCAGGGTAGATGCTATTCTGGAAAACGCCATTCTTTTGGTTGCTTCACGCCCTATTTTGAATTGCACCTGGTGTTCAATCATTGGTAGCATCTTGCTCAGGGTGTTGTCTGGACCATCATCTTTCTATTGCCGGTGTTTGAGGCGGTGAGAACACACAATTGGCCTAACCATTCTGGATCTATTGGACATAACTCCGGTCTAATAAGCAGTATAGAAGTTTGTTAAGCGTTATGAAGAAAAAGTAAAAAATACTATAATTAATTTGGATTTGTACTCGTTAAATAAATTTATGCATTTGTTATAAAAATGTAAAGCAATTATGATGGAATATTGAACTATATGAAGCAAATCGATTTTAATAAAAGATGATGTATTATATAAAGCAAATGACCACAAGCGTAAATATCTGAGTTGAGCAGTTTCGGCAGAGCAGCACAAGAATGCAAGATTCATCTTATCTAGCATTCAGGGTAACCCAAAATCAACGGCTTCCCTATTTGATCAGTCGAATTAAACCTATTCCTGGTACCTACCATCTACACCTAATGGGCTAGCCGTACACCAAAATATCTAATTAATAGCTGGCCGCCCTGATGCACAAGACGTGGGCTTGGGTGATGCACTGGTTCAAATTGACGATAGGGACTACCAAAAATGATGTTGGACCCTGATGCGTGTGCATCGGCGTAGGTCCATTGAGCCCCACCCCTGACGATGTCAGAAGAGGAGGCTACCTTAGAGTAGATGCATGCGGCCACTGTTCTATCTGATCCCCCCTGACACTATAACATCTGCAGTTTTCACCAACATTCATAATTATTTTCAAGAGAACTACTTTGCAAATCATTGTGACAGTCCTCTTAACGAACAACTAACTATAACATTGTGGCAGTCGGTTATGGCATCCCCAAGACCCTTCTAATGCCACATCCATACACACAGACACCAAGAAACCTAGACAAATCGCCCGCAAAAAATGGTAAAAAATATATTTGTGATTGGGATATCGCTGATGGATGCACAACATTTGATAGTGCTGTTGAGATGGTTTGCTCAACTAATGAAGGTTAAAATGAATGTACCTGGTGGGGCAAGAGATGTGCCGCTGCCAATGGGAGTAAATGCAGTTCTATTGGGAAGTCCACATCTCAGTCTAGAGCCGTCAAGTTCCAGGGTTAACGAATGAGTGATAGAAAAAAAGAGCAGAGGAGATGGTGGATTGATGGATAGGAGAGAAGAGGGGTACTTTTGGAGAAGATTCACCTTGAGGAGTTGGTGGATCGATGGAGAAGAGAGGCGCTGGGATGTACAACCATCCTTTGTGGTCGTGGCATCGCCTGGAGGTCGGGCAGACAGGGCCCAAGGGCCTCGGTAGAGGGAGGGTAGAGGGTTAGCGGACTAGGACGAGAAGTACCATGGGCGCGATGCCATCTTGTTGGTCTCCGGTCGTTGCCAGTTGCCGGTGCCGCCGCTGGGCGGGAGGGACGCGGCTGATGGGAATGGGATCTGGTGGGGAGATGAAGGGGGAAGGAGAGATGCATGATGTGTCCCTCGTAGGCTATCGGTCGGTGGAGGCCAGGGGTACGACATTGTTAGGAGTATGTTTGCGAGATGTGTCATGCGACATTAATGTGATTGGGCAACATATGGTAATGTTAACTGTAATCTTGGTGACGTACAAAAAGATTAATTTATGTGAGCGAGCGATTTATGGTAAGGTTAATTAATTTAGATTTGATTTTTAGAATTTGACCGTTATTGATTCTATCACATAAAGACATTGCTAAATAACTTGCCCCCGCATGGAAAGTTGTGATCCGTCCAGATTTTTTCCATTGTGGGGAAATGAGGTGAAAATAAACCAGTGACAGGGGGTGGTGGGAGGGGGGACGAAAAAAAACCCCAGTCAAAATAAAACCGGACGAAAGTGGTGGGACGAAAAAAAACCTGAACGGAATCCTACCAACTGCTCCATTAGGAGTAGAGATTATTAATTATTGAGCATATTACAAAACAAATGCAATTACAACCAAAACATCAAAGATATGAAATTAACACCACAAAAGACACAACACGTATTACCATTCCATCCCTCTTCAAAAGATTATCTCTAATAAGAATACTATTTTAAAGAGCCAGCAATAGAAGCACTTTGATTTTTCAGAGTTTTAATTTTCCAAAGAAACTTAAAGGGAAAGTTCATCTCGTTTAAGATCAATTGGTTACAGAAACATTTAAATGAATATTTTTTGTCAACACTAAGAGACCAGGTGGATCACGTATTTTAGTGGTTGTAAAATATTGGTGGCTAAGCTATTTTTCCTCCATTCCAAACCACACTTTGTTTTCACGAAAAGGAGGTTGAAACTCCCAGTCTCTGCATCATTGTGATGCACACAATCATTATTACTAATTATTAAGCTAAGTACATAACAAATACAATTACAATCAAAACATTAACAAATATGAAATTAACACCTATCACTAAGACAACTTATTATTCCACAACAACTCCTTCAAGAGGGATAAACAACCTCGCGCCAGCGCCACGTCCGGACGGAGACAACCTAGACAAGGATTTTCATTCTGGTTGCCGAGATCAACCAACGAAGACCAGCACAACAAAAAGTAGACAACGCCTTCAACAATAAAACAATACAAGTTTCTCGCTGCTGAGCCCGACCAATAAAAGCCAGGGCAAGAGTTTTTACTTCTAACATGAAGCTAGCAGTGTTCCTATCAACATCTTGAAAATCGAACGTATGGTAGCTAGCCACATCTGTTAGCACTCCATACCAGAGCCACAAGGAACTCGCATATTGGTAGGACATCTTTCCTCTCTAAACCCCTGTGACGGTCGTCGGGAAAAGAAAAATTTCCAAAGCCCCCTTACAGAACCATTTCCAAAGCCCCCTCCATGGAATTCTTGATTCGTCTACTCACATGCGTATGTGTTTCCCAGTTTTTGGTGTCTACACAATTTTTTTCGAAATGGAGGAAAAAGTTTTGCCTCATCGATTAATTAAGAAGAACAAAATTGCCTAGTCAATTTAAGGAAAACTGGGCGAAAACCTACATATATAGAGCACGGACTAACTACTCACATGGCAAGAAATCCCACAACCGCACAGTCGGCCCTTGCCAAACTCTCCGAATGCACAACATCCACAAACCCTGACACTGCTACTACGCCAAGTGAAACCCGACAAGAACACCACTACACAATACATCATGCACCTCCCGATCCAAGAGGACAGGACGAGAGACCGAAGATCATCCATCAAGCAACCAGTGACGCCTTGCCTATGTCGCCACTCTTGCCTTTGCCCATCTTCTTTTGTTTGCCCCTTATTGGCGTCCCCGTCAGAAGGCAAGCAATTGACCTGCCCAAAGCAGGTTTAGCAACCTCTTGTTGGATGTAACCATGTTGGTAGTACTATGATTGCCTTAGAGCGCAGATAAGGAGTTCTTTCGCGAAGAGAGCATTTGAATTTGGAGTAGGTGCCAACACACATGGCTCAATAGCCATGCCACTCACAGGCATCACCTGCTCGATGGTCACAGATGGGGGAAAGGCAGCAACATCTGAAACTCCACACTCGATGGCTAACGCCTGACGCCCAATAGACTTAGGCGAGCGAGAGATTGCATCGTCCAAATCACTACTCTCCTCAGCATCAACTATCTGGCTCGACTCCAGGGGTGATGTTGCTGGCAAGGCCATACTCGAGATCTCGGGAGGGTCTACCTGCAGTTGCTCGACGCACAAAGGCAACCCCCCCCCCCCCCCCCCACACACACACAACTCGCGGAGCTCGGACATGATCTGTAGAAGCGGAGTCACAACCACATCATTTTCAAGTCCCTAAGGGGCTAATGGCGGTGAGCTCGCCCTAGCATGAGGCGAGAATGACCATGAAGCTCATCTCCCTTCTCGACATCGAGGCTGTCATCGACCACTACCTGCAATTGCTCCATGAAGCTGTCCATCCACAACATCCAAACTTTCATAGAGTCAACAACATCATGCAGAGGCTATGATGCTACCTTTCGCTATGATTCTGAGTGGTCCAGATCTTATCCACTTAACTGAGCAGTAGTACTACTGATGGTGTCCTCACAGCTCTGCTCGCTCGCCCTACATGAACATGTCAGCGCCGGCCGCCTAGACATGGCATGTGCAACACGTAGGACTACATGAATTGGAGACGTTCGTGAACTCAGACCAACATGATTTCTTCTTCCTACCGTACGTGATATGATATAGGCTAGCCGTTGGCCGACGCCGGGTACGGTGCAATATTTTTCTCCCAACACGATACGTGTAGCTTGAGATACCAACATCTCGAACAGGAACGAAAACGCTGTGTAGAAAAATCAAAGCTACTGTGACATCTAGACTATATGCAGAAAAATAAACAGATACTTGTAAAAACTTGCAGAAAATTCACTGGTCACGGCAGATCATTGCCTGCAGATGCGTACGCAGCTATCACTTTCAGGCGGAAGAGTTCGTGGGTGTTAGTTGAAAAGAAGGGATTGCATGCATCGATAATTCATTGATCGTGTGCATGACACACATATATAGGTACAAGGTGGACCGGCCTCTACTTGTCTCCCAAGATGTACAAATATACGAGGGGGGGAGAGAGAGGTACAACGGTATAAATACAGACCCAAGCCCTATACATGTACGGTGGACAACGTATGCTCAACACCCCCCGCAGTCGAAAAGTCGCCGGAGACACAGAGACTGGACCGAAACTCCTCAAAAGCTGGGGTCGGTAGTCCCTTAGTCATGACATCGGCAAACTGCTGAGTGGTAGGAACATGCAAAACACGAACCTTCCCGAGAGCCACCTGCTCACGTACGAAGTGAATGTCGAGCTCAATGTGCTTCGTACGACGATGGTGGACGGGGTTGGCGGAGAGGTAAACGGCGGAGACGTTGTCACAGTAGACGATCGTGGCCTTGGGGACCACACAGAGCAGCTCCTGGAGAAGCTGGCGGAGCCCAGAGCACTCAGCAACAGCGTTAGCCACTGCCCGATACTCCGCCTCGGCACTCGAGCGAGAGACCGTGGGCTGTCGCTTGGACGACCACGATATCAATGAAGGCCCGAGGTAGACACTGTAGCCAGACGTAGAGCGACGCGTGTCGGGGCAGCCAGCCCAGTCGGCGTCGGAGTAGGCGACCATGTCGATGGAGGAGGAGGCCGTCAGGGTGAGGCCCATGGTCATAGTGCCGCGTATATACCGAAGAATACGCTTCACCAGAGTCCAATGGGAGTCACGTGGGGAGTGCATGTGAAGGCACACCTGCTGAACCGCATACTGCAGGTCAGGCCAAGTGAGGGTGAGATACTGCAGGGCGCCAACGATGGAGCGGTAGAACGCCGCATCCGGAGCAGGAGAGCCCTCCGAGGCAGAGACCTTCGCCTTAGTGTCAACATGCGTGGGCGCGGTTTTGCAGTTAAGCATACCCGCGCGCTCTAGAAGCTCATGAGCGTACTTCTGCTGGTGCAGAAAGAACCCGTCGGCACGTCGAACCACCTCGATCCCAAGGAAGTAGTGCAGCGCTCCGAGATCCTTGAGAGCAAACTCGTCACGAAGACGGGCCGTGAGCTGCTGAAGGAGCTCAGGCGAGGATGCCGTCAAGATAATGTCGTCCACATAGAGGAGCAGGTACGCAGTAGCCGTGCCCTGATGATAGACGAAGAGTGATGCGTCGGAGCGGGTTGTAGAAAACCCAAGCTGCTGCAAGAACCCAGCCATCCGCTGGTACCAGGCCCTGGGTGCCTGCTTCAGGCCATAGAGAGACCGAGAAAGCAGGCAGACGTGATCGGGATGCTCGACGTCAACGAAGCCGGTCGGCTGCTCACAGAAGACCCGTTCCGTGAGATGGCCGTGCAGGAATGCGTTGGAGACATCCAACTGGTGCACGGGCCATGCACGGGAGACCGCCAGCTGAAGCACCATACGAATCGTGCCCAGTTTAACGACCGGAGCGAAGGTGTCGGTGATGTCCACACCGGCGCGCTGGCGGAAGCCGCGCACCACACAGCGAGCCTTGTAGCGCTCGAGAGACCCGTCCGGGTTGGTCTTATGCCGAAACACCCATTTGCCGCTGATGACGTTGGCGTGAGGGGGTCGCGGCACAAGATGCCAAGTACGGTTGCGCTGCAACGCATCAAACTCCTCGCGCATTGCGGCAAGCCAATGCGGATCCCGCAGGGCGGCGCGAGCGGACGAGGGTATGGGCGACGATGGAGATGATGATGTCGACACCGCGCATGCGTACTCGTCAGCACCGTAGCGCAGGCTGGGGCGGTGGATACCGGCGCGAGACCTCGTCGTCATGCCGGCAGGAGGGCCGGACGCGACGGGAGGGACGGACGAAGTTGGTGTAGGGTCCGCCGCTCCTGGCGTCGGGGCGGGGCCGGGCTGCATGGGAGGTGCAGCGGCACCCGCCGTGGGGGAAGCCGAAGGGCCACCCGAAGCCATGCGGGGTGGCGTCGGTGCGGGGGCCGCAGCAGAAGGCCCCGCCGCGGGTGCGGCAGCAGGAGTGCCCGCCAGCAGGCAGAGGGGGCCCGCCACGGGGGCGTCAACAGCCGCGCCGAGACGCCGGGAGCAGCACGGGCTGCACCGGGTCCAGGTCCGAGATCACCGAGTCCTCTGCCGGAGGTACCTGGTGAAAGGGAAAACTGCGCTCATCAAAGTACACGTGTCGGGAGGTGTAGACACGGTGGGAGATGGGGTCGTAGCACCGGTAACCTTTGGTGTTGGGAGGGTAGCCTAGGAAGATACATGCTACGGATCGAGGAGCAAGTTTGTGGGGTGTAGTGGCAGTGGTGCTAGGATAACACAAACATCCGAAGATGCGGAGACCATCATAGGATGGGGGAGAACCGAAAAGAAGTTGGTGTGGGGTAAGGTTCCAACGCGGACGACACGGTCGGATGTTGATGAGGAGAGTTGCGGTGGCGAGGGCATCGGGCCAGAACCGAGGGGGCACGTTGGAATGAAATAACAACGTGCGGACGCAGTCGTTAAGAGTGCGAAGAATCCGCTCGGCACGGCCATTCTGCTGGGATGTATATGGACAGGTGAGATGGAAGATAGTGCCGTGAGATGCGAGGAGGTGACGTGTGGCAGCGTTGTCAAACTCTTTTCCGTTGTCAGTTTGAAGAGCGAGAATAGGGCGCCCGAACTGGGTGGTGATGTGGGCGTAAAAAGCCGTGAGAGTGGGAAGGACATCGGACTTGCGGCGGAGGGGAAACGTCCACGCAAAGTGAGAATAATCATCAAGTAAAACCAGATAATATATGAAGCCCGTGTTGCTGGCAACCGAGGATGTCCAAACATCACTATGGATTAACTGAAACGGAAAGGAGGAAATAGTGTTTGACTCGCTAAACGGTCCACGAACATGTTTGCCGAGATGACAAGCATGACAAGTGTGCTCATCGAACTTATTACATGAAAATGAAAAACTCTTGAGAATCTGGCGAAGGACGGTGGAGTTGGGATGACCCAGACGTGCATGCCAAAGGTCGACACCGGCGGCGAGAGCGACTGGGGCGATGGCAATGGAGGTGGAGGCGGAGTGCACCGAATACAGGTCGTCAGGGCTGTCACATCGGTGGAGCACCATCCGCGTACGGGCGTCCTTCACAGAGAAACCAAGACCATCAAATTCAACGGTAAGAGGATTGTCACGGGCAAGACGACGTACAGAAACAAGATTTTTAACTAGGTTAGGTGAGACAAGAACATTAGACATGTTATTGGGCGCAGAAGTAGACGGAAAGAAACTATGACCAATATGAGTAATGGGAATGGAAGAACCATCACCGAAGGTGATACGGTTCGAAGTGGTGACCGAA
This sequence comes from Aegilops speltoides, assembly GCA_021437245.1. Taxonomy (NCBI): domain Eukaryota; kingdom Viridiplantae; phylum Streptophyta; class Magnoliopsida; order Poales; family Poaceae; genus Aegilops; species Aegilops speltoides. The sequence continues at coordinate 575,270,982 of CM038147.1, forward strand.
GAGGAGGAGACAAGGTTACCGGGGTGCGACGTCATGTGGGCAGTGGCTCCCGTGTCCATGTACCAATCACCGCCACCTCCATAGTTAGAGGGGGACGGTGCCGAGTGCAGCGCGGCGAGGAGGGCGGGATCCCATGGAGCCGGCGGAAGAGGGTAGCCTCCGGTCTGTGGCGGCGCGGGAGACGGCGCGTAGCCGCACTGGGGCGGGTGGCCGACCGGAGCGGGCGCCTGGTACGGGGCGGCAGCGTAGCCGTGGCCTCCTGCCTGGTACGGGGTGCCGGCGTAGTGCGCCTGGGGGCCGGTCGGGTGGGGTCCGAGGATGCCCATGGCCCGTGGCACCGGCATGTGGTAGGCATGGAACACCCGGTCCAGGGGTTGGTACCGACCGACCAAGGCGGGGGGCTGATGATGATGGGAGCCCACGTTCATTTCTGCGGCTCTTTGTTGGGGTCGGCCACCACCCCCCCTTGGGCGCTTGTTGCGGCGGCCGCCTCCCCCGCCCTGTTGCTGCTGTTGCGGAGCGGGAGGTGCGGGCGGAGCAGGCGAAAGGGGGTAGTACCCTGGTGGCGCTGGCGGGCGTGGTGGAGGCGGTGCGGGCTGCGGATGCCCACATGACGTCCCGGCGACGAGAGCGGTGTGTTGCACGCGTGCCTTGACTTTCTTCATCCGGCTTTCCTCCAAGCGTAAGTACGCGGTGACCGACTGGAAGGTCGGGTTCGGCAGCAGGGAGAGGTTGGATGCCACATTGCCGAAGTCCTCATTGAGGCCGGCGGTGAGGGTGCTAAGCATGAGCTCGTTCGACACCCGAGCGCCGATGTCGCGGAGCTGATCGGCGAGGCGCTTGAGGCGCATGCAGTAGTCGTCGATGGAGGAGTCATCTTGGTGGCGCCCAAAAAATTCCTGCTGCAAAAACACAAGACGTTGAAGCTTGTTGTCGGTGAAGAGATTGTTGATCTTGGTCCCCACGGCACATGCGTCGTCGTCCTCCGAGACGACGTGTGGAAGATGTCCGGCGAGACGGTGAGGTAGAACCACCGAATGAGGGAGGCCTCAATGGCGGCCCAATCCGGATCGGCCGCCATGAATTCGGCGTCGACGCTCCCGTCCACGTGCTCGAGGAGGTAGTACTCGCGGAAGAGGAGGTTGAAGTAGGTCTTCCATGCGTAGTACGAGGAGTTGGATTGGTCGAGCTTGATGGGGACGCGGGTGTGGATGTCGAGATCACGAACGGCGGTGGCATCGGGGGTGGGTGCAGCGAAGGGATTGGAGTTGCTTTGGAGAGAGGGACGCCATGGAGCTGCGTGTTGGGAGTTGGCGGCGCTGAGATGGGTTAGGGTTTTGGGGTGGCGGCGCGGTAGGTCGGATGGGGTGGCCTGCGGCTAGGGGAGAAGGGCAGCGGCGGGGAAGAGGCGGCGGCTGCGGGGTGGAGAGGCGCGCGGCGGTGGCGTCTGGCAGCAGCGACGGCGGCGAAACGAGCGGCGGCGGCGGCTGTAGGGCGGCGGCGGCGGTAGGGTTAGGCGGAAGCGCGGAAGAGGAACGGCGTGCTATCTGATACCATGTTAGTTGGAAAGAAGGGATTGCATGCATCGATAATTCATTGATCGTGTGCATGACGCACATATATAGGTACAAGGTGGACCGGCCTCTACTTGTCTCCCAAGATGTACAAATATACGAGGGGGGGAGAGAGAGAGGTACAACGATATAAATACAGACCCAAGCCCTATACATGTACGGTGGACAACGTATGCTCAACAGTGGGCGACGTGCACCGGATTCAGATAACCACAAACACTAAGGGCGTGTTTGATTGCCTGCGTCGAGGCTAACCAGGCCGGGCCGGTGCAACATCTTTTTGGAGGTGAGCTGTTTGGTTGCACGCATTTACTATTGGGCCTGTATAGCACGGTTCTTAAAGCACCTCGGGTCCACGGGTGCGAACTCGTCGGTGTCTGGGTCCGCCACCTCGAGGCCGCCGACGCGGTCGTCCTCCTGGAGCACGGTGAGGAAGCCGGAGTCCGTGTGAACCTGCACGCCGGTCTCCCCCACGGTGTCCAGCGTGTAGTTGTACCTGTTGTTGCGGAACTAGCACGGCCAGTCCTGGAACATGTGGTCGGCAACGGTCTCCTCCAGGTCGAGGCTCGCGGCCAGCTTCGCCGCCACGTCGCCCCCGCGCGAGAATCACAAGAAGAAGCGCGGCCGAGGCGTTCGAGGGGTACGGACCCGTGCGCCGCGGGTTCCCGGCGTGGGTGGCAGCGGTGGACCGGAGGCGGCTGCAGCAGAAGCAGGGCCAGGGCGTCGGCGTGCCGGACCTGGTGGTTGTTAGTATTAATCTTGATGCATGTAGCTAGATGGTCAGCAGGCTGTTAGCGGCGCCTGTTGGAGCTGGCCGCGTCGTCCGTGTGGCGCGCGCGCCGTGCATCCGTTGCATGAATGGGCAGATAAGGACCATTCCTTGAGGGCTGCGTTAGCTGCAGTTTAAATGCGTCTTGAGGCGGCGGAGTGGCGGCGAGTCTTGTGCATGCATGGGCTGTTAGCGTGTTAGCCGGCTAGTTGTGGTTGGATTACTACGTGTGTGCGTGGGTGTGTTGCCGGGCTGGTGGTGCGTGCGTGTGTGTATCTCGGGTATAAAATGCCCTGTGTGTATTGGTTGTGATGTGCGTCGGTAAGCCATGTAGCCAAGTGAAACTGAGTTTGGGCTCAGGGAAATATAAGCGGCCGTTCGTGGGGCCGTGTCCATCTCCTTCCTCTAGTCTTCTTCTTCCTCGAGCGAACCAGAGAGAGTGCAGGGCGAGCAGGGGGAGGAGGCCGGCGGCAACAACAATTGGTATCAGAGCATCGGGTTCGAAGGAGCTCACCGGCGATGGCGCTCGTTCCGTGCGGCGGCGGAGCACGGTGATGCCGTGCGTGCAGGGAGCGCGGCGGCCGCGGCGGACATGCGCGGTGGAGCAGAGGCTGCGGTAGCGCGGCGTGGCTCGGCGGAGAGAAGGCCAAGCTCCGGGACACGCCAGATCGGCCGCATTGGTCGCGTCGGAGCGCGATCATGGCGCGGGCTGGAGGCGTGCGGAGCGTGGCAGAACAAGCCGCGGCGACGGGCTCACCGCGTCGAAGCGCGTGTATGGCGCGCGCGCAGACGTAGCGAACACGTCGGGACGCGGAGTGGACCACGTCGAGGCGCTGGACCTGGTTGCGCAGATCGCGTCGTCTTGCGGGCGGGAGCGCTGGCCGGGCGCGCGGGGCGTGGGGAGTCTTGGCGAAGCGGCACGGGCGGTCGCGAGACGGGAGGTCGCGAAGACCTGCGTGGTGGCGCAGAGGTCGCGACGGCTCGGGCGACAACCGTGGAAGGTGCGTGACACGTAAGCGCGGCGTGACGGCTGCCATGGCGGACGCGAGGCGGCACGCGTGTGGCGTATGTGCTGCTGTCGGGCTCGTCGGCGCGTCGGATCGCGCGTGGGGCGTCGGGGCCGCGCTCGGTGCGGTCGGGCTCGTCGGGCGCGTCCGGGTCTGCGCGGACGTCTGCGGGACGCAAGGACGCCGGGCATGTGTCGCCAGCGAAGATGGAGCTTCGGCGCCGGGTCGTGGAGAATCTGATCGATCGGCGTCGGTGCGCCAAGTCGGGTCCGGGGGCTGGATCACGGTTGTGGCGGCGACATCGACGACGGGAGCTGCAACAACTTCAGGGACGGCAAGTCAAGATTAGGAGGGAAAATGTTAGTATTAATCTTGATGCATGTAGCTAGATGGTCAGCAGGCTGTTAGCGGCGCCTGTTGGAGCTGGCCGCGTCGTCCGTGTGGCGCGCGCGCCGTGCATCCGTTGCATGAATGGGCAGATAAGGACCATTCCTTGAGGGCTGCGTTAGCTGCAGTTTCGTACGTGCGAGGAGGCAGGAGTGGCGGCCGAGTCTTGTGCATGCATGGGCTGTTAGCGTGTTAGCCGGCTAGTTGTGGTTGGATTACTACGTGTGTGCGTGGGTGTGTTGCCGGGCTGGTGGTGCGTGCGTGTGTGTATCTCGGGTATAAAATGCCCTGTGTGTATTGGTTGTGATGTGCGTCGGTAAGCCATGTAGCCAAGTGAAACTGAGTTTGGGCTCAGGGAAATATAAGCGGCCGTTCGTGCGGCCGTGTCCATCTCCTTCCTCTAGTCTTCTTCTTCCTCGAGCGAACCAGAGAGAGTGCAGGGCGAGCAGGGGGAGGAGGCCGGCGGCAACAACAGTGGTGGCCAAGGACGGGAGCGGCAACTTCACGATGGTGGGGAAGGCGGTGGCGGCGGTGCCCAACAACAGCTCAGCGCGATACGTGATCCACATCAAGGCCGGGGGATACTTTGAGAACGTGGAGGTCGGGGCCGAGAAGACCAACCTAATGCTCGTCGGCGATGACATACTTCAGGCTGCTGCAGAACAACGACATCACGGGGCGGCTGCCGGCGGAGCTGGGCGCGTCCACGGCCGCGAGCCGGGCGCGGCCACGGTGCTGTACGTGGAGGAGTCCAAGTACTGAGCGCGCCCATGGTCGCCGGGAGCTGGTGGTGGACACGATGGGCAGAGGAACCTCCGACGCGCTCAACGTGTTCGACGAAATGAGATGCCAAACCTGATGGGTGTTAAACTTTGTTGTTAACTCCTAATCATACGCATGTATGCAATCAAACGCTGGGTGAAAATTGCATCTCAATGGCAAGACCCCTAATGCAGGCAACCAATCAACTAGTCATCTACGTTTTTGGCCCTGTTTTTCGTTACCTAGGCCCTGTTCAACCTAGCTCGTTTTTGCTCTTCTAGCCAGGCCCGATGAAGAAACCAACCAAGCACGCCCTAAAGAATAACAAGTCCCCAAAAGTCCAAACAATGGAAAAATATGGGACCACACAATCGATTAGCCCATCATCATCACAGGCAAAAATCTACTGTGCCTCCATGCGGGTGGGGCGTCAAGAAAAAAGCCATCAATTATTGTAAAACAAGTCGACGGTATGAACAGAGAGATTCGAACTTAAAAATTCGAATGTTCCACACAAACTATAAAATAACAAGTTCCCCGGAAGTCCACACCATGAAAGAAGAATATCATCACCATATGTCAGCGTCACGAGACCTGGCTTGGCGAGAACAATAACGGAAAATCTATCCTTCTTGTTGGGGGAATCCAAACACAAAGTCTCATGCTACTTTTTCTAAAACAAATTGGCAATATTGAACCATAGAGTGACACCTATGTATATATATATATGACGGCACCGAGATTTCAAAATTAAAATTAGACATGTCAGCATACCAAGAAAACAATCAGAGCTCGATCTGTCATTTTGAGCTATACTACCCACAGCTAAACTTAATATGTCGTATCATGCCATGCCATGTGGTCAAGTGGACTATCGATCATATCAGATGCTACATGACATCCCGCGCACTGATTCGCAATCGGACGGCGCGCGAGTCCCTTTCCACCTTGTTGGGGAAGAGAAGTTGGCACCACAATTGGTGTCACGAAAGCAACGTTCAAGAGGCCGGCAAGCAACTCGCATTGGTGTCTGACTCAGCGGGAGCTCGCACATAATCTTCTTCTTCTTCGCATCTTTGTGGAGATAAGCTCGAAAGCTGGGAGTACGAGTGCCACCACAGACTCCTCCGTCCTGAGCTCCTATAAATCAAGCGGCGTCTCAGCTCACCTCGACGAGGCCGGACAACACTGCAACGAAGAAGTACTCTACTTTTAGATCAAGAACTCAAGAACAGAGATCAGAGAATCGATGGCTACGTTCGCGACGTCGACGGCGACAGTGATGGGGTCTGTTCACCCGGGCCGGGTGGCCGGGCCTCGGCGGTGCGTGATGGCGCGCGCGTCCGCCACGATGGCAGCACCGGCGGCGGCGGCTACCGGGAGGACGCACTACGAGGTGCTCGGTGTGGGCGCGGGAGCCAGCAGGGGGGAGATCAAGGCGGCGTACCGGCGTCTGGCCAGGGAGGTGCACCCAGACGCTGCTGGCGGCGGCGGCGAGGGCTTCATCCGGCTGCATGCGGCCTACGCCACGCTGGCCGACCCCGACGAGCGCGCTCGCTACGACAGGGACATGGCCTGCCGCACCGCCGGGATGATGATGCGACGGGCGGCCGCGGCCAGGCCGTCGTTCCGGCGGAGGACGTGGGAGACCGACCAGTGCTGGTAGGACGTACGGCCTGACAAACGCGGCGGCCCCCCAGGGCCTCTAACCGGCGGCCGCCCGGTTCGCTCAGGCACGGCGCTGGAGAGAAGGTCTTCCCAACTGTCTTGCAACGTACGATCAGATTGGACGGTGCAGATCGGGTGCCGCAGACGCGGGAGCTCTGTACGCGGCAAGAGCCATTTTTGAAGATCTCTTGTGCCCCCGGACAGCAAAATGCAAATATGTAAATTAATTAGTTAGCTACTGTAAATTAACAGCCAAGGAATATATGGTACTTCCTCCGTCTAGGTGAATAAGTCATTTGCGTAGTTCTAGGTCATCGATTTGAGGAATTAAATATGTGTTATATGTCATGAAAAGTATATCACTAGATTTCTACACGGATGTAGTTTCTAAATATATATTTTTTGTCACATATAATACATATTTAGATAGTTACATCGTTGACCTAGAACTACGCGAATGACTTATTCACCGAGACGGAGGGAGTAGCTCTATTCGGTAATAGAAGGAATTAGTTATTACCTTTCTTCCTCGAAAGTTGCCTCTATGATTCTGCACGATATTAATTACCACAGTATAATAATCAATGTCAGTCATTCCTTAAGCCTGTCATGTCATGCTTTTAGATAATCCCTACTAGTACTAGTACTAGTTAAAAAGAACGTAAGATTCCCATTTCATCTTTATTCCCATCACTCCTTCGTCCAACCTTCCATATATATCATAACCAGTCACCTTAATTTACTTACCTTTTGAACCAATTTCACTTTAATTTACATACCAAACTTCTAATCAAAATGCAAGATAATTCACGGGGCAGAATTTGATAAACATTTATTTACACAATCATATTATTATTGATAGGTAAATCACAAGCTAACGTAGTAGAATATTTATATCCCGTTGCAATGTACGGGCATTGTTCTAGTTTCGTAAAAAAATTGTCATAGTTCTAGATAGGTAGAAAAAGAAGACTTGTGAGGATATATACTCACAGAAGCGAAGTAAGGATAAATGGTCACTCATGTCAAGACCACTACTCTCACGTGTTTCTATGTCTTCAATTTAACTAGCAAAATCTATGTTATTTTCCATAAAAAATACTATCTTAAGATTCATCGTTGAATGAAGGTTCTAAACGACATTTTTTTTGTGTGGTGTATGTCACATGTTCTCTTAGTCAAATTGAAGACCTAAATTATGACTGACTTATATTCCCATTCGGAGGGAGTAATAAATCTAGCTTCGAGGTATTTCATTATTGTAGTCATTTTCATGTTCTAGTTTTAGGGTATATGCGTTTGCATGAGAGGCATTGACATCATTTGACCCCAGTCATACATTGTAGATCCACCCAAGAGCAAAATCATTTCTTAAGGGAGTACCGAGGAGGAAACAATTGTGTTGCTAACATCATGGAGCCAGAAACCAAATTAATTCCACTAGATTTATTATAAAACATATTATCGTGCCATATATAGTTGATGTTCTAAATATCAGCATGTGTTTTCTTCAGACATGGTCAAAGTAGTTTGACTTAGTATAATGCTAATTTTTTCATTAAAGTAATCAATAGTACCACTAGTGCAGAATCTGGCTTTAGTCCCGGTACGTAAGGACCTTCAGTCCCGGTTCTGCAACCGGCACTAAAGGGTGGGGACTAAAGGTCCCTCCCTTTAGTCCCGGTTCAACACGGACCGGGACCAAAGGCCCACCACGTGGCACGAGCCCGCGCCGGAGGCTTGGGGACCTTTAGTCCCGGTTGGTAACATCAATCGGGACTAGAACAATTTTTTTATTTTTTTATTATTTTGAAAAAAAATTGAATTTTTTTCCGATTTTCAAAATTTTGAATTATTTGACGATTTAATCTCTAATCACCCCTCATCACTGCTCAACCGTGGAGCACTCTTTCCAAATCGTCTAACTTCCCAGCTGGTCACCCATCCTCTCACTACTTCAGTCTGAGCACACTTAAATTTTGAGTTCTATTTCCCCTAGTTTCCAAGTCTGCACTTCTTGTTTTCCTGACAATAGTAAGCTGTCAATCCTATTAATCCTTAGGAGTTTAGCTTGAGCATGAAGTCACACGTTTCACCGTTTGAGTTTGAAACTATTATTCTAAAAAACAATAATTATTTATTAACACTAATATTTCTTGAATACGTAGTTTTGACCATAGTATGACCAAAATTCAAAAAAACATAAATTTGAGGATAACTTTTTTCTTTTAGAATTTGAGAATTCTAAAATTTGCAAAATGACCTACCGCCGTCGAAATCGGAACCGGCTTTTCGTGCTGAACATTTTTATATATTATACTTTTTTCGACATCGTATGCAAAAGTTATAGTCATTTTACTTTTTCATAACACTTTTTTGCAAAACATGTCAAAATTTATGTTTTTAAATTTTCCTAACTAGTAGATGTATAGTAACAAAACTACATCTCGAAGGATTTTAATTTTTGAAGTTTTTATCATTTTTTTTCAAAACTGAAAAGGCGATGGGGGGTAGAATTTGAAAATTGCAGAACCCCTTTAATCCGGGTTGGAACCACCAACCGGGACTAAATCGGTTCAACCGCTTTAGTCCCGGTTGGTGGCTCCAACCCGGATTAAAGGTCTAACCTACAGTCCCGGTTTGTGTCACAAACCAGGACTAAAGGGGCTCGTGGGGCCCCGGCCTGACGCCAGCCTGCCACCACCCCTTTAGTCCCGGTTTGTGACTCAAACCGGGACTATAGCTACACCACGAACCGGGACTAATGATGCCGTAACCAAACCGGAACTAATGGTCACATTAGTACCGAGCTGTAATCGAATCGGGACTAATGAGGTGAACGTAAGGTCGTTTTTCTACTAGTGTTTCCTCCGCAAAGTAAACAGAAGACAAAGAACAGAGAATCAGGAAAAAAACTTTGGAGATAATTCTTATTTTACTCCTCTTTACCCCTAGGCGTTTTACTTTCTATGCGACTAGGCAAGCTATATAATCACACCCGTCGCAATCACACGAAACATTTGATACAGAAAAACACGGGCTAGATCAATGCTCTCATTTACAAATACACTTGAGTCATTTTTTCACATAACACCCCCTACGGTAACACTATGTGTTGGACTCTTCATCCTCAATCATCCCCAAACCTGCCCCTCTCTTCCTCCTCTGGAAATTCCTTTTAGGAATGCATTGTTTTTGTAGGCCAATAATGCAATATGAGATTTATCTACCCACTGCCATGAAGTGGGGCTCCAAACGGTTAGGCTCAGGGCTGACCTAATATAGGGTAATAAGGCCTAGTGGCAGAGCTTGAGCCAAAAACATTAGGGGAGGGGGGGGGGGAGCTTTAGGGCGCCAAACATAATTATTTTCAACTGATTTTTAGCGGAATTAGGCCTATACAAAAGGATATATGCTTGTTTCTTTTTTGGGGGGGGGGGGCATGGCCCAGGTTGGACCCCAGCTCCGCCACTGATAATGCTGCCTACCCACCCCTTGTTCGTAGGACTCTAAAATGTAGCATGCTTGTACATTAGCGCGATATACAATTTTCAAATTAGTAGGCGAGGTGAATCGTCAAATCTTATTAAACCGACTTGGTTGAAGCAAATTTAAGAGAGGCTAGTTCAACGATAATCTTGATATGGATGCACGTTTTAGGCAATTCACACCATTTTTGTAGAAAAAATCCATGTATCAAAACAAATGATCAATACTGCAACTTACTCAAGTTTGTATTTGTAATACCACGCAATCTAGACATTGTGTAAGCTCTAGATTTATCTATTTAGTCACATCAAAACTTGTGTTGATTCGAAGAATATCTACCAGGTTACTCGATTCATACACAGTAAACAATTCTGCCAAATTATATAGATACTTAAGGATGCATTGGAAAAATCAAAGATATGCACCAGCGTAAATTTATTTGTGGAGTATGGTGATAATACTTGTTCGCCTAGATCTTTGGTGAAAACTATTGTAAAGATACTTTGTTAATTATCCAAACTAAATAAAAATAGTTTGGCCAAAGAACCGCAAGTCACTTAGTACTAGAAGAGTATTTATACTAATATATATCACAAGTTTTTGAAGTTTTTATAATTAAATATGTGAGCATGTTTAAATACTTAATTTTGACAGTTATACTTCAAAAATAAAATTACTATAGTATATCAAAATATTTTGTGAACGAGAAGCATAACTTAATGAGAAATTCTTATTATGGAGTAGGAAAGTTCAATATAAATAAGGAAGAATAGCTCATCATAGTGTCAGAAACTTAATGCTTAATTAAACAACCAATATGTGAAAGCGAAAGACACTGATGTTCTAATGATAGACCAGCAATCCAGACGAAGCCGACAAGATGATCCTCAAGATGAGGAGGAGGCTCGGCGGCATGCTTCCTCAAAATATCGGCGTTGATGTCGAGTATACCAGGGAAGACAAACCTCCGCAAATTGCTGCAGTTCTGCAGTTGTGCGTGGAGGATCTCGTCCTGGTATACCACATCACCGTGGCAACCAAATGGTAAAAACATCCAGATCTGAAGTTTCTGTCTAATTAGTAGTTTCTGAAGTAGATGCAATAGTTATGAAGTTCTGAAGTAGATGCAATACTAGTTCTAAAGTTATGAAGTTTCTGTCTAATTAGTAGTTTTTTGGTGATCATACAGAATGTTGTCTAGAAGTTTTTGTGATCGTTTAGTAGCTGTTATGAATGTTGTCTTGTAATGCAAAAGATTGCAAAAAAAAATACATCATTGAGATGTTATGCTTGCTGTTTTGATCATACAGAATGTTGTCTTGTAGTTGTTGTGATCATTTAGTAGTTGTTGTGATCATACTGTTTTTAACTGAATTTTGGTCAGAACTGAAGATGCTATTTTAACTGAATTTTGCTTCAACTAAACCCATTTTAACTCTGTAGTTTCTGAAGTTTTTGAAGTAGATGAATTTGATGCACCAGATTAATTTGATGCAGGCCCAAGGAACTCCGCCCGCTCCTACAGGAGAAGAAGTTGTACACCTTTGTTGGCTTCTACATTGGAGGCGACAAGGAGAAGCTGAAGTTGTCTGGTTTAGAGATCAACCCCGACAAGTACGTCGACTTGCAGCGCAAATGGAGAGTTACAAACAATGGAAAGAAGTGGCAATCTTTGGCTGAATTTGCAGGAAGCCTCATCCACCCATCCTACAAGGAAATGAAGCAGAAGATAGACAGGAAATCGGACCACCTACTACGGGGGACAGCCCACTGCCAAACAAGCTCATCGAGTACGCCGCGAAAGATGCGTACGTCACCTACGAGGCATGGAAGAAAATCGAAATCACCAAAGAAGGTTTGGGGCTCTGGCAAGAGGCGGAGGATCATTGGGATGACCCCTACTACTGGGGATATTGAGTTGTTTGTGGTATTGGGATGACCCCTACTACTGTGTCTCAGTTTGTAGTTATGTGGTTGAACAAGTTTGCTTTTGTTATGTTGAACAAGTTTGCTTTTGTTATGTTGAACAAGTTTGCTTTTGTAATGATGAACAAGTTTGCTTTGGTTGTCAGTTGACATCACTCATCGCTGAGCATGGTTTAGTTTTACCTTTATCTATTTATTATTTAGGCAGAGCTATTCAGGCATGGAAGATATAATCATCCTTATGGTGAGGATCGCAATGTTTTTAGCTTCCAAGTTTCTAATGACACATGATCTTTCCAACCACATAACTTAACTGCAAACATTTCCCCTGTAAATTGAAGTTACACATTCCAACCAATACCTGCAGGTTGTAATTTCATACTGAATGACCATCAATGACTAAGTGAAGCAAATAATTGCTATGCATTTCTTGGCACGCGAGAAGGAAGAGGGGAGAGGAGGCGGAGCTCACCGGGGAGGCGCAAGGAGGCCCTGCGACAGCTTAGTAGCAATAGAGGTGGCCGAAGTTGAGGAAGACAGCGGCGACCCGAGGAAGAAGAGGTGGAGGGGGTGGAGGGGTCGAGCGCCGTCGCGCCCTGGTTCCGCGGCTCGCCGGCCCGGTGTTGAAGCAGATTCTGCCCGCCGCCTTGACTGTCGCCTCGCACGGTGGAGCTCGAGGGCTGGGAAGGCGAGGGAGGGGGTGGGTGGGTGCGGTGAAGGCGAGGGAGGGGGTGGATTGGGAGCGGACGGCGATGGGGGGCAGGGCAGGGGCTGACTGGGGGCGACGACGGAGACGGAGGCACGGGGGCGGCGGCGGCATGGGTCGGTGCAGCGCGCGGGTGGATCTGGTGGCGAGGGAGAGAGGGTCGAAGGGGATCTGGCGGGAGAGAGAGAGGATAGCTAGGGGGAGGGTTCTAATGGCGCACCGTCCAGTCGTGCGCCATAAGTATGACTATTCTAATGGCGCTGAAAGTGCGTTATATCGACTAGAGGGGGGGTGAATAGGTGATTTTTATGAATTCTTCACTGAGGAATTTGCTGGTGAGGAAATTCCTTAGTGAAGAACTACTTGCAGCGGAATATGTACTCAGGAGTAAACATAACAGGATACACACATAGTCAGTATGATGAAATGAAGACTAAGAACAGAGTACGGAAAGCGTAAGCACAGGATAACAAGATGAAGACAAACAGACTGAAGAAATTGAACTGAGGAATTTGTGAAAGTCTTAAGTCAAAGTCTTCAAGCACAGATATGAACAACATGCAACACAGAATGAGGAAATGGAAGTGTTGAGGAAATAGAACCAGGCAGTTGGTGAAGACAATGATTTGGTAGACCAGTTCCAACTGCTGTCTCAGTTGTACGTCTGGTTGGAGCGGCTGAGTATTTAAACTCGAGGACACACAGTCTCGGACACCCAGTCTCTGAGCCGCAAGTCAGGACACCCAGTCCTCACCGTATTCTCCTTGAACTAAGACCACGCAGGCCTCGTCCAATCACTCGTGGTAAGTCTTCAGGTGACTTCCAAACCTTCACAGACTTGGTCACTCGGCGATCCACAATTCCTCTTGGATGCTGTAGACCTTGACGCCTAACCGTCTAGAAGAAGCACAGTCTTCAAAGGTAACAAGCGTCGGATCCACGCAGGATCAATTTCTTCAGTGATGCTCAATCACTTTGGGTTTGTGGGGGTTTGGTTTTGGATTTTCCTCACTTGATGATTTTCGCTCAAAGTCCTCGGAGGATGGGTTGCTCTCAAATGACAAGTGTCAAGTTCTCTCGGAGCAGCCAACCAACTAGTGGTTGTAGGGGGTGGCTATTTATAGCCTAGGGAGCAGCCCGACATGATAAGACATAAATGCCCTTCAATGATATGACCGTTAGGTGGATAAGATATTTTGGTCCGCCGCCAAGAAGACAAAGAACGGTCGGAAATTTGACTCTCAAATTCCTCGGGGCTATCATGTTCCTCATCGTGTAGGCAATTCAAGACCGGCGAATTCCTAACTCCTCGATCGAGCAAAGTCATCGATGACCAAAAGAACTGCGTCTCACATCAAGAATTTGACTGAACTGTATGAGATTTCCCATGGCTTCACTCGAAAGGATTGGTAGGTGTAGGATTTTGAGTTGAGCATCACTTGGAAATTTTTCCTTAGTATTTCCTCGACCCCCTTTAACAGTACGGTGTTTCCTATGACTCAAGAAAGAGAAAATGAAACTACGAAAACAAAAGTCTTCACGCTTCATATTCCTCGAATGATTATCAAGTCTTCAAGGTCACACCAATTTCTTCACTTTCAAAGTCTTCAGAAAGTCTTCAGAAAGTCAAAGTCTTCAGTCGAAGAACTTCATTTTCAGGGGTCGACTTTCTCTGTAAATATCAAACTCCTCATAGACTTATAGACATGTGTACACTCACAAACACATCAGTTACTTAACCTATAAGTCTTCAATACACCAAAATCACTAAGGGGCACTAGATGCACTTACAATCTCCCCCTTTTTGGTGATTGATGACAACATAGGTTAAGTTTTCAACGGGGATAAACATATGGAGTGTAAATACTGATATTGAGGAATTTGATTTCAAGATATAGAAGAACTCCCCCTGAATATGTGCATAATGAGGAATTTGCTTTTGAGGCAATGCACGTTTGAAGAGTTGAATCATGGAGATCTCCCCCTATATCTTGTAATTCATACACGCATTTGATAATATGAAGAATTTGAAATGCATGATGAAATATGGTGCCTGATGAGATTCAGCATGCGTGCAATAGTATTGACTAGGAATAAGCATGCAGAATATCACATCAAAAGTTTCAGAGCTCAAAATTCACATTCAGAGCTTAGTGCTTCAAAAGCATCAGAGCATAACACGTATCAAAATCAGAGCATCAAACGTATCAAAGCACGATCAAAAGTATCAAGGCACCATCGGATTTAAGATTACAACTCGATCCAATAAAATGTTTCGGAAGAACGAGAGTTGTAACTTAACAAAAACGCCCATAATATAAACCCGCTTGAAGACTAACTCAGATTTCTCCCCCTTTGTCATCAAATGACCAAAAGGATCGAAACTGAGGACTAATGCCCCTGAAGATTTTCAAGTTGATGGAGGAGCGCCAGCGTTGTCGGGGTTGGATGTTGAAGTAGGGCCTGCCGCAGTGTCGTCCAAATCTTCATATTCATCAGTTTCACGCGATGAAGAATAAGAACTGGCCACCAAATCAGGAACTTTGACTCTCTTGAATTTCTTCGGAGGTGGTGCAGACCAGTCAAATGCTTCCTGAAGACCCATAGTCTTCAATTCTTCCGCGGAATAGACATGATTAAGAACAGCCCAGGTGCGGTTGAGGGTTTCATGAAGGTAGTACTGATTTTTCTTCACTGCATTATGCGTTGAGGTCATGTTGTGAAGAATTGCAGCAAATTGACGCTTCACCCATTTCGATTATGCGTCAACCTTCCGATGAAGACCGAGGAGTAACTCACGATCAGTCATCACCACAGGTGCGCTTGCTTTAGGCTGTAGCTTGGTTGAGGTATTTATGGCGGTGTCATGCGTTGCGAGAATCGTCATTGGTGGAGTAAGATGCAGCCTTGCGAAATTGACCATCCAATGGACGAGTACCTTCATCAATCACAGCTGCTGCCTTGCCCTTATCATCGATGATGAAACCGGTCGCTGAGGACTTCAATGGGCAGCAAGTAGCTGCCATGATTGAGTGTCGACCTTGTAGTTCGGTGAAGATCTTGCCCTTATGAATCTCATGATCCAAGGCGATATGGCTTCAGCTCAAAAGGTGACATTGCAACATTGGCCAGAGTCCTCATGAAGAAATCATGGAAATTGACAGGAACGCCATGAATGATATTGAAAAGCATGTTCTTCATGATGCCAACGACATCTTCTTCATTTGAGTCGTGGCCTTTGATGGGACTCATTGTCTTCGTCAAGATTCTATAGACGGTCCGAGGCACATACAGTACTTCCTTGACGAGGAATTTGGTTCGAGGGGCCTGTCCTGGCTGCAGCGGCTTCATGAGCACTTGCATAAAGTGATCAGACAGTTCGCAGTCATTGTAGATGCAACGTGCAGATTCATGGGGAGGATCAAGAGGAAGGACACGAAGCAATTCAGTTCTTGGTGCCTTGTAGTGAGTATTCTCGTCATCCAATCCAGCACCCATGAATTGATGTCTTGAAAGATCTCTAGTTATGTGCGGTGGCATAGAACGAAGAATGAGTTCTTCATTCGATCGCAGATATCGGTCAGAAATTGATAGAGTCTCGCATCGTGAAGAACACGGAGTCTCGCTCAAAGCACGCAGTGATTCCATATCCACATGAGGAATATGCTCATGGTCGAAGATCTTGTCCTTGTCAAACAAAGACCGAGGAATAGAAGTTTGCTTGTGTTGGAGTCCGGAAGCGTCTTTTCCTCATACGAGCAGAGTCATAAGGATTATAAGCAGTGAAGAACACATGCTCAGAAAAGAAGTCTTCAGCCTTGAATTTTTGCTTGCTCGAGAATGGATTCTTCGGTTTGGGCAGAGGAATATCAGTGATTTGCAGCACAACCTCAGGAATCGCGATCTCAGGTTCTTCAGGCTGAGGAATTTCTGGTTCTTCTTCTTGTGCAGTTTGAGGATCAACAGCAGGTTCTTCAGCGCTAGTGGCTGGAATTTCTTCATTGACTGACGATGTGGGATGAGTTTCTTCAGAGCCCAATTGAACAGTTGTAGCTGGGGACTGAGGAACTTGTAGAATCGGAATGAAGAGAGGAGTATTGGGATGCTGACTTTCCCAAAAGTCATCGTTCATCACTGGTGTAGTGCACCCAATATCCACGTCTTCGTCTTCTTTTCAATTTCCTCAACACCTTCCTCTTCAAAGAGGAACCGAGGCACGGGTGAGGAAACGACTGGGGTTGAAGGGAATGCTTCCACTTCAATTTCTTCATCAAGCTGTTCTGAGGTAGCAACAGATTGATTTTCTTCATCAGATCCGCTAGGGATCGTGTAATCTTCTCCATAAGGAACAATTTCCTCAGACGACATGGAGGAAATGGGAACGACATCAATAGGATTTTCAATCGAGCTGGTCATTGGCTTCATTTTCTTCGCAGCCGAAGAATTTGATGCAGCTGATGCCTTCCTTTTCTTCACTACAGCTCGTTCTGCAGCCTTTGTCTTCTTCACTTCATAAGCAGAAGGAAGAATTGGAGTTGGTGTTGGCGCAGGAGGAGCTGAGGACCGTGGTTCAGTTTCTTCAGGCGCGACTGGTGCAGTTGCCCTGAGTTCTTCATTTTCTTCAGGCGCACCACTAGTGGATGCCCAGGAATTTCTTCAATGCTGGAATGGAGTCATCAGCCTGAACTTGTATTTCATCAAGATGTTGAAAGTCATCAGCGATCTTGGCATGTTCTTCAAAGAGGCTGAGCAGAGTCTTCACTGAGGATTTTCTTGTTGCGATGAAGCTGCAACAGTTGTTATTTTCTTCGTCAAATTGACGAATCTCACCTTGGCTCCTTGCCAATTAGCATTGTAAGCATCGAAATCCTTGCTGAGTGCTTGAATTTCAGATTGAGCTTTGAGAAGTTCTTCAGGAGTCAAGTTGACGATGTTCTTCCTCAGAAGCTTCTCCTTTCTGGCTTGTGTTCTCTTGATCTCACGAGCCTTTTCAAATTTCCATTTCTCTTCAGCGATGAAATGGTTCAGCATATGACTTTGACCAGGAGTCAGTGGCAGATCCGGTATGGGAGTGTTTGGATCCTGATGCCATAGGTCGATGAAGTCAAGGATCTTCTTCGGATCCGTAAGCGAGAGCACATTTGTTCTTTTGTCTCTAGCGGCCTTGGTCGATCTGTCTCGATGATTTCAGCAAGTTCTTCATCGAAGCTTCATCATCGAGGGCACGTTGAATGCAACTGTTTCTTCTTTGGACTTGGCGAGGACCGCGCCCAATTTGCTTTGTCTTCAGCGGTGGGGCTGATGAGGATATTGGTGCAGGTGAGGAACTTGCCGAGACACGAAGCAATTGAGAAACCCCGAGTCCTTTGACATGTAGCCGATGCACAGGAGTTGAGGACTTGGAGGGAGCTGCTGAGGATTTGGAATGAGCAGCAGCAGTCTGAGGAATTTGCCGTGAGGGCGCTGCTGAGGAACTGGGCCGTGAGGGCGCCGATGGTGAAGCACTTGGCTTGCGAGCAGGCTTCTTCAGCATTGATTTCCTCGGCTTGACCGAGGGCTCAGCGGCAGCAGCAGCAGCAGAATCCTCATTGAATTTCGTCACTGCCTCCTTGGCCTGTCTTGCCAATTTGGCTTGGCACCTAGACCATTCTTCAGGAAAGTCTTCACCACGCTTGATGCTAGTGGGATCAGCGACTTGGCCAGGTGCCAAAGGAGCTCTTGGGCATGGAGGATTTAAGGCGAATTTCCTCATGTACTTGGGAGTAACATAGCGATATTCCCTCCATTCTCGTGCCCATCTCCTTTCTATCCTTTGTATGCGCACTTTGCGCTGATTTTTGGTCTCCTTGCCAAACTTGGATTCATCGGTGTGCAGATAATCTTTGTATATTTCCTCGAATCTCAAAGGCGTCATGACCTCGGTTTCTTTCCTCCCTTCTGCGGTCTCTTGCCATCTGCCATTTTCTTGGATGAGGAATTTGAACAATAGAGCACTCAAGAAGTATGCAGTTTTTGTTCGAGGAACGCTGCAAATGAGTTAAGTTGATGAGAACCTAGTGATTCAGCGCGGACATGAGTACTGTGAGCAGAGTGTAGGTGCGAGGAATTTGGAGAGGTCATATGCGTTCTCAGATGATTTTTCAAAAGAACAAGTTTTGAGGAATTTGACCAGTTGAGCCTTGAGGAATTTCACTAAGCGTTTTGTCTCAGGTTCCAGAGTTGTACAGATTGAAAATCCGCACAATTGAGGAATCTTGAAGAATTAAATGCTTAGAGAGATAAATCAAGAGCATACAATGTGTGAGGTGTTCATATGTGAAGATTTCAAGAAAAAAAACACCTTTGAAGATTTTCAAAAAGATTTGAGAATCAACGCGAGTAATAAAAGTAACTTTTAATTACCCGAACTGAAGAACACGACAAACAGAGATGAACTATAGTGAAGTTCGTCACGTTAGATCTCCCACGCCCTAACTTGGCAGAGGGAGACAGCTACGGCGGCGGCGGAGTGAAGACTTCATGCGGGCGCGCAATCTGACGGCGATGAGGTCAAGGCGGTGAAGCTTTTCCTCACCGGCGGCGATGGAGTAGCGGCGGTGCTAGGGTTTGAGGAGAGCTCGGCGAGAGACAGCGATCGGCGGAGTAAATGAAGTGAGGAGGGAGAGGGTATTTATAGCCACGGTGAAAAACTGTTCGCCAAGATTTTGGGACGAACATGCCCTACCCTTTCTCCTTCACGCGACATGTGTCACCCACGTCTTGTCGCGATGAGATCGTGTAAGATCGTGGGTGATTAAACTAATGCATCGTGGGATGCGGAACGGTTTGAGCGGTAAAATCGAAAACTTGGATAAGATTTGTTTAAAAGTTTCGTTCGCAATTTCTTCAGCTGTCAAGGACACAGTGAAGACTTTGAACGAGTGTCAAACAGAACGCACATGAAGAATTTGTGAATAGATTGGATTGAGTATAGCATAGAGGGGAAGGGTCCGATCACATTCACTTAGCAGAAATAGCGACTTGAAGAAATAGCAATAAGTGAATGCTGTAGAGGACATAAACTCATATATATATATCCAATGAAGAAAAACGACGGAAACATTGAAGATTTTGCAAAGTTGAAGAATTTCAAATACTGAGGAATTTCAAAAATAAAAAAACTCAAATTGAAGATTTTCAACTTTTGTGGTGGCGTAGCCCACCGTATAAGAATGATGATTTCAGACACCGCGTACAATTGTCATAGGGTTCTGAGAATCAAATTCTTCATTAATTTCTTCACACTTAGAGTGTTATTCTTCATTGATTGAGGAAAAACGTTTCTTCATGTCTTGCACATCTAAGTCATCAATTATGCATGAGGGTTAGGATGTGTGTCCTTTTCAAAGAACATTCGAAGATTCTAAGATATTTAGCTCACATCGCAACTTGCTAAAACTCTTCTCATCCAAGGGCTTAGTGAAGATATCAGCTAGCTGTTCTTCAGTCTTCACATGCTCGATGGAGATATCGCCCTTCAACACATGATCACGAAGAAAATGATGACGAATCTGGATGTGCTTAGTCTTCGAGTGCTGAACTGGGTTGTGAGCAATCTTGATGGCACTCTCATTGTCGCAGAGGAGAGGCACATTCTTCACGTTGACGCCATAGTCCTTGAGGGTTTGCTTCATCCAAAGCAGTTGAGCACAGCAAGAGCCAGCAGCAATGTATTCAGCTTCAGCGATGAGACGGTGATACACAGTTCTGCTTCTTGAGGACCAACGGACCAAAGATCGTCCGAGGAAATGACAAGTGCGGATGTTGACTTGCGGTCCACACGATCACCAAAGATAGTCGAGTCGAATATCCAATGAGATCAAAAGCAGAGCCCTTGGGGTACCATAATCCTAGTGTTGGTGTGTGAGCTAGATATCGAAGAATATGCTTCACAGCCTTATGGTGTGATTCCTTTGGTGCAGCTTGAAATCGGGCACACATGCAAACACTAAGCATTATATCTGGCCTAGATGCACATAAGTACAATAAAGAACCAATCATGGAGCGGTATACCTTGTGATCAAAGTCAATACCATTTTCATCAGTGCATAGATGGCCATTTGTGGGCATAGGAATTTTGACGCCTTTGCAATCTTGCATGCCGAATTTCCTCAGTACATCTTTGAGGTATTTCTCCTGAGATATGAATATGCCATTGCGCTGTTGATGAATTTGAAGACCTAAGAAGAATTTCAACTCTCCCATCATAGACATTTGATATTCTTCACTCATCATATAGGCAAATTCATCACTATATCGTTGGTTAGTACAGCCAAAGATAATATCATCAACATATATTTGGCACACAAACAGTTCACCATCATATGATTTAGTAAATAGAGTAGGGTCGAGTGAACCGGGTGTGAAGCCATTCTTCACGAAGAATTCCTTCAATGTGTCATACCACGCCCGAGGGGCTTGCTTGAGGCCATAGAGAGCCTTATTGAGTCTGATGACTTTGTCATGATTCTTGGGATCTTCAAAACCTGGGGGTTGAGCAACATATACTTCTTCCTCAAGCTTACCATTGAGGAATGCACTTTTCACATCCATTTGATATAAGATGATATCATGATGGTTAGCATAGGCAAGTAAAATGCGAATAGCTTCAAGTCTAGCAACAGGTGCAAAAGTTTCATCAAAATCAATTCCTTCAACCTGTGTGTAGCCTTGAGCTACTAGTCGTGCCTTATTCCTCACCACAAGGCCATTTTCATCTTGCTTGTTGCGGTAGATCCACTTTGTGCCAATGATATTATGCTTGCGAGGATCAGGCGATTGACCAATTCCTGACATTGTTCAACTCGAACTGATGTAATTCTTCTTGCATAGCCTGAATCCACTCCGGCTCCAGAAATGCTTCTTCTACCTTAGTGGGCTCTGAGATAGAAACAAAAGCATAGTGCCCACAAAAGTTAGATAAGTGTGAGGCTTTTGAGCGGGTGAGAGGACCTGGTGCGCTAATGTCATCGATGATCTTCTCCACTTGCACTTCTTTTGCAACGCGTGGATCAGCTGGTTGTCGCCGAGGATTTTGATCAGCATTTTCTTGACACCATTTTCCTCATCATGTTCTTGAGTGCATCACTCGACGTTCTTCATGAACAGAATGAATTCTTCAAAGAGATTCTTGATAGGAATGACATCCTCGGTTGCCTTGAGCTTGATAGCATCCTCGGTGATGGTTCATCTAACACGTAGGTAGGTTCTCTCTTTGCGAGCCATTAGTTTCATCGAACCGCACATCTACATGTCAACAATCTTGTGAAGAACAATGTTGAAGACTCAGTAGGTGTGCGAGTCCTTCCGTAACCAAGCATAAAACCTTCATGTGCTTTCGTGCAAATTTAGAGTTGTGGTGAGGATCTCTAATCCAACATTTAGCACGAAGACTTTGAAATAACTCACATTGGGTTTCTTGTCGTTGAGGAGTTCATAGGCAGTTTTCTTGAAGAATTTGTGAAGATATACTCTGTTGATGATGTGGCGGCAGATCAATTGCATCAATCCGTAAACGCCGAGGCGTTTTGTATTCATCAAGCATAGTGCGAGCCATCTCAACAAGAGTTCTGTTCTTGCGCTCCACGACGCCATTCTCACGAGGAGTATAGGGAGCAGATAATTCATGAGTAATACCAAGTTCATCAAGATAGGCATCAAGACCAGAATTCTTGAACTCAGTTCCATTGTCACTTCTGATATGCTTGATCTTCACACCAAAGTTGGTTGAAGCCCTTGAGGAAAATCGTTTGAAGACTTCCTGCACTTCATGTTTGTAAGTAACAATGTCTACCAATGTATATCGAGAATAGTCATCAACAATGACAAAACCATATAGAGATGCATCATTAGTGACAGCTGAATAATGGTTAGGTCCGAAGAGGTCCATATGAATCAATTCGAATGGACGAGTAGTGGTCATGATAGTCTTCGCTGGATGCTTGGCCTTGGTCATTTTTCCGGCTTCACAAGCTCCTCATAAGTGATCCTTGAGGAATTTGAAATTCTCAATGCCAATGACATGCTTCTTCTTCGCAAGCGTGTTCAAATTCCTCATGCCTGCATGACCAAGTCGTTGATGCCATAGCCAGCCTTCTGAAGCTTTCAAGTAGACACACGGCTGGTTGTGGTCCTGTAGAGAAATCAACAATATACAGATCTCCTCTCCTAAAGCCTTCGAAGACTTTGGAATTGTCAGCTTCCATAATCACAACACAGCGATATTTGCCAAAGACAACAACCATATCAAGATCACAAAGCATTGAGACTGACATAAGATTGTATCCTAAGGACTCAACAAGCATGACTTTGTCCATGTGCTTATCCTTAGAGATAGCAACCTTACTGTCGGTGTCAAAACCGGCGGATCTCGGGTAGGGGGTCCCGAACTGTGCGTCTAGGCGGATGGTAATAGGAAACGAGGGACACGATGTTTTTACCCAGGTTCGGGCCCTCTCGATGGAGGTAATACCCTACGTCCTGCTTGATTAATATTGATGATATGGGTAGTACAAGAGTAGATCTACCACGAGATCAAGGAGGCTAAACCCTAGAAGCTAGCCTATGGTATGATTGTTGAGATGTAATGTTGTGTCCTACGGACTAAGGCCCTCCGGTTTATATAGACACCGGAGAGGCTAGGGTTACACAGAGTCGGTTACAATGGTAGGAGATCTACATATCCGTATTGCCAAGCTTGCCTTCCACGCCAAGGAAAGTACCTTCCGGACACGAGCCGGAGTCTTCAATCTTCTATCTTCGTAGTCTGGGAGTCCGGCGGATATTGATAGTCCGGCTGTCCGGACACCCCCTAGTCCAGGACTCCCTCAGTAGCCCCTGAACCAGTCTTCAATGGCGATAAGTCCGGCGTGCATAATATTCGGCATTGCAAGGCGGGTTCCTCCCTTGAATAATCCGGAGAAGATAATGAACACCAGGATAGTACTCGACTCTGCAAAATAAATTCCACATTCCAACATAGAGAGAATAAAATATACACTTAGCTCAATCTGATGACGTATTACGCGGCGTGACATCACACCGCAGCCAAGCCCTCGTTTGAATCGTTTTTATTATTCCGCCAAAGACGCTTAGCGGCGGTTTCCTTGGCACGCCCCGTCGAAGCGTAGATCGTGTTCCCTTTATCCCGGATCCTCATCAATACGTGCGTGGGTAACCCAACCGTTCCGTCGCTCGCCTCCTCTATCGAAGGGAATCTCAAGCGGTCCGGAGACGGCCCTTGGTATTTCTTCCCTTTATAAGAGGACCAAGGCCTGTCCTTGTTCTTCAATCTCGCATCGAATCTCTCCTCTGCTCCTAGTTCCAACACCCTGAGCTTTAGATTCGAGCGCTTCGGATTCTATACAATGTCCGGCTCCGACCTCCAGGGCCGGTGGATGCCGTGACGGAGGAGGACATTTTGAAGTTGCGGGAGGCCAAGTACAGGCCTCGGTTTCGCACAGGTTGCTGCCCTGGGCAGGCCGTGCCAGCCCCCGAGCCCGGCGAGCGCGTCATTTTCGCATCTCACCTCCGTCGGGGATTAGGCATCCCGACGGATCCCTTTGTGAGAGGGCTCCTTTTCTACTACGGGCTGGAATTCCACGATTTGGCTCCGGAGTCCATCCTCCATATCTCCGCATTCATTATCGTCTGTAAAGCCTTCCTCCGCGTCATCCCCCACTTCGGCCTGTGGCTGAAAACATTCAAGGTGGAGCCAAGATGATCGGGGCGTAAGCGGAGTCTTGGGGGCGACCATAAGCAAGAAGGTCGATGCCCGTGGCTCAAGGTTCCTTCCAAGAGGAACAGGATTGTGGCAGCGGAGTGGTTTTACATCACTGCTCCAAGGCGCAGCAAGCGAGCCGCCGCCCTCCTTCCGCCGGGACCTCCACGGCAACTAAGGTCGTGGTCAACCAAGGGCTCAACTGGGTCCGTCCGAGGACGTGCACGCACTGCAGGCCGGATTTGAGACCTCCAAACAAGGGAGATCGACCTGGTCAAGGTGATGCAAGTCGGGCTAATCAGCATCTCCTGCCCTCGCAAACGCCGCCCTCTCCGCTTATGGGAGTTCAATCCGAGGGACCTCGTATTCTCCAGCATTTTATGGGCGCGACACCCACGGAGATGTACAAGCTGCTCTTCGGACCGCAGGTAGCGTGTCCGGATTCGGCCGAGGACGCGGGCTTAAGCCGCGATCGCCCGGATACTCAGGTAAGTAGCTCAGAGCTCGGACATTCTATTTGTATGCCTTACAAAAGATCATCTCCTGACCCTTTTTGTTCTTTATAGGAATGGGTGGCGCGATCAAGGCTGATAAGGTGTCCGGCCCCCCTCCCAGAGACCGCACTGGAGCCCGTGCTGGTCAGAATGTTGGAGGTTGCGCCCATAGAGGGGGGCGACGGGGGAGATAAAGGAGCTAATACTTTGCCCGAAGGGGCGACCGAAGAGGAGGGAACCAAGGATCCCTCCCTTCAGAGGGAGAAGAGGACCGCCTCCAGAGATCCGGAGGTCAAAGCCCCTAAGCGTGGGAAGAAATCCTCACCGGGGGGTCCGGCGTTCGGAGAGAATCCGGACGCGCAATCATCGCCGAAGGGCCAGCCCTCCAACGAGCCGTGAGTATGACAGAGGAAATTAATTAGTAAGGGAATACCTTTGTTTATGCTTCTGTAGGTAACCGAAATATTTATATCGCAGTTCAGATCTGCAGCCGTCTCAGATGAGTTCATCCTCGGGGGATCTTCTTTCGGAGATGATGGAGAGCGATACGCCTCCGTCTGCCGCGCCGCCGGATGAGGCAGGCGAGCTCGAAGTGTCGTCACGGAGGGCGTCCCCGAGTCCTGAGGGGTCAAAGAGTTCAACACCCACCAGAGTCCGGCCGGGAGAACTGAAGAGTTTGCTTGAGAGGGCGTCCATTTCAGAAGATCACCGCGCATTAATGCGTACGGTGGTCGGAAGGATTTCGTCCGCTGAAGGCGGATTGCGTAATGCCGCCATGAGCTTGCTGGCGGGATTTGAGGTATGCGAAAATGATGCACCTCTTTGTCTTTTAACAGTTTTGCATATAAAAAATGCGTCCTGTATAGATAGTAGCCCCTGAGACTCGGTAGGTTGTCGAAGACGACAGCGTGCCGAGGATCAAAAATCTAAAACATCTCAGGTAATGAATACCGCCGTTCTGATACAGGTGGCGGATAGTCCGGGGGCCAGCCGGACTAGTGAATTTGTCGAATTAAGTCGACAACTTGACGCGGCAGATGCTGACATCGCCCTTGTCAATCAGCGACTTGACGAGTCACAAGGTAAGTAAGTTCTCCGCAGCTGCTTTATTGAGTGGGTCCAAGCCCTCCTCTGATAAGTTATATGCTGTGAATTCAGACAATGCTGCTGCTGTGGAGAGCCTTCGGGCCGAGCTTGCTCAAGCTAAGGAGCAAGCCCGAAGGAGTGATGCGGCTGCCGCGAGGGCGGCCCAAGAGTTGAAGGCCGAAAAGGCTGCGCACTGCCTAAACAGGGCGGAGGTGGCCGAATTGGCGAAGAAATTAAAGGATGCTACCGACCGCAATGAGGCTCTTGAAAAGGAGCGCTTATCGGAGCGGGAAGACCTGAAGAAGGCCACCGCCGAAGCCAAGGATGCCCGCTCGCAATGCGGCTATGAAGGAGGAGCTGCGCTAAGCCGAGAAATCACGGCCGCAGGCCGCTTCTTGTGTCGCCGTTTATGGATGCTGGCACGCCAATTTGAGCGGCGGTGGAGTTCGGAGGATCCATATATGGATTTGGCTGCGAAAAGGGCTGATGCTGTTAAGCATTTCGAGCCGAGGATCACGAGGCGGAAGAGTTATATTGACTCAATTCCACAGTCCGGATCGCCCTTCTTCCGCCGACGGACAGGTTGGCGAATGGGCCGAACTGAATAGACTGTCCGGCTGGCTATGATCGACATCGTGGCCCATGTATGGCCGATAGGTCCAAGGCGACGAGCTACTTCGCCCATCGCAGCAGTTCCTTGGGGCGGTGCCGCATATCAAGGAGATGAAATGGTCGCCCTGCATCGAGGGCGCGGATGGCTCGCCCGTAAAGGCACAAAGGTCCGGAGATGGATGCCACCGCTGTTGCTGCCCAGGGTTCGGATGGGAACCGGCTTCCTGCCGAGCATTATTTCGGGGAAGTTATGCGTGGCACTCGTATGATAGAGTCGCAGTGCTCAAAGAATGTAACGTTCAGTTGAACGCAGTACCTTGTAAATCAATGATTATAGTATGAATGCTTTTTATACTTGTGCTTCCAAGTTGTAAAACTTCTCCTTTCGGCCGTTTAAGTATACTTGTGTATAACCTGAAAGATGCAGCCTTGACTTCAGCCCCCTCACACAAGGTGCTGGGTGTTACGCAAAATGGCGCGTTTTCACACTTTAATCCGGCGTCTCGGTCCTGTTATAAGGAGGTGGTAGCGTAGCGAAACGAGGCAATCCGGACTATAATGCTTTATTTCTTTCACTTAGCGGTGGAGCTCGAGGGTGGGGCTACGATATAACCCCTAGTGACACCGCACATCTCCAGATTCGGGGTGCGTATGTGCCTGACCGGGAAGCGGTCCTTCGTCAAAGCGAATTCTAAACATTCCGACGGTCGATCAAGTGGTCGACCAGCTCTCGCTACATCATGATAGTCGTTTTGGCTTTCATCGAGGTGCTCGCCAAATTAATCGGGCACAATCGCAGAGTTCTACCGGTGCGCGTTAGCGGGTGATACTGAACGTAAGGCAGCAAAACACAGGAGCCGGGCAAACCCAACATTTGACCAAAGACATGATTCGAGCTGATGCATATAATGCCTAACTTGAGACGCCGAACACTCCCGAAGGTGTTCGGACTTTATGATAACAGTCAGAATTATGCCCTGAGCTCCTAGTGTCCAGTATGGGCATGGTCTTCGGGCGCGCCGATGCCAAGGCGCCAGCTCCGCTTTTGGCTATAGAAGGAAGCCAAGGAGAGTAACAACAAGAGACAAGTGATAAAAAGGTCTCACGCAGGTCTTAATCTGAAAAGAATCCTTGCAACGGGTCCCTCTGCGTCGCTCGCGCACCAGGTCTCCGTTAGCCATTATCCTGGACGGCTAAGCACGTTGTTCGTCTGTAGAAAAAGAGGAACGTTTAGTTGTAGAAACAGCTCATGCAAAAAATTTACAAAAGAATGAGTATAAATAATTAAATCAAGGTTAATATGAAACCACGGTTGGTTGTGCGCGCAGCCCCTCGTGAGAAGGGTATGCGGCTAGGGAGCCCCTAGCCTGTTGAGGCCGGATTCGTCTATCCGAGTCCGGGGTCTTTAAGTGACCCTCGCACTGAAACGGTGCCATGTGGACCGGGCATCTTAAGTGTAAGAGACGCGTAATGGGGTATGGCGTTGAAGCGGACAAAAGCCTTTCGTCCCAATAGTGCTTGATATTCACTTTTAAATGGGACGATATGGAAAATTAACTTTTCGCGTCAAAAATTGTTCGGCGATCCGAACACGACTTCTAGTAATATCGAGCCTGTGCACTTGGCGTAAGGGCCTGGCGTAACTCCTTTGAAGGAAGTGCGGCTGTGTCGAATTTTGGTAGGGTCTATAACCATCCGACGGATTGTGTTTGAATATAGCAGGTTTAAGTCGCTGCCTCCGTCCATTAGGACGTTTGTGAATTGTAGTCCGTTTATTACCGGATTCAATATCAGGGGAGTTCGTCCCGCGTTTCGAACACTTTTGGAGTAGTCCAGGTGGTCGAAAGTGATTGGTTTTGATATCCAATCTCTACGGTCTGCTTGGTTGGACCGTGCGAGGCTCTTTTTAGAAAGTGTCGCGCTGTTTTTTCGTGTCCTCACATAAAGTGAGTTTACTGCTTTGACCCCTTGGGGAAAGTTTTTGTTTTCGGTGCCTCGCCGACGGGTTTATCTTCTTCGCTTGACACGTCGAGCCCCTTGTGTTCGGCGTTTAATCGACCGGACTGTTTGAAAACCCAACAATCCCTGTGGGTATGATTTGCGGGCCTTCCGGGGGTACTGTGGATTTGACATATCCGACCCAGAATTTTGTGTAGGTTGGAAAGTTCGTCGCTGTCATCCTTGAGGGGCTGAGCTTTATTATTTGGCCGTGAGCTTTTAAATCCGGCGTTGACTGACGTGCTCTTTGGGCTTTTCTCTTTATTCCGGCGCTGCTCTTTTCTGCGCCATGATTTTCCATTTCCATCTCCTATCTCGGATGTACTTGGGTCGCTGGTGCTGCATCTTGCCAGCCAGCTACCCTCTCCTGCACAGAAGCGGGTCATGAGGCTTGTTAATGCGGTCATTGTCCTCGGTTTCTCTTGACCGAGGTGTCTGGCGAGCCATTCGTCTCGAACATTGTGTTTAAAAGCTGCTAAGGCTTGGCGTCCCGACAATCGACTATTTGGTTCTTTTGGTAAGGAACCTGTTCCGAATTTCATGTTGACTCTCCGGGCTGTTGAGTTATGTGACTTAGGTCATCTCAGATCCGGAGGCGGACATAAGTCCCTTGAAAATTTGCTCTAAACGCTTCTCGAGCTCTTCCCAACTTCCAACAGTATTTTCTCGGGAGGCTTTTGAGCCAATGACGGGCTGGCCCTTTGAGCTTGAGGGTAGATATTTTATGGCGTGGAGATCGTCTCCTCCGCCATATGTATATGCAATATATAGTCTTCTATCCGCAGACTGTGGTCTGTTGTTCCATCGTATGCTTCTATGTTTATGGGTTTAAACCCTGCTGGGAATTCATGATCCAGCACCTCGTCGGTGAAGCATAGTGGGTGTGCGGCGCCCCTGTATTTGTACGTGCCGCTATCGTCGGACACTTGACGTGTTCCTTTGCTCATTGGGGCTTTCCTTTTGGGTCCGTAGATGGACCTGGCTAGGCCATTGGACGGTGGGGGCTTTATGGCCTCCTCGTCGAATTCTGGGAGCAGCTTGCGTTTCGGGTAGCTCTTCGATTGGTGGCCGTTGCCGTGTTTATCTGCGGTTTTGAGTACTTTGCTCCATCTTATTCGGAGCGCGTCTTCCGCTGTGTTGAGCTTCCGTTTTTCCTTCTTCAGGCTTCTTGCTGTAGCGATGAGCCTGTGTTTGAAAAGCTCTTGTTCGACGGGCTCCTCGAGTTCGTCGTCATTGCGGCTTGTTTCGTCTTCGGAGGGAGGTATATAGTTATGATCCTCGACCTTTTCTTCTGCCGCCCTTTCGTGAGGGCTTGCTTCTGCATCCTCCTGCGCTGAGTCTTGCTGGAGGGGTTTGTCTTCGGCACTCTCTGGGGTATTGTTATTTCCTGTGCCGGAATCTCCATTCTTGTTGTGGCGGGATTTAGAGCGGCGCCGCTGACGACGGCGTTTAGGCTGCTTCTTTAGAGAATCTTCCTCCGCTGCTTTATTGCCATCCCCTTCTTTTGGGGTATCCACCATGTAGACGTCATATGACGAGGTGGCCTTCCAGTGCCATGTGGGCGCTGGGTCCTGATCGTCTCCGGCATCATCATCCATAGCGTCGATGCTATCGGAGTCGTAGTCTAGCATGTCGGTTAGATCTTCGACAGTGGCTACAAAGTGGGTGGTGGGTGGGGTCCGAATTTCTTCGTCGTCCGAACTCCAACCGTCCTGGCCATAGTCCGGCCAGGATTCTCCTGATAGCGAGAGATGCTTCAGAGAATTCAGGATATCGCAAAAAGGCGAGTGCTGAAAGATGTCCGCGGCGGTGAATTCCATAACCGGCGCCCAATCCTGTTTAATTGGCAGGGGCACGGGAGGCTCGGAGTCCGGCGCCTCGGGATCACGAGTTTCGCAGGGGACAAGATTGGTACTCGGCTTCATCGCCGTAGATGTTGAAGCCCCCAAGGCGGCGTCTATCCACCGGCCCTTGTCATGGGCGATCGGCTCCGGGCTAGTAGCCGGAGCGGATTCGAGTGCGGCCACCCAAGCACTGTCCGGCGGTAGAGCTAGATCATGCCCATCGCCACAAAGGCGGCGCTTAGCGATGGCTCGAGTCCGTCGAAGATCAAGTCTCCGCGGTCATCGGCCTCGAAGTTCAAGCTTCGAATCGACTGACGGCCAGGGCGAAGCTTCGATCTGCTCGGATGGCCAAGAGAATTGGCCCGCAGACAAAAAGCCGAATCTGAAGATTTGTCCGGGGAGAAAAGTCTCACCCTGGACAGCATTGAAGGTTGAAGATGCCATCGAGCTTATCGGCGACGACACAGAGGAACTCTCAATGAAAGCACCAATGTCGGTGTCAAAACCGGCGGATCTCGGGTAGGGGGTCCCGAACTGTGCGTCTAGGCGGATGGTAATAGGAAACGAGGGACACGATGTTTTTACCCAGGTTCGGGCCCTCTCGAGGGAGGTAATACCCTACGTCCTGCTTGATTAATATTGATGATATGGGTAGTACAAGAGTAGATCTACCACGAGATCAAGGAGGCTAAACCCTAGAAGCTAGCCTATGGTATGATTGTTGAGATGTAATGTTGTGTCCTACAGACTAAGGCCCTCCGGTTTATATAGACACCGGAGAGGCTAGGGTTACACAGAGTCGGTTACAATGGTAGGAGATCTACATATCCGTATTGCCAAGCTTGCCTTCCACGCCAAGGAAAGTACCTTCCGGACACGAGCCGGAGTCTTCAATCTTCTATCTTCGTAGTCTGGGAGTCCGGCGGATATTGATTGTCCGGCTGTCCGGACACCC
Source organism: Aegilops speltoides (assembly GCA_021437245.1). NCBI lineage: Eukaryota > Viridiplantae > Streptophyta > Magnoliopsida > Poales > Poaceae > Aegilops > Aegilops speltoides. The sequence goes on from CM038147.1 coordinate 575,302,017, forward strand.
CCTAGTCCAGGACTCCCTCAGTAGCCCCTGAACCAGTCTTCAATGGCGATAAGTCATGTGATTTGTACATCCACTATCGAGGACCCATTCAGTAGTTTTGGGTTGATCATCCTGCAGATGAATTAGTGTAACTTACAATCTCATATGCTTCATCAGTGAAGAATATGATATCAAGTTTATCAGATGAATTTCATCAAGCAGTAAACAGATATAGCAGTATGAGGACGTGTGAAATGAAAGTTCATTTCATCATGATTCGCTCAAGGTCCTTTCGAGCAATTTGTCGTCCCAAAGAAATTCTTGGACGTTAGAGCACGCCCGGAGACCTGACCTGCAGAAGAGATTAGTTCTTTTTCTTCACCACCCACATCTGGAGGGGTGGCAAAGAATTCATCATCCTGCGAGCACCATGTGAGAAAGGTGGCAAAGATGCCAAACCATTTCGCTTATCATAGGAGGGGTTAGGGTAAGCATATGAATAAGCAGAGTAATTCTTCGAGGACTTATGAACAGAATGGTTTGAAGAATAATGCACATATTCATAGCCCTTAGCTCTACCCTGCAAGGCAGATTTGTCAGCACGATGATAATCATAAGAGGACTTTGATCCAGTTGAGGAATTTGATCCTCGTGAAGAATTTGGTCCATATGAAGAATTTGATCTGGGGTTCCTGTTCTTCACAGGTGGTGTCATGAGGACATTCACCTGCAGACTTTCAACACTGCTTTTGGGAACCCAGATTTTCTTCATAGGGGAACCGTTCCTGTAGTTAGTGCCAACATATCTAGCAAATACTTCACCATTCTGATTTTTGAACAGTTTATAGTTGGAGTCAAATGACTCATTAGAAGAATGAGGAGATTCACATGTAAAGCCAGATAAGTTAGATGGATCAACTGGAGGTCCCTTTGCAGCAAGCCATGAGGTTTTGGGATCTGCGCCAAAGCTTCCAATATGTTCCATCGGCATTGAGTTTCCTCTCAAAGGCAATACCCTCTTTCCTAGGGTTTCGTTGAGGATCTGCTTTTGAGCACATCACAAAGTGTCTCGATGCCCTTTGAGGCTTTTGTACATGCTGTCATGTACAATTCCTTCAACCTGCATTGTCGAGTGATACTAGCAATGTCCTCGGATGAGGAATTAGTGATAGCAGAGGCGGATGAAGAATTTGTAACAGTTGAAGCATTTGAACATTCGGTGAAGAATTAGCGATTCTCGCTCAATGCACTTTAAGCATGGAGGAACAAATTCTTCCCGAGAAGCGATGATTTGTTGAGCTAGTAATGAATCGCTCCTTACAAGATCTTCATAACATACTCTTAGCTTTTCAAGATCTTCCTTTCTTTGAATAGCTTCAAGAGAAAGCTTCTCATTGTCTTGCTTTTCTTGAAGAAATTCATAAGAAAGTTTCTCATGATCAGACAAGAGAGAGTTATGATGACCTTGAAGATTATCATACTTAGACTGAAGTCTCTGAAGATTTTCAGTCAGGGCTTTAGTGCGATCCATTTCTTCACCCAACATACCATCACTTTTATCTAGCATGTTTTGAACCTTTTCAAGAGCCCGTTGTTGTTTCACAGCAATTTTAGCAAGTTTAGAGTAGTTGGGCTTTAGATCCTCATCAGATTCATTTTCACTAGAGTCAGAGGAGTTGTATTTGAGTACCTTAGCTCCTTTTGCCATGAAGCAATAGGTGGGAGCGTAGCCATCATTATCTTCAGTATGCTTGTCGGTGGAGTCAGTTTCTTGATGTTGAATATGGACTTGTCTTGAAAGCAAGAGCAACGGCCAGACTCGCCACACCAGACTCAGATTCTTCAGACTCCTCCTCTTCATCATTTTCCTCAGATTCAGCTTCAGAGTCCATTTCCTTGCCAATGAATGCCCGAGCTTTCTTGGAGTTGCCCTTCTTGTGAGATGAAGACTTTGATGGTTTTGAAGACGAAGATTTTGATGATTTCTTCTTCTTCTTCATATCATCAGAACTGTAGTCCTTGTATTTCTTCTTCTTCATTTCCTTTTCCCACTGAGGACAATCTTGAATATAGTGACCAGGCTTCTTGCATTTGTGACAAAGTCTTCTCTTGTAGTCACTGGATGAAGAATCATTTCCTCTTGAGGGTTTCCCAAGGCGACCACGTCTTGTGAACTTCTGGAATTTCTTCACAAGCAGAGCTAGATCCTGCCTCGCTTCTTGAGATCACCAAGGCTACTACCAGAATCCTCACATTCAGAGTCAGACACAACCTTAGCCTTCAGGGCACGTGGTTTGCCATAGTTTGAGCCATAGAGATCTCTCTTTTCAGCAAGCTGGAACTCGTGGGTGTTAAGCCTTTCGAGGATATCAGCAGGATCAAGCGACTTGTAGTCAGCACGTTCTTGTATCATCAGTCCCAGAGTATCAAATGAGGAATCAAGCGATCTTAGCAGTTTCTTCACAACTTCATGATCAGTGATGTCAGTGGCACCGAGGGCTTGAAGCTCATTTGAGATGTCAGTGAGGCGATCAAAGGTTTGTTGGACATTTTCGTTGTCGAGTCTTTTGAAGCGGTTGACGAGATTCCGAAGAACATCGACTCGAGAGTCACGCTGAGTTGAGACTCCTTCGTTTACTTTGGACAGCCTATCCCAGATAAGCTTAGCAGTTTCCAAAGCACTCACTCTTCCATACTGTCCTTTGCTCAGATGGCCACAGATGATATTCTTGAAGGAAATATGCCCTAGAGGCAATAATAAAGTTATTATTTATTTCCTTATTTCATGATAAATGTTTATCATTCATGCTAGAATTGTATTAACCGGAAACATGATACATGTGTGAATGCATAGACAAATAATATGTCACTAGTATGCCTCTACTAGACTAGCTTGTTAATCAAAGATGGTTATGTTTCCTAACCATGAACAAAGAGTTGTTATTTGATTAACAAGGTCACATCATTAGTTGAATGATCTGATTGACATGACCCATTCCATTAGCTTAGCACACGATCGTTTAGTATGTTGCTACTGCTTTTATCCATGACTTATACATGTTCCTATAACTATGAGATTATGCAACTCCGTTTACGGAGGAACACTTTGGTACTACCAAACGTCACAACGAATCGGGTGATTATAAAGGAGTACTACAGTGTCTCCAAAGGCGTATGTTGGGTTGGCGTATTTCGAGATTAGGTTTTGTCACTCCGATTGTCGGAGAGGTATCTCTGGGCCCTCTCGGTAATACACATCACTTAAGCCTTGCAAGCATTACAACTAATAAGTTAGCTGTGAGATGATGTATTACGGAACGAGTAAAGAGACTTGCGATAACGAGATTGAACTAGGTATTGGATACCGACGATCGAATCTCGGGCAAGTAACATACCGATGACAAAGGAACAACGTATGTTGTTATGCGGTCTGACCGATAAAGATCTTCGTAGAATATGTAGAAGCCAATATGGGCATCCAGGTCCCGCTATTGGTTATTGACCGGAGACGTGTCTCGGTCATGTCTACATTGTTCTCGAACAGTAGGGTCCGCACGCTTAAGGTTTCGATGACGGTTATATTATGAGTTTGTGTATTTTGATGTACGAAGAAGGTGGAGTCCCGGATGTGATCACGGACATGACGAGGAGTCTCGAAATGGTCGAGACATAAAATTGATATATTGGAAGCCTATATTTGGAGTTGGAATGGTTCCGGTGAAATCGGGATTTACTGGAACACCGGGGTTACTGAACCCTCCGGGGTTATTGGGCCTTAGTGGGCCATGAGGGAGAAGAGGAAGGGCCGGCCAGGGCAGGCCGCCCTCCCCCCTAGTCCGAATAGGACAAGGAGAGGGGGGCCCCCCTTCCTCTTTCCTTCCCCCCAATCCTAATCCAACTAGGAAGGGGAGTCCTACTCCCGGTGGGAGTAGGACTCCTCCGGCGCGCCTCCTCCAAGGGCCGGCCGCACCCCCCCTTGCTCCTTTATATACGGGGGCAGGGGGCACCCTAGGACACACAAGTTGATCTACGGATCGTTCCTTAGCCGTGTGCGGTGCCCCCCTCCACCATATTCCACCTCGGTCATATCGTCGCAAAGCTTAGGCGAAGCCCTGCGCCGGTAGAACATCAAGATCGTCACCACGCCGTCGTGCTGACGGAACTCTCCCTCCCCGAAGCTCTACTAGATTGGAGCCCGAGGAGCGTCATCGAGCTGTACGTGTGTCAAGAACTCGGGGGCGCCGGAGTAACGGCGCTAGGATCGGTTGGATCGCGAGGAGATCGTACGACTACTTCCTCTATGTTGTGATCGCTTCGCTTGGTCTCGAGGGTGCGTAGACAACACTCTCCCTCTCGTTGCTATGCATCACCATGATCTTGCGTGTGCGTAGGAATTTTTTGAAATTACTATGTTCCCCAACAGTGGCATCCGAGCCTAGGTTTTTATGGTTTGATGTTTTGCACGAGTAGAACACAAGTGAGTTGTGGGCGATACAAGTCATACTACCTACCAGCATGTCATACTTTGGTTCAGCGGTATTGTGAGATGAAGCGCCCGGACCGACATTACGCGTGACGCTTACGCGAGACTGGTTTCACCACTCGAGCACTCGTTGCTTAAAGGTGACCGGCGGGTGTCTGTCTCTCTCACTTTAGTTGAACCGAGTGTGGCTCGCCCGTCCTTGAGAAGGTTAAAGCGAGTCTATTTGACGAAGTATCGTTGTGGTTTTGATGCGTGGTGATATTGGTTCTTGCTTAAGCCCGTAGCAGCCACGTAAAATTTGCAACAACAAAGTAGAGGACGTCTAACTTGTTTTTGTAGGGCATGTTGTGATGTGATATGGTCAAGACGTGATGCTATATTTTATTGTATGAGATGATCATGTTTTGTAACCGAAGTTATCGGCAATCGGCGGAGCCATATGGTTGTCGCTTTATTGTATGAAATGCAAACGCCCTGTAATTGCTTTACTTTATCACTAAGCGGTAGCGATAGTCGTAGAAGCAATAGGTGGCGTAGACGACAACGATGCTACGATGGAGATCAAGGTGTCGCGCCGGTGACGATGGTGATCACGACGGTGCTTCGGAGATGGAGATCACAAGCACAAGATGATGATGGCCATATCATATCACTTATATTGATTGCATGTGATGTTTATCCTTTATGCATCTTATCTTGCTTTGATTGACGGTAGCATTTTAAGATGATCTCTCACTAAAATTATCAAGTAGTGTTCTCCCGAGTATGCACCGTTGCCAAAGTTAAATCGTGCTTAGAGACACCACGTGATGATCGGGTGTGATAAGCTCTCGTCCATCTACAACGGGTGCAAGCCAGTTTTGCACAAGCAGAATACTCAGGTTATACTTGACGAGCCTAGCATATGCAGATATGGCCTCGGAACACGGAGACCGAAAGGTCGAGCGTGAATCATATAGTAGCTATGATCAACATAAGATGTTCACCATTGAAATTTACTCCATCTCACGTGATGATCGGTTATGGTTTAGTTGATTTGGATCACGTGATCACTTAGATGACTAGAGAGATGTCTGTCTAAGTGGGAGTTCTTTAGTAATATGATTAATTGAACTTAAATTTATCATGGACTTAGTACCTGATAGTATCTTGCTTGTCTATGTTTGATTGTAGATAGATGGCTCGTGCTTTTGTTCCATTAAATTTTAATGCGTTCCTTGAGAAAGCAAAGTTGAAAGATGATGGTAGCAATTACACGGACTGGGCCCGTAACCTGAGGATTATCCTCATTGCTGCACGTAAGAGTTACGTCTGGATGCACCGCTAGGTGCCGAGCCTCTTCTGATGCAACCGACGACGTTAAGAACGTCTGGCGAGCAAAGCTGATGACTACTCTATAGTTCAGTGTGCCATGCTTTACGGCTTAGAACCGGGACTTCAACGACGTTTTGAGCGTCATGGAGCATATGAGATGTTCCAGAGTTGAAGTTAATATTCCAATGAATGCCCGGATTGAGAGATATGAAGTCTCCAATAAGTTCTATAGCTGCAAGATGGAGGAGAATAGTTACGTCGGTGAGCACATACTCGTAATGTCCGGGTATTACAATCACTTGACACAACTGGGAGTTAATCTTCCGGATGATTGTGTCATTGACAGAATTCTTCAATCACTGCCACCAAGCTACAAAGGCTTCGTGATGAACTATAATATGCAAGGGTTAGTAAAGACTATACCTGAGCTCTTCGCAATGCTAAAGGCTGCGGAGGTAGAAATCAAGAAGGAGCATCAAGTGTTGATGGTCAATAAGACCACTAGTTTCAAGAAGAAAGGCAAAGGGAAGAAGAAGGGGAACTTCAAGAAGAACAGCAAGCAAGTTGCTGCTCAGGAGAAGAAACCCAAGTCTGGACCCAAACCTGAAACTGAGTGCTTCTACTGCAAGCAGACTGGTCACTGGAAGCGGAACTGCCCCAAGTATTTGGCGGATAAGAAGGATGGCAAGGTGAACAAAGGTATATGTGATATACATGTTATTGATGTGTACCTTACTAGAGCTCGCATGAGTACAGGTATTTGATACTGGTTCTGTTGCTAATATTTGCAACTCGAAACAGGGACTACGGATTAAGCGAACACTGGCAAAGGACGAGGTGACGATGCGCGTGGGAAATGGTTCCAAAGTCGATGTGATCGCGGTCGGCACGCTACCTCTACATCTACATTCGGGATTAGTTTTAGACCTAAATAATTGTTATTTGGTGCTGCGTTGAGCATGAACATTATATCTGGATCTTGTTTGATGCGGAGACGTTATTCATTTAAATCAAGAGAATAATGGTTGTTCTATTTATATGAGTAATATCTTTTATGGTCATGCACCCTTGAAGAGTGGTCTATTTTGATGAATCTCGATAGTAGTGATACACATATTCATAATGTTGAAGCCAAAAGATGCAGAGTTGATAATGATAGTGCAACTTATTTGTGGCACTTGCCGTTTAGGTCATATCGGTGTAAAGCGCATGAAGAAACTCCATCTTGATGGACTTTTGGAGTCACTTGATTATGAATCACTTGGCACTTAAGAACCGTGCCTCATGGGCAAGATGACTAGAACCCGTTCTCGGTACTATGGAGAGAGCAACAGATTTGTTGGAAATCATACATACAGATGTATGTGGTCCGATGAATGTTGAGGCTCGTGGCGGATATCGTTATTTTCTCACCTTCACAGATGATTTAAGCAGATATGGGTATATCTACTTAATGAAACATAAGTCTGAAACATTTGAAAAGTTCAAAGAATTTCAGAGTGAAGTTGAAAATCATCGTAATAAGAAAATTAAATTTCTACGATCTAATCGTGGAGGTGAATATTTGAGTTACGAGTTTGGTCTACATTTGAAACAATGCGGAATAGTTTCGCAACTCACGCCACCCGGAACACCACATCGTAATGGTGTGTCCGAACGTCGTAATCGCACTTTACTAGATATGGTGCGATCTATGATGTCTCTTACAGATTTACCGCTATCGTTTTGGGGTTATGCTCTTGAGACGGCCGCATTCACACTGAATAGAACACCGTCAAAATCCGTTGAGACGACACCTTATGAACTATGGTTTAGCAAGAAACCAAAGTTGTCGTTTCTTAAAGTTTGGGGATGCGATGCTTATGTGAAAAAGCTTCAACCTGATAAGCTCGAACCCAAATCGGAGAAATGTGTCTTCATAGGATACCCAAAGGAAACAGTTGGGTACACCTTCTACCACAGATCCGAAGGCAAGACATTTGTTGCCAAGAATGGATCCTTTCTAGAGAAGGAGTTTCTTTCGAAAGAAGTGAGTGGGAGGAAAGTAGAACTTGATGAGGTAATTCTACCTTCTCCCTTACTTGAAAGTAGTTTGTCGCAGAAACCGGTTTCTGAGACATCTACACCAAATAGTGAGGAAGTTGATGATGTTGATCATGAAACTTCAGATCAAGTTACTACAGAACCTCGTAGATCAACCAGAGTAAGATCCGCACTAGAGTGGTACGGTAATCCTGTTCTGGAAGTCATGCTACTAGATCATGATGAACCTACGAACTATGAAGAAGCGATGGTGAGCCCAGATTCCGCAAAATGGCTTGAGGCCATGAAATCTGAGATGGGATCCATGTATGAAAACAAAGTATGGACTTTGGTTGACTTGCCCGAGGGTCGGCAAGCAATAGAAAACAAGTGGATCTTCAAGAAGAAGACTGACGCTGACGGTAATGTTACTGTCTACAAAGCTCGACTTGTCGCAAAGGGTTTCGACAAGTTCAAGGGATTGACTACGATGAGACCTTCTCACCCGTAGCGATGCTTAAGTCTGTCCGAATCATGTTAGCAATTGCCGATTTTATGATTATGAAATTTGGCAAATGGATGTAAAGACTGCATTCTGAATGGATTTACGGAAGAAGAATTGTATATGATGTAACCGAAGGTTTTATCGATCCAAAGGGAGCTAACAAAGTATGCAAGTTCCAGCGATCCATTTATGGACTGGTGCAAGCATCTCGGAGTTGGAATAAACGCTTTGATAGTGTGATCAAAGCATTTGGGTTCATACAGACTTTTGGAGAAGCCTGTATTTACAAGAAAGTGAGTGGGAGCTCTGTAGCATTTCTGATATTATATGTAGATGACATATTACTGATCGGAAATGATATAGAATTTCTGGATAGCATAAAGGGATACTTGAATAAGAGTTTTTCAATGAAAGACCTCGGTGAAGCTGCTTACATATTGGGCATCAAAATCTATAGAGATAGATCAAGACGCTTAATTGGACTTTCACAAAGCACATACCTTGACAAAATTTTGAAGAAGTTCAAAATGGATCAAGCAAAGATACAAGGTGTGAAGTTGAGTAAGACTCAATGCCCGACCACTGCAGAAGATAGAGAGAAAATGAAAGATGTTCCCTATGCTTCAGCCATAGGCTCTATCATGTATGCAATGCTGTGTACCAGACCTGATGTGTGCCTTGCTATAAGCTTAGCAGGGAGGTACCAAAGTAATCCAGGAGTGGATCACTGGACAGCGGTCAAGAACATCCTGAAATACCTGAAAAGGACTAAGGATATGTTTCTCGTATATGGAGGTGACAAAGAGCTCATCGTAAACGGTTACGTTGATGCAAGCTTTGACACTGATCCGGACGATTCTAAATCGCAGACCGGATACGTATTTACACTAAACGGAGGAGATGTCAGTTGGTGCAGTTCTAAACAAAGCGTCGTAGCGGGATCTACATGTGAAGCGGAGTACATAGCAGCTTCGGAAGCAGCTAATGAAGGAGTCTGGATGAAGGAGTTCATATCCGATCTAGGTGTCATACCTAGTGCATCGGGTCCAATGAAAATCTTCGTGACAATCTCGGAGCAATTGCCTTAGCAAAGGAATCCAGATTTCACAAGAGGACCAAGCACATCAAGAGACGCTTCAATTCCATCCGGATTTAGTCCGTGGGAGACATAGAGATTTGCAAGATACATATGGATCTGAATGTAGCAACCCGTTGACTAAGCCTCTTCCACGAGCAAAACATGATCAACACCAATACTCCATGGGTGTTAGAATCATTACTATGTAATCTAGATTATTGACTCTAGTGCAAGTGGGAGATGAAGGAAATATGCCCTAGAGGCAATAATAAAGTTATTATTTATTTCCTTATTTCATGATAAATGTTTATCATTCATGCTAGAATTGTATTAACCGGAAACATGATACATGTGTGAATGCATAGACAAACAATATGTCACTAGTATGCCTCTACTAGACTAGCTTGTTAATCAAAGATGGTTATGTTTCCTAACCATGAACAAAGAGTTGTTATTTGATTAACAAGGTCACATCATTAGTTGAATGATCGATTGACATGACCCATTCCATTAGCTTAGCACACGATCGTTTAGTATGTTGCTACTGCTTTTATCCATGACTTATACATGTTCCTATAACTATGAGATTATGCAACTCCGTTTACGGAGGAACACTTTGGTACTACCAAACGTCACAACGTAATCGGGTGATTATAAAGGAGTACTACAGTGTCTCCAAAGGCGGATGTTGGGTTGGCGATTTCGAGATTAGGTTTTGTCACTCCGATTGTCGGAGAGGTATCTCTGGGCCCTCTCGGTAATACACATCACTTAAGCCTTGCAAGCATTACAACTAATAAGTTAGCTGTGAGATGATGTATTACGGAACGACTAAAGAGACTTGTCGGTAACGAGATTGAACTAGGTATTGGATACCGACGATCGAATCTCGGGCAAGTAACATACCGATGACAAAGGGAACAACGTATGTTGTTATGCGGTCTGACCGATAAAGATCTTCGTAGAATATGTAGGAGCCAATATGGGCATCCAGGTCCCGCTATTGGTTATTGACCGGAGACGTGTCTCGGTCATGTCTACATTGTTCTCGAACCGTAGGGTCCGCACGCTTAAGGTTTCGATGACGGTTATATTATGAGTTTGTGTATTTTGATGTACCAAGAAGTTCGAGTCCCGGATGTGATCACGGACATGACGAGGAGTCTCGAAATGGTCGAGACATAAAATTTATATATTGGAAGCCTATATTTGGAGTTCGGAATGGTTCCGGTGAAATCGGGATTTTTTCGAACACCGGGGTTACTGGAACCCTCCGGGGTTATTGGGCCTTAGTGGGCCATGAGGGAGAAGAGGAAGGGCCGGCCAGGGGCAGGCCGCGCCTCCCCCCTAGTCCGAATAGGACAAGGAGAGGGGGCGCCCTTCCTCTTTTCCTCCCCAATCCTAATCCAACTAGGAAGGGGGAGTCCTACTCCGGTGGGAGTAGGACTCCTCCGCCTCCTCCAAGGGCCGGCCGCACCCCCCCTTGCTCCTTTATATACGGGGGCAGGGGGGCACCCTAGGACACACAAGTTGATCTACGGATCATTCCTTAGCCGTGTGCGGTGCCCCCTCCACCATATTCCACCTCGGTCATATCGTGCATAAAGCTTAGGCGAAGCCTGCGCCGATAGAACATCAAGATCGTCACCACGCCGTCGTCTTGCCGACGAACTCTCCCTCCCTGAAGCTCTACTGGATTGGAGCCCGAGGAGCGTCATCGAGCTGTACGTGTGTCAAGAACTCGGGGGCGCCGGAGTAACGGCGCTAGGATCGGTTGGATCGCGAGGAGATCGTACGACTACTTCCTCTACGTTGTGATCGCTTCCGCTTCGGTCTACGAGGGTACGTAGACAACACTCTCCCCTCTCGTTGCTATGCATCACCATGATCTTGCGTGTGCGTAGGAAATTTTTTGAAATTACTACGTTCCCCAACAATTCTTCGCTTGAGAATCGAGTTGTTTGAATCTCTTCACATCGGTAGCGGTCAGTGTTTCAGTGACAGCGGGGACACCATTTTCCACAACATACCAGAGATCATTATCAATTGCCTCAAGATGCATTCGCATCTTGTTCTTCCAGTAGGGGTAGTCCGTTCCATCAAAGGTAGGACACCCAGCCGAGACCTTGATCATACCTGCGGTCGACATAACTGAAACTCCAGGCGGTTAAACCAAAATCACACAGAACAAGGGAGTACCTCTCTCTGATACCAATTGAAAGTGCGTTATATCGACTAGAGGGGGGGGTGAATAGGCGATTTTTATGAATTCTTCACTGAGGAATTTGCTGGTGAGGAAATTCCTTAGTGAAGAACTACTTGCAGCGGAATATGTACTCAGGAGTAAACATAACAGGATACACACATAGTCAGTATGATGAAATGAAGACTAAGAATAGAGTACGGAAAGCGTAAACACAGGATAACAAGATGAAGACAAACAGACTGAAGAAATTGAACTGAGGAATTTGTGAAAGTCTTCAGTCAAAGTCCTCAAGCACAGATATGAACAACATGCAACACGGAATGAGGAAATGGAAGTGTTGAGGAAATAGAACCAGGCAGTTGGTGAAGACAATGATTTGGTAGACCAGTTCCAACTGCTGTCTCAGTTGTACGTCTGGTTGGAGCGGCTGAGTATTTAAACTCGAGGACACACAGTCCGGACACCTAGTCTCGAGCCGCAACTCAGACACCCATCCTCACCGTATTCTCCTTGAACTAAGACCACGCAGGCCTCGTCCAATCACTCGTGGTAAGTCTTCAGGTGACTTCCAAACCTTCACAGACTTGGTCACTCGGCGATCCACAATTCCTCTTGGATGCTCTAGACCTTGACGCCTAACCGTCTGGAAGAAGCACAGTCTTCAAAGGTAACAAGCGTCGGATCCACGCAGGATCAATTTCTTCAGTGATGCTCAATCACTTTGGGTTTGTGGGGGTTTGGTTTTGGATTTTCCTCACTTGATGATTTTCGCTCAAAGTCCTCGGAGGATGGGTTGCTCTCAAATGACAAGTGTCAAGTTCTCTCGGAGCAGCCAACCAACTAGTGGTTGTAGGGGGCGGCTATTTATAGCCTAGGGAGCAGCCGGACATGATAAGACATAAATACCCTTCAATGATATGACCGTTAGGTGGATAAGATATTTTGGTCCGCCGGCCAAGAAGACAAAGAACGGTCGGAAATTTGACTCTCAAATTCCTCGGGGCTATCATGTTCCTCATCGTAGGCAATTCGCCTTTGACGAATTCCTAACTCCTCGATCGAGAACAAAGTCATCGAGGACCGGAAGAACTGCGTCTCATCATCAAGAATTTGACTGAATCGTATGAGATTTCAATGGCTTCACTCGAAAGGATTGGTGGGTGTAGGATTTTGAGTTGAGCATCACTTGGAAATTTTTCCTTAGTATTTCCTCGACCCCTTTAACGATGCGGTGTTTCCTATGACTCAAGAAAGAGAAAATGAAACTACGAAAACAAAAGTCTTCATGCTTCATATTCCTCGAATGATTATCAAGTCTTCAAGGTCACACCAATTTCTTCACTTTCAAAGTCTTGAAAAGTCTTGAAAAGTCAAAGTCTTCATCGAAGAACTTCATTTTTAGGGTCGACTTTCTCTGTAAATATCAAACTCCTCATAGACTTATAGACCTGTGTACACTCACAAACACATCAGTTACTTAACCTATAAGTCTTCAATACACCAAAATCACTAAGGGGCACTAGATGCACTTACAGGCGCACCACCCCTCGGTGCGCCATTAGAATTTTGTTTTAATCTAGCCCACTAACCATATCTACAACCTAACCCTATCCACAATAGAACCCACCCACTAGCCCGACTGGTCAAGACACACAGACGCACACCGGGAGGTCCCGGGTTCGATTCCCGAGCTCCCCAATATTTTTTTATGCATTTTAAATGCTTTTTTATATTTATTTGTGTTTAAATATGTTCAAACTTGTTTAAATCATAACAGTAATATTTTTTTATAAAAACAGTAATAATTTTTTAAAAAATATGTTCAAATTTCTTACTTGAAAATATCATCGGCGGTGGTGGAGGGGGGGGGTGGGGATCGAGATCGAGATGGAGGGGGAATCGAGATCGAGATGGAGGGCGATCGAGATCAAGTGTCCTCATGAATTCAAAAAGTGCCCATGAAATACAATCGAGAAATGAAGACTACGGTTTAAATACAATCGATCTTAGCTAGCTATCTGTTCACAATCTTCTTGCCCTTCTTTTTCGCAAATGGAGTTCTTCTGTGGAACGGATGTCCTTTAGGTAGGGTGGTCCTGCTTCTTCTTGTGGTGTGTGGTGCTACTTCATCGTTGTCGTCATGTTCGATCTTCGGGTCGCCGTACTTGTCGAAGTCTTGCTCATTGGCTACTCCATCCATTCCGATGATCTTCCTTTTGCCTCTCCTCACGACAACACGACTGGGCTTTGGCGGGTCGGTAATGAAGAAGCATTGCTCCACTTGGGAAGCCAGTACCCATGGCTCATTTTTCAGGTGACGTTTACCATGGTCTTGGATTTGGCGGGTATAAACACGACTGGGCTTTGGCATAGTCGCCATTAGTAGGTTTGCAAAAAGTAAAAAATTATATACTAATGGCGCCTTTGTCTTGGTCGTGCGCCATTACTAGTTCTAACTAGTAATGGCGCACTTCGCCATCCCTGCGCCAATAGTTTGTATGGAAAAATGAAAAAAAATCAATAGTAGTGGCGCACTACTTACCTGGTGCACCATTAGAATCAGTCCTATCTATAGCCCTTTCCTAGTAGTGGAAAGTTCAATATAAATAAGGAAGAATAGCTCATCATAGTGTCAGAAACTTAATGCTTAATTAAACAACCAATATGTGAAAGCGAAAGACACTGATGTTCTAATGATAGACCAGCATCTCCCAATTAGTTGCAATCAAGTTTCGATCGCATTGAAGGTTCTGTATATAACTACCCCGATCGATATCATCTACCTCAGAAAGATCATGCTCCATATAAATAAATTGATCCCGGCCAACATCATCCCATCTTGCCGAGTCGTGCTAAGATTTGCAGGAATAGAGAAATAGCGGCTATGATTCTCCATCTCACTATTTTGTTGATTATAACACTAATAGAAATATAATAAAGAGACGCGAGTGACAACTATGGAAGACAGTGTGACTCGTGGAGTTGATTGCACCATTATTTGAAAAACTTCCTAGGAAAATCTCTCCCTACTCAAGCACTTCGAGCAACACTTAGGAGCAAAAATAAAATAAATATCCAAACTAAATAAAAATACTTGTTGACACAAAATGTAAGTCACTTCGCACTAGAAAGTTATTTATACTAATAAATATCGCATTTGTAGGAAATATTTATAATAAAATACATGATCATGTTTATATTCTTAATTTGTTAGATTCCGCCAAAGCACTCGCCGTGAAGATCGAGGGGACAATTAAGAGTATAAAGAAACCACACCAGCTATGATGTAAAAATTTGAATTTTACATGGTTATGCGAACTGAAAAGATGCTTTCCTGGAGTTGTTGTTTGATCTCAGGCTATATTTGAATTAGGAACTTGAAAGTATTAGTACGTGTTGTGCCGCAATAGCTGGTGCATTGTGTAGACACTAGTTGGATATTCATAATAATCTCATAGTTAGTTCTGCTCAATTTCAAAACAATGTGATTTTGTTTAGTCTAAGGGGGTGTTCCGAAGGGATCTATCTATCTATTATATACTTAAAACAATAGGCAAACAAGCCATCACGTTTGTCCACACAGAGTAAATTATATTCGCCGTTAAGTTTAGATATGTACGGCTAAGATGTAAAGATGTATACGTTACATACAAATAATATATCTATCTACAAAATAGTTCGGCACATTACATACAAATAGATATATGTTCCGGTAGGTTAAAAAAAGATGTACGTTCCGGCAGAACCAATCATGATGGACAAGTAAATAAAGTGGAGCAGTCCGGTTAAGTTCAGGTAAAAGTAGACCAGTCCGGTTGGCAAGTCACGTTCAGATTTTACACGGAAAAATAGTTAACTTGGGAGGAGTCTGCTAGGATAGAAATAGCATTGCTTTAGCGTACATGCATAGGACACTTAAAACCTATTATGAATTGGACAGTCATGGATCTAGCATCCGTAGCAACGCTGACTATTTCATGATTTGCATGACCACTGTTGTCAAGCCTGCCGACGGCAATCTGTGATTTAAAATCTCCCCTATTTAACTGTCAGGACCCCGACTCAATGTCACATCAATCTAGCCTGTAACACCTCATATCACTTTGCGGCCTCACGCACGGTATTCCCACGGGTGTCGCCTTACCTTTGCCCGGAACCGTTTGCGCCTTTTGGCACACGTATATGATAGTGTCGCTAGCATCAATATGATAAGGAGCCCGGGCTGACATGGCTAGTCGTAAACCCAAAGTGGCACAAACTTACGAGGACAGCCATCCATGACCCAAAGATCGAGCGTGTCGGTCATCAGCGAGTGAATCCAGGCTGTAGCACCGGGCTAGCAGGACTCGTGAACCGGGCTGTCTTGAGCTAACAGACTCGATTCATCGCGTGACATTTCCCGAAGGGACGAGACACGAGAACGAAGAAGGACACATGCCGGCCAGCCTAAGTGTTCGGAGCAGTAGCAAGCTACCATGGCTCGGTGGAAACACTAGGAGACATTTCCGTAAGAGAGGCTACTAAAGATAAACAACTAGATAGTCGATCCCACACATACCAAGCATTTCAATAACATACACACAATATGCTCGATATGTGCAAATACAACATGGCATCACAACATGACTCTACGACTCAAGTATTTATTCATTAGGCTCCTAGGAGCGAGATATTACAAACATGGGTCTCACGACCCAACATTCAGAGCATACAAGACAAAGCACATGCGAAAGCTTAACATGTCTGGGTACAGACATCTACAAATGAAAAAGGCTTAGAAGCCTGACTATCTACCAGATCCTGCCGAGGCACAAGATCGTAGCTGAGGTAACAAGTGTTGGGGAACGTAGTAATTTCAAAAATTTTCCTACGCACACGCAAGATCATGGTGATGTATAGCAACGAGAGGGGAGAGTGTTGTCTACGTACCCTCGTAGACCCGAAGCGGAAGCGATCACAACGTAGAGGAAGTAGTCGTACGTTCTCCTCGCGATCCGACCGATCCCGGCGCCGTTACTCCGACGCCCCGAGTTCTTGACACACGTACAGCTCGATGGCGTCCCTCGTACTCCGATCCAGCCGAGTGTCGAGGAGAGTTTCGTCAAGACAACGGCGTGGTGACGATCTTGATGTTTCACGGCGCGAGGCTTCGCCTAAGCTTCATGACGGTATAACCGAGGTGGAATATGGTGGAGGGGCACCGCACACGCTAAGGAACGATCCAAAGATCAAACTTGTGTGTCCATGGGGTGCCCCTGCCCCGTATATAAAGGAGGGAGGGAGGAGGAGGCCGGCCTAGGAGGAGGCGCGCATAGGGAGTCCTACTCCCACCGGAGTAGGATTCCCCTTTCTAGTCCAACTAGGATCCTTCCATGTATTAGGAGTAGGAGACTAGGAAGGGAAGAGAGAAGGAAAGGAAGGAGGGTGCGGCCTCCCCAGCCCACCCGGACTAGGGCAAGGGGCGCGCCTGCCTAGGGCAGCCCTCTCTCTTTCCCGTATGGCCCATAAGGCCCAATACTTCTCCCGGCGAATTCTGTAACTCTCCCAGTACTCCGATAATTACCGAATGACTGGAACCTTTCCGAACTCCGAATATAGTCGTCCAATATATCGATCTTTACGTCTCGACCATTTCGAGACTCCTCGTCATGTCCCCGATCTCATCCGGGACTCCGAACTCCTTCGGTACATCAAAACTCATAAACTCATAATATAACTGTCATCGAAACCTTAAGCGTGCGGGACCCTACGGTTCGAGAACAATGTAGACATGACCGAGACACGTCTCCGGTCAATAACCAATAGCGGGACCTGGATGCCCATATTGGTTCCTACATATTCTACGAAGATCTTTATCGGTCAGACCGCATAACAACATACGTTGTTCCCTTTGTCATCGGTATGTTACTTGCCCGAGATTCGATCGTCGGTATCCAATACCTAGTTCAATCTCGTTACCGGCAAGTCTCTTTACTCGTTCTGTAATACATCATCTCACAACTAACTCATTAGTTGCAATGCTTGCAAGGCTTAAGTGATGTGCATTACCGAGAGGGCCCAGAGATACCTCTTCGACAATCGGAGTGACAAAACCTAATCTCGAAATACGCCAACCCAACATCTACCTTTGGAGACACCTGTAGTACTCCTTTATAATCACCCAGTTACGTTGTGACGTTTGGTAGCACCAAAGTGTTCCTCCGTAAACGGAGTTGCATAATCTCATAGTTATAGGAACATGTATAAGTCATGAAGAAAGCAATAGCAACATACTAAACGATCGTGTGCTAAGCTAACGGAATGGGTCATGTCAATCAGATCGTTCAACTAATGATGTGACCTTGTTAATCAAATAACAACTCCTTGTTCATGGTCAGGAAACATAACCATCTTTGATTAACAAGCTAGTCAAGTAGAGGCATACTAGTGACACTCTGTTTGTCTATGTATTCACACATGTATTATGTTTCCGGTTAATACAATTCTAGCATGAATAATAAACATTTATCATGATATAAGGAAATAAATAATAACTTTATTATTGCCTCTAGGGCATATTTCCTTCAACAAGCTAAACGTCGAAGTCCACGCGGAACTACTAGCGAGACCGAGGTCTCTCTGCAAAAACATAAAATAGGCAAACGTGAGTACAAATGTACCCAGCAAGACTTACATCAGAACTAACTACATATGCATCATTATCAACAAAGGGGATGGTGGAGTTTAACAGCAGCAAGCCAGCTTTGACTCGGTGGCTATCCTAAACTACGACTGCAAGTAACTCTTTTGAGGTGGCGCACACGAGTTCACATATTCACCATATCAATACACCACTATGGATCCGCTCCCGTCTCCCTACGAGAACGCCATCCATAGCACTCACGCTTATCTTGCGTATTTTAGAGTATCCACTTTCACTTGTCTATGAACTATGCAAGGGGTCCAAGTTTCCATATCCGAGGAATCCGGCTATTCAATAGATAATGATAACCTGCGCAGGGTGTACTTCTTCACACACGCCTCGCCACTTATCGCCTACAGACACGTCATGTACCTCGGCAACCTTCAAGCGGAAGCCAGGCGAGGAGTCGGCCACGACCTACCTAAACACTCAAGTCTCTCATCCAGGTTTATCGCCTATTCGGGTTCCATCCGCAAGGAGATCCGGCGGGTGTCGCCACGGCCCCAAACGATGTGTGCAGGTTCCCGAGCCCACCATCCGGTGCCACTCGGTACACCGTGCCACGTGTGCCTAGTCTGTCCCAAGCCCACCCTGCCGGGTGCCACTTGGTAGAAAAATAGCACTACCTACAAACACCAGAAACTAGTTGCAACTCCTGGACAGAGAACAAGGGTGATTAAGAAGCCGAGAGGGTCGAGTTACGGAACCCAATGTGTGGTAGTAACTGTTCATGGATCACAAACACAGAACTCAGTTCCTGAGGACGGCCGCAATGAGACAACCCACCATGTACTCCTACATGGCCTCTCACCGCTACCTTTACCTAATCGTGTTCACACACTTAGCTCACATCTGATGGGACATGTTCACACACCTCTGACTCACCCCCGATGAATCAGACCTGACACAACTCTAAGCAATAGCAGGCATGACAAACAAGCATGAATGAGTAGGCACATCAGGGCTCAAACAACTCCTACTCATGCTAGTGGGTTTCATCTATTTACCGTGGAATGACAGGTCATGCAAAGGATAAAGGGGTCAGCTACAACAAGTAATGAGATGAATCGTTGTTGTCCTAATGCAGTAAAATAGAGCAGAAGCGAGAGGGTGGGATTTTATCGGAATGAACAAGGGGGTTTTGCTTGCCTGGCACTTCTGAAGATAATATAGTTCTTCATCGGTGTCATCGAACTCATCGTCGAAACCACGTCTATCGAAAGGGAACAAATACCGGCAACAGAGAAGAAATACAATCAATGCAATGCACAATATGATGCACGCTATGACATGGCATTATGAATGTGTTTTGAGCTAATGCAACTAGCAGCAAGTTAAATGGAGTTGATTTGAACCCTAGGTTCAAATTCAAACTCCACATGTGATTATTTAAATGCCATTCATATGGTTTGTGCTATACAGCAGCTATAAGTTGTTCTAACATGCATGAAAATGGTACAGATGGATACATTGGATTTTTCTGATCATTTTTCATATATAATTTATTTGATTTGGAGCTACGGTTGATTTTCTATGAATTTTTGAAGTTTGTGGTATTTTCTGGATTTTCTGAATTATTTTAAATCCAGAAATCAAATCTTCTTGTCAACATGATGTCAAAGTGACGTCAGCAGGTCAACAGACCGGGTCAGAGTCAAACCGGCGTGTGGGGTCCACACGTCGGTGACTAACTAACTAACCTAATTAATTAATGTAAAATTACTACTAACTAAAATGTCGGTTGAGTTAATTAGACTTAATTTAAAAGACTAATCTAGGATTAGCCGGGCAGGGCCCACATGTCGGCGACCAGGGAGGTCAAACCCTGGTCACCGAGGCTAAACGCCGCGGCTCGTCACCGCCTCAAGCAGGCGGAGGAGGCTCGGGTTAGCTCCTCCGTGACCAAACGACAATGGAGAGGCTCTCTGGTGCGGTGTGGCGCGTCTAACGGGCAAGCGGGAGGAGCTGGGTGGATCGAGCTCGTCGGAAGCGAGCTCGGGCGGCGGCCGGAGTTCGATGGCGTCTTGATTTGGCGCTATAGGGCACGGCGAAGCGAACCGATGGCGCGCAGTTCACGGAGCGCCTTGGCGAGCACGATGGTGATGCTTTCGGCGGCGGATGAGCTCAGAGCATGGAGCTCGTCGGCCGTGGCGGCGGCGAGCTTCGGCGGATGTGAGGAACGGCGCTACAGCACGAAATCGAGCAAAAGTGGAGAGGGGAGACGCTCAGGGGCTCACCGCGAGTCAGTTGGGTAGGTCGGTTGGCTCGGGGACGCATTGGAGCCCGTGAATCGACGACGGCGAGGTGTGGCAGTAGGCGGCGAAGACGGCGATCCTGGCGATGTTGTCGACCTCCGGGCTCCCTTTAGTCGGTGAGGCGGCAGCAGCGGTGAGGCGAAGTTTCTGGCTGGCCTTTAGGGCAAGGGTGGCAGTGGCCATGGAGTGCAGCGATCGGCGGTCTCGGGTGTGCTTTCGGCCAAGGAAGAAAGGCCAGAGGAAGGGGCGAGGCAGAGAAGGAGGGAAAGTGAGGGGAGGCGTCAGGCGTCTCCGTGGCGTGAGGGGAGGCAGGAGGTGGCAAGGGAGGTGGCGCGTTGGTGCTTGCCGCTCACGCACCAGCTTCTCCTTCCGGCGAAGGTTGAAGAAGCAGCAGCGCTGGCTGGGCTGGGCCAGCCAAGCTGGGCCGCCAGTGGCTCGGCAGTGGGCTGTCTTTCTGAGTAAGAGGCCAGTGAGTTTCTCTCCTCTGTCTTCTATTTCTGTTTTTCTATTTATTTCTGTAACTTCAGGACTTTATTAAAAATACCTAGACTCTTTCAAAAAAATTATAAAACTACTCATGATCCTTGTTGGGAATATATCCTCAATAAACATTTTAGTTTATGATTATTTGAGCATTTAAAATATTTAATAGCATTTAAATGCCCAAGTGCAAATAGAGTATGATTTAATTGAGCCCAATATGTCCTGCAAAAATATAAACCATTTTTGGTAGATGCTTTCACCTCAAACCAGAAATGTTGAACATTTTAGAGGGCATTTTGAGTCAATGAAAAAGATTTTAGTTTGACCTGGTTGAATTCATTTGGTGCTAGGGTTTAGTCAATCCCCATTTCAAGTTTCATGAAATTTAAACATGATGCAACACATGACTAGCTAGCTCGGTGCATACCGTAACTAGGGATGTGACAGCTCACCCCACTAAACAAGAATCTCGTCCCGAGATTCAAGGCGTGAGTAAGAAGACAAGGGACCTAAACTAATAACATGAGCTCCAAGATCCAACTGTCTTCTCGAGGTGTTGATCTGTTGACTCAAAACAATCTTGACGTCTTTGCTTGCAAGGTCTTCATCCAACATGACAACAAGAGGAAAAGGAGAGTTTTAGAAGAATCGATCTTCTTGAGGTTCGAGCAACTTAGGATCATCTCAATGATCACAAGATTAACTCACAGAATGAGACGTAGAAACATCTCTGGAGCTGAGAGGCAAAACATGCATCAGGGGGGGGGACGGAGGAAGCAATTTGATGAGGGTTTCAAATAGCGAGGTTAAACTGCCATGATTCCATAACGGGGCACCTTAGGGAAGGGTGGCTCGTAGAATCATCCCTTAACTGGCAAAAAGAATTACCTTTGATTCAAAGATCATTGAGGCTCTTTATACCAGCTTAAGGCAAATCATAATCGATCACTTGAAGGAGTCCGAAAGAATGATATTCTCGGGCCAGGTTGGATGATGTGGATTACCTTTTTGGAGACAACACAATGGATGATTTTAGTAACTGGGGAGAAGCTCAACAGTAGAGAGTGATTCCACTATTGAAATGGTTATAGCATAACCGGGGAAACTGAGAACAATCCCGGTTAGTAACTATGATAGCACCTAATGCTTGTGCGTGCTTTCAAAAACTTGAGCACTTCCATATTCATCAAGATTTTACCAACATCCGTGTCAAGGATCCTGGCAACACAACATACTACCATGATGAATAGTGATGGATGATGCAGATGCAAAGGAAGATAACACCTTCTTGGATTTCACCTTAGAGAGGCCAAGGGACGAAATCTGAATGATTGACCGAGAGACATTTAGCACTCCGCTTCTAATGTTCTCCTTGATGTACTAGCGTATCCCATTCATAGATATGGTTTGATATCTAGAACATCAAGTAACAGGTCGGACTTCGGGAGCAGAAAAATCATAAGGCACACAAATAGGGAATAACTCCTACGAAATCCTTATGGAGAGGTGGCCAACTTCTTCCATCAAGATATTACAATAACAGGTCTTCCGGCTGGGTGTGTTGGCCACGACATCCACTTTACCGGGTTACAGAGAGACCAATAATATAATTCTTGGGAAACGTTCCAACCATCATATCTGCCTGAGATTCAGATCTGGTTGGTGTCAGAATAATCCAGACTCATCAAGTCTAGAAAGAAGAATGAAAGTTTGCAACACAAATCGACGAGACGACGTTGCGAGATTCTCGGGAAATGGGCTACGGTAGTAAGCTCCAAAACATGAGCTGGTTTGCTACAAACACGTGAACATGTTGTCCCAGACAAACATGGCCACATAGTAGTCTTATAATAAAACACTACCTAGTTCAGGTGGGAAATCATCATCGAGGATATCAAAGTCCTTGCATAAGGTATACTCTTAAGAAGGAGCTTCTTCTCCTTGAACAAGTCAATCAGTGGCTTGGTGTACTAGGAACACATATAGAATGGAGGCGGCCAACCTATCAAACCATATAGTACTTTGCACATATGCGTGACCAACTTGGGATGATTCCAGAGGAAGCAAAAACTAACTTTCTCGAACCCACGGCGGCAGCTTGCATCAAATGCACATGAGTTAAAGAGAGTCACTTCTTTCATCCGGTCATATGCTTCATGAGTTAGCATGAAGAAATGCTTTCAAAAGTTTCCAATACTAGCTTAATGTTCAACAAGATTATGGAGAAGATAAGGATGTTGTCGATGGCTCAACAACAGTTCATCCTGGTTTCCATGAAGATGGAATTCCATAATTATGAGGTCAAGTGATAGCATTGGTCAGAACCAAAAGATGTAATGGTGTATGCCTGAGGAAACAACCACGAGTAAGACAACATTAAGAATATCGTTGGTTCTGATTTGATTTGATGATAGCCCACACTCAAATCAAAGTTTTGACAAGACAATAGATCCAACAACTGACCACGAGGATCAATCGATGAATATATCATCTTTCTTCAACACTCACAAACGTAAAGATATCCCTTTGGAATGAACCAAACTTGGCAAAGCTTTTATCTTCCAACTCTCCAAGTTGTTGTTTAACCTAACCAACTAGCTCAGGGGTATCCAACACAGACTCTTAGAGAAGGGGTGGTTTACAAGAAACCAACTTGATCACGAGCTCAACATAGTAGTCAGGAGACAACCTGGTGATACTTCCGAGAAGATATTCAGAATATCACGAACCACTGATATGTTACTAAGCTCGAGAACAATCTTGCTTTTCAGGGCAAGACGATATGATTACAAGAGCGAGGGACTGGCACAATCCTAACTCATGGATCGAAGAGGGCACCAGGAAATAAGGACTAGGTAGCACAATCATTCTTAGAATGATGATTCAAGAACCAACACACTAAGAATGAAATTATTGTCCATTAACTACCAAGCAACACAGTTGCTACGAGTATTGAGTTCACACACCATGATTCACCTGTCGGCATTCCGGTTGCAACAACACGGAACCGAGAAATGAAAATGATGGCGAGAAGTATCACTACGTCAAGAATTCATAAGAGGTGGTGCAATTCTCATGACAATCCTGACATAAAGAAGGTAATACTTCAAGGTAGAACAGACCAGAAGCTGGATTGGCATTTTGATCTGCGGAATACAACTACTTTGACCCAATCCTGAATGTGGACGAGGTATTGGAGTTTGTTTCTCCTAGTCATCATGAATGGAATGGCTTGACGGACCGCAAGAATAATAAGCATCGATAACACGAACGCACAATTACTCCTAACTATCAATTGATAGACGAAGATCGGAATACGACTGAAGACGGACAACTCAAAAGAACATATATCTTTCTGAGTTGTGGATGCATAGATTAGTATGTCGAGCAAAGCTCAACATTTCTTCCGGATAACCCATGCAGAAAGGTAGAACTAGCAGATTCACAATATAGAATGGAGAACTCATCGAGAGCACTCTTGTTGTGATCTTTTGGTTCAAAAGAACTCCTGCCAAGAATGGTTCATGGTATTTGGAAGAACGATATACCACGGACCTCGAGGACTATCGCAAAGGTTACTAATATCCTAAAGGAACTAGCAACACTATCAACACGAGGTAAGTAGAGTGAATCTTGGGTCAAGAAGCCCGGAATAGAATGCCTACTAACTAAGTGGCATCACGGGATGCTTTTGAGAATGATGGCAGAATCATCACCTTTGGAACACAAAACATGGCTAGATTACCTAGTGATCCTCTAAGACACCTAGGGTCATAATACTAGCTCCAACATATATGTCGAGGCAACATAGTACCTCAACTCAGCAATTAGTGTGATTAATCTGGCCCAAAGGAACATCAAAACCAGAGGGAAAGGATTTGCAAGTGCATCAGACTATTTAGAAACCTGGGATGACTCGGACAGCATAACGGCTGTAAATGCTCAAAATGATTGGAGACATGCTACAAAAATGGTGGCATAGCCACTCCGAGGCATAATATCAAGGTTTCGAGATCAACAGTTATGAACATACGGAAGTAGTAAAACTGAGCTGAAAATTGAAATTAACAATTCTATAAGTCTATGGTTTAGTAACACGTCATCCTGATAGATAGATGAGAAGGCCTAATTCTTAATCCCCGTAGAAGAGAAGAGGATGACTCAGATCAGAAGGCCATGAGGTATAAGAAGTAAAAAGAGCCTTATGTTCCCTTCCCACAATCAATTCCCCTACATATAACTAAAGCATTTCTAGACTCAACTTCGACCAGATTGGCTTGGTAATCCTACAGGCAGTCAAGCTCTGATACCAAAGCTGTCAGGACCCCGACTCAATGTCACATCAATCTAGCCTGTAACACCTCATATCACTTTGCGGCCTCACGCACGGTATTCCCACGGGTGTCGCCTTACCTTTGCCCGGAACCGTTTGCGCCTTTTGGCACACGTATATGATAGTGTCGCTAGCATCAATATGATAAGGAGCCCGGGCTGACATGGCTAGTCGTAAACCCAAAGTGGCACAAACTTACGAGGACAGCATCCATGACCCGACATCGAGCGTGTCGGTCATCACGAGTGAATCCAGTCTGTAGCCTTTGGGCTAGCAGGACTCGGTGAACCGGGCTGTCTTGGCTAACAGGACTCGGGATTCATCGTGACATTTCCCGAAGGACGAACACGAGAACGAAGAAGGACACATGCCGGCCAGCCTAAGTGTTCCGGAGCAGTAGCAAGCTACCATGGCTCGGTGGAAACACTAGGAGACATTTCCCGGTAAGAGAGGCTACTAAAGATAAACAACTAGATAGTCAGATCCCACACATACCAAGCATTTCAATAACATACACACAATATGCTCGATATGTGCAAATACAACATGGCATCACAACATGACTCTACGACTCAAGTATTTATTCATTAGGCTCCGAGGAGCGAGATATTACAAACATGGGTCTCACGACCCAACATTCAGAGCATACAAGACAAAGCACATGCGGAAGCTTAACATGTCTGGGTACAGACATCTACAAATGAAAAAGGCTTAGAAGCCTGACTATCTACCAGATCCTGCCGAGGCACAAGATCGTAGCTGAGGTAACAAGCTAAACGTCGAAGTCCACACGGAACTACTAGCGAGACCGAGGTCTCTCTGCAAAAACATAAAATAGGCAAACGTGAGTACAAATGTACCCAAAGAAGACTTACATCGAACTAACTACATATGCATCATTATCAACAAAGGGATGGTGGAGTTTAACAAAACAAGCCAGCTTTGACTCGGTGGCTATCCTAAACTACATTGCAAGTAACTCTTTTGAGGTGGCGCTACGAGTCCACATATTCACCATATCAATACACCACTATGGATCCGCTCCGTCTCCCTACGAGAACGCCATCCATAGCACTCACGCTTATCTTGCGTATTTTAGAGTATCCACTTTCACTTGTCTATGAACTATGCAAGGGTCCAAGTTTCCATATCCGAGGAATCCGGCTATTCAATAGATAATGATAACCCCGCAGGGTGTACTTCTTCACACGCTCTCGCCACTTATCGCCTGACACGTCATGTACCTCGGCAACCTTCAAGCGGAAGCCAGGCGAGGAGTCGGCCACGCCTACCTAAACACTCAAGTCTCTCGTCCGGGTTTATCGCCTATTCGGGTTCCATCCGCAAGGAGATCCGGCGGGTGTCGCTCACGGCCCCAAACGATGTGTGCAGGTTCCCGAGCCCACCATCCGGGTGCCACTCGGTACACCAGGCCACGTGTGCCTAGTCTGTCCCAAGCCCACCTGCGGGTGCCACTTGGTAGAAAAATAGCACTACCTACAAACACGTAAACTAGTTGCAACTCACAGACAGAGAACAAGGGTGATTAAGAAGCCGAGATGGGTCGAGTTACGGAACCCAATGTGTGGTAGTAACTGTTCATGGATCACAAACACGAACTCAGTTCACGAGGGCGGCTGCAATGAGACAACCCACCATGTACTCCTACATGGCCTCTCACCGCTACCTTTACCAAATCGTGTTCACACACTTAGCTCACATCTGATGAGGACATGTTCACACACTCTGATTCATCCCCGATGAATCGACCTGACACAACTCTAAGCAATAGCAGGCATGACAAACAAGCATGAATGAGTAGGCACATCAGGGCTCAAACAACTCCTACTCATGCTAGTGGGTTTCATCTATTCTTGTGGAATGACAGGTCATGCAAAGGATAAAGGGGTTCAGCTACCGCAACAAGTAACAGATGAATCGTTGTTGTCCTAATGCAGTAAAATAGAGCAGAAGCAAGAGGGTGGGATTTTATCGGAATGAACAAGGGGGTTTTGCTTGCCTGGCACTTCTGAAGATAATATAGTTCTTCATCGGTGTCATCGAACTCATCGTCGAAACCACGTCTATCGAGAGGGAACAAATACCGGCAACAGAGAAGAAATACAATCAATGCAATGCACAATATGATGCACGCTATGACATGGCATTATGAATGTGTTTTGAGCTAATGCAACTAGCAGCAAGTTAAATGGAGTTGGTTTGAACCCTAGGTTAAAATTCAAACTCCACATGTGATTATTTAAATGCCATTCATATGGTTTGTGCTATACAGCAGCTATAAGTTGTTCTAACATGCATGAAAATGGTACAGATGGATACATTGGATTTTTCTGATCATTTTTCATATATAATTTATTTGATTTGGAGCTACGGTTGATTTTCTATGAATTTTTGAAGTTTGTGGTATTTTCTGGATTTTCTGAATTATTTTAAATCCAGAAATCAAATACTGCGTCAGCATGATGTCAAAGTGACGTCAGCAGGTCAACAGACCGGGTCCAGGTCAAACCTGACGTGTGGGGTCCACACGTCAGTGACTAACTAACTAACCTAATTAATTAATGTAAAATTACTACTAACTAAAATGTCAGTTGAGTTAATTAGACTTAATTTAAAAGACTAATCTAGGATTAGCTGGGCCAGGGCCCACATGTCAGCGACCCAGGGGAGGTCAAACCCCTGGTCAGCCGAGGCTAAAACGCCGGCGGCTCGTCGCCGCCACAAAGCCAGCGCCGCGGGGGCTCGGTTAGCTCCTCCGGCGACCAAAACGACGGCGGAGAGGCTCTACGGGTGCAGCGTGACGAGGCGCGTCTAACGGGGCAAGCGGGAGGAGCTGGGGTGGATCGAGCTCGTCGGAAGCGAGCTCGCGGCGGCGGCCGGAGTTCGATGGCGTGCGGATTTGGCGCTATAGGGCACGGCAGGGCGAACCAGTGGGCGCTGCAGGTTCACGGGAGCGCGGAGAGCACGATGGTGATGCTCGGGCGAGCGGATGAGCTCAGGAGCATGGAGCTCGTCGGCCGTGGCGGCGGCGAGCTTCGGCGGAGGTGGGGAACGGCGCTACAGCACGGAATCGAGCAAAAGTGGAGAGGGGAGACGCTCAGGGGCTCACCGCGAGTCAGTTGGGTACGTCGGTTGGCTCGGGGACGCATTGGAGCCCGTGAATCGACGACGGCGAGGTGTGGCAGTAGGCGGCGAAGACGGCGATCCTGGCGATGTTGTCGACCTCCCGGGCTCCCTTTAGTCGGTGAGGCGAAGCAGCGGTGAGGCGAGATTCTGGCTGGCCTTTAGGGCAAGGGTGGCAGTGGCCATGGGTACAGCGATCGGCGGTCTCGGGTGTGCTTTCGGCGGCGCGAAGAAAGGCCGAGGAAGGGGCGAGGAGGAAGGAGGGAGGGAAGTGAGGGAGGCGTCAGGCGTCTCCGTGGCGTGAGGGAGGCAGGAGGTGGCGAGGAGGTGGCGCGTTGGCTGCCTGCCGCCACGCACCAGCTTCTCCTTCTGGCAGAAGGTTGAAGAAGCAGGCAGCGCTGGCTGGGTTGGGCCAGCCAACTGGGCCGCCAGGTGGCCTGGCCAGGTGGGCTGCTGCTACGGGTAAGAGGCCCAGGTGAGTTTCTCTCCTCTGTCTTCTATTTCTGTTTTTCTATTTATTTCTGTAACTTCAGGACTTTATTAAAAATACCTAGACTCTTTCAAAAAAATCATAAAACTACTCATGATCACTGTTGGGAATATATCCTACAGTAAACATTTTAGTTTATGATTATTTGAGCATTTAAAATATTTAATAGCATTTAAATGCCCAAATGCAAATAGAGTATGATTTAATTCAGAGCCCAATATGTCCTGCAAAAATATAAACCATTTTTGGTAGATGCTTTCACCTCAAACCAGAAATGTTGAACATTTTTAGAGGGCATTTTGAGTCCAATGAAAAAGATTTTAGTTTGACCCTGGTTGAATTCATTTGGTGCTAGGGTTTAGTCAATCCCCATTTCAAGTTTCATGAAATTTAAACATGATGCAACACATGACTAGCTAGCTCAGTGCATACCAGAACTAGGGATGTGACATTAACTTCTTTTTTTTGAGAAAACCCTATTTAATTGCTGGCCGGATATTTGTAATCGTATCACCGGCCGGCTGTGCGGGGGACCTGCTGTAGCCTCAAGAACAGGAACGCAGCGGCCTGGCTGCGTGGTCGCTGATTCACGGTTGTGGTGTTATCATGTCGAGTAAATGGAATAATCACGATCAGAAGCTTTGGCTGAGCATAACCCACAAGTACGCACATGCGTCTGGCAACTAGGCGTTAATATCATATATGGATGCGTTTGTGAGATATGTGGATTTTTGTGAAAGTATATGCATTTATTATAATTCTCTAGATGGGATATATATCATGTATGTGTGTGAGATCACTTGATTGGGAAGCAACTACGTATTTCTTACATATACATCGAATATGTATGATTAAGAATCAGTAGTTATATAGTGTTTCATAGAATTTCAAACATGTGCAGCACCCATGTATGCATCAAAAGGTATATCTTGCCTGCTATTATGACTTGATTTTTTTGGCGGGGTATTTTTAGCATTACTGACACAGAAAAATAAATCATTATACTACACAGTTGAAGTGCATATTAGCAGTTCTAGGATCAACATCATATTGCAATAAAAATTCAGAAGGCAAAATATGTTCGGGTGAGTCAGGGCCGTAAGTACTGTTTGAAATTCACACTAAAGTTAGATGCGTTTGCCACATAAAAGACATATGCATAAAAAATATCAGTTCTACAAAGATATGACCTTTTAGAAAATTCAGAAGGCAAAATATGTACGGGTGAGTCAGGGCCGTAAGTACTGTTTGAAATTCATACTAATGTTAGATGTGTTTGCCACATAAAAGACATATGCATAAAAAATATCAGTTCTACAAAGATATAACCTTTTAGAAAATAATGGATAAACTACTTTGATGTGTAGTTCGACCTACTAGAAACACATTCATATGATTTTGTAAAAAAGAAATCTTCGAATGAAAAAAACTCAAAATCATGAAAAGTAAGATCATATGATTTTTTAAGTGCCACCCTAGCGTTTTGTGACATGACAGACAAGAATGATTTAGCCTACACCTAGGTGCGTTGCTGTTAAATGGAAAATAACGTTCATTGATAACATTTGCGTAATATTGACATTTGAAATTCCCTTGAGTGATTTTATAGTTTAGAAAGAGAAGTCTCACACTCGAAGAAGTTGAGAGTTAAAAAAAATCTCATGGTGGAATCTATAACATATGTGCTACAAAGCTATAACCAATAGATTAACACAATACACAAATGACAAGGTGGGTGGAGGAGAACAACACAAGGTTTAAATATGAAATCATAGTGATTATATTTATTTCTTAGTGAAACAATTATCGTTAATCAACGATGGAAGAGAAATTGAAAGGGTAAAGAAAGAAATCAATAAGTGGCGAGCACAATGCCTTCAATTTTATATTGTCACATGCAAAGGCCTTTATAAAAAACCTTATGCACGTAATAGATAGTCACCGATGTGCAATAATATTTATTTAGATTTACTATCAATCCCACAAGTCAAATTTTCGCAGATAATATTTCATTTTGAATGTATGTCGAACACCCAAGCTACATTTAAAAGCATGTATGGTAAATACAGAGTATAAAAACATTAAAGATGTCGCAATCTAGCCGCGTAAACACGCGGGACACTGCTAATTTGAGATAATGTCCCTGTCATAAACTCATTTTCTACGGTACCCCAAATTTCTACTAGGACCCATTGCAAATAAATGTTGTTCTTAACCATGTGTTTAACTCCACAACTTTATTTTTAAATTTTGGTTGCCACCTCAATCAATACTCCTTTGTTCTTATACTATGTTGGTATTGTGTCATGCTGCAACATACACTACAATAAGAGTATTGAAGTTTGCATTGTCAATATAGCCCTTCATCGTTATGACCCTTAGGGTATCAACTATATTGTTTTCTAAACTTAGTTCATTTGATTCAACAATAAAAGTTGAAGGAAAACAAAGATATATCCTACAATCTACCTTGTCTCTTAATCGTTTGTGAAGATGAGTCTCCACATGCACTCATAATGTGCATGGCACATCAACGATTGGCTAAGAAATGATTGAACTTCCTTTATTAAGAAAGAAAAGTCATATTGCCTTCTACTCGTGGTGGTTCAGTTATTATTGGCTCACTACTGAGTATTGACGGTGCCTCCATGGCTCCATATTACCTGAGCACGTCAATAATGCAAAACTTTGAACAATACATGTTCCCGCTCCCTCTGTCAATATATTATCATGAAATATGAATAATGCAAACACTTCGAACAATTTGAAATGATATGACTATTGAAGTTTGCATGTGGGTATATATATATAGCCCTTAATTATTTTTCCTAAGATTTCACGATTGGTCTAAGATTCCACTGGCAACCGAGTAGCACTAGTGTCTTCTCTTCAGCAGGCCATCTATCTTATCAGGATAACACATAACATTAGCATCAATAATGCAAGCAAGCACTTTTCCCATTCTTCATATCCTTTCCCAATTCATTTCACGGCGACGTCCACCTCCATCTCCGCCGCTCTCCTCCGCCCCAGGCAGGCCCCAGCTGTACGCTGCGCCGAGAGAGACGAGAAACCCCGGCCGTACGCGTCGCCATCTCCGACGACCCACCCACCGAATTGATAATGCTAATAACGCCGTCCATCACGGGCTCTGCCGCCGCCACTCGCCAGCCAGCTCCATGCATGGCCGACTGGCTTCTTGTCGGGGCCGCTAGACAAAAGCATGGGCAACACGTACGACTACAAGAGGAGGAGACGTACCTCAACTCAGGTCAACTTAATTTCTTCTACCGGCCGTAACCGTAAGTGATGATGAGCAAGTCGCGTTGGGTGACACCGGGTGCAAGATCTTCGTCCTGTATGGTTTTCCTCCGCACACGGCACACCATACGTGTGGCTTCAGAGATGCTACTAGTATTTCGAACCATCTAGAAGACGAAGAAGAACAGGGCTAATTCCTGGCGATGACAAGAAAAACGCGGTGTGGAAAAATCAGAGGTACATCTATCATGTAGACTAGAGGCAGAATGAAAACATATATATGTACAAAGACAAACGAGTGCAGAAAGATCAGAGGTCATTGACAGTAGATCATTGCGCTATCACTTTCAGGTGGATAAGTTAGTGGGCGGAATGCACCCGATTCAGATAACCACAAATCACTCCCTCGGCCTCAACTGGATCAAGAGTACGAGGGACGTCATCGAGCGGAACGTGTGCTGAACACGGAGGTGTCGTATGTTCGGTGCTAGGATCGGTCGGATCGTGAAGACGTACGACTACATCAACCGCATTGATAAACGCTTTCGCTTTCGATCTACGAGGGTACGTGGACACACTCTCCCCGCTCGTTGTTATGCTTCTCCTAGATAGATCTTGCGTGATCGTTGGAAATTTTTTGAAATACTACGTTCCTCAACAGCAGGCCCATGGTCAGCCCTAATATACTAGCATGCTTCTACATTAGCACGATATACAATTTTCGAATTAGCAGGTGTGGTGAATTTTAAAATCTTATCAATCTAAGTTGGTTCAAGCGAATTTAAAAGAGGCCATGTCAATATAAGCTTGATATGGGTACACGTTTTAGGCAAGTCACACCACTTCTGTAAAAAAATTCATGTATGAAAATAATGATCAATACTACAACTTACTCAAGTTTGTACTTGTAATACTCATGCAATCTAGACATTGTGTAATCTCTAGATTTATCTATTTATTCACATAGAAACTTGTTAGTATTGATCTAGAGAATATCTACGAAGTTACTCGATTCATAAACTGTAAAGCAATCTGCTAAAATATATAGATGTTTTAAAACACATTGGAAAAATTAAAGATAAATACAAATGCACTAGAGCAAATTTATTCACGTTATATGATGATAGTATTTGATTGCGTAGACCTTTGGTGAAAACTATTGTAATAAGATAATTCATTAAATATCCAAACTAAATACAAAATTGGCCAAAAAATTGTAAGTCACTTTGCCCTAGAAAAATATTTATACTAATAAATATCAAAATTTATGAAAATTTTATAGTTAAATATTTGAGCATGTTTAAATACTTAATTTTGATAGTTATACTTAAATAGACTAGTGTATTAATATAATACATCAAAATATATTGTTAACAATAAATATAATTTAGTGAGAAATTCTTATTGTGGAGTAGAAAAGTTCAGTATAAATAACGGAGAATAGCTCATCATAGTGTATGCGCCAGAAACTTAATTCTTAGTTAAAAAACTTTCTATGGGTAAAAGAAGAGTATGAAAGATTGTGTGGTCGAAATACATTGATTTTTTCATGATAGAACAACATCTCCAATTAGTTACAATCAGGTTTTGATTGTGCTGAAGTTTTTTAATGTAATTTTCCTATTCAATATCATCCATTTGCCAAGATCATGCTCCGCACGAATAGAGTAATCTTGCCCAACATCATCATATCTTGCCAAGTCTCCGAAGGTCTATAGGAATAGCGAATGTGATTTTCCATCTCGCTATTTTGGTGTTTCTATTAAGCAGATAATAAGCAAATCAGATTAGAGGGACGGGAGCGACAACAATCAAAGAGAGTGTGACTCGTGGAGTTGATGTGCACCACTACCTAAAATCTTCCTAGGCAAACTTCTCCTAAATTGAGCACTTGAGCAACACTTGGGACTGGGAGCACACACATTATAAATATATCCAAACTAAATAAAAATATTTTTTGCCAAAAAATGAGGTCACTTAGCACTAAAAAATTATGTTTAGTAATAAATATCGCAACGGGAAGATATATTTATAATAAAATACATGAGCATGTTTTATTCTTAATTTGTTAGATTCCGCCCAAACCGCTCGTCGAAAAGATCGAAAGGAGAATTAAGGACATAAAAGAAACCACACCAACTATGATGTGAGAGTTAGAACTTTGCTTGGTTATGCTAACTATAAGGATTCTTTGCTTTGAAATTTTGGCTGCCAACTCAATTAGTACTCTTTTGTTCTTAAACTACATTGGTATTGCCATGCTGCAACATTCACAAGAGTAAGAGCATTGAAGTTGCAATCGTCAATATAGCCCTTAATCGTTGTGACCCTTAGGGCATCAACTATATTGTTTCATAAACTTAGTTTATTTGATTCGACAACAAAAGTTGAAGGAAAACAAAGATATATCCTACAGTCTACCTTGCTCCTAATCACTTTTTAAGATGAGTCTCTACATGCACTCATGATGTGCATGGAACATCAACAGTTGGCAAGGAAAGGTTGAACCTTTATTCCTTTATTAAAAAGCAAAAGTCATCTTACCTTCAACTCTAGGTGGTTTAGTGATTATCCACTAGCTACTGAGTATTGATGGTGCCTCCATATTGCCTGAACACATCAATAATGCCAACACTTTGAACAATACATGTTCCCGCTCCCTCTGCCAATATCTTATCATGACATATGAATAATGCAAACACTTCGAACGATTTGTTGTACTCTTTTGTTCCTAAGCAATGTTGGCATTGTCAAAATGCAGCATGGACAAAATGTGTATGGCTTAGTTCGATCATTCATGTAACCTGACTTTGTCATGTGAGGGCTGAGCATCTCATCCTCTACCCATAGTGACCTTGAAAGCGCCTCCTAGTGTACGCTCTAAGAGGTCCACCACTTTACGCTCTGCACCTGTTCAAGAAAAAAATATGTGGTATGGCTATTGAAGTTTGCATGTGAGTATATATTATTTTTCAAATGATTATTTGACGATTGCTCAAAGAAAAGATATAGCCTGCAGTCTACCCTTGCCTGTCAATCGCCTAGTTAAGATGGGTCTCTACTCCCGTGATCACGCATGCTTTGCATGGTACATCAATTCTCTTGGCAAAGAAATCATTAAACCTTTATTTCCTTGGTATGAAAAAGCCAAAGCCATCTTGCATTCAACTCGGGTAGTCTAGTGCTTGTCCACTCAGGGCATGTGTAATGCAGATCATCAGATGGATATTAGCAAATGTCTCCGGATGATGGTTCAATAGTAGGTTATGTACGTAGGCATGTATTCCTATGTTCGCAGGTTCTGGCTTTTTATTTGACCTTTTATACTGCAATACATAAACCTGATACTTGAACCTTAATAAATATATGGCTGTGTGCATTGTAATGACGCAGAGGCCTAGGGTGGTCCTACTTTTCGAAAAATAATAATTCAAGTTTCAACAGTAACAGAAAACAAGAATATATGAATTGTAGATGTCCTCCATGCTTGTGAATTCCTTGTTGTCTACTCGCCAGACCCGTACCGTGGACATGTGCAGGGTGTGCGCCTGCACAGGGCCCCCAAATCAGTGGGGCCCCCAGATTTGTATATACTTAGTACTAGTATTTTTAGTAATTAGCAAAAATTAGTGCAAAACAGGTTGGATAATGGTGCAGCATGCCAGCAGGGCCCCACAATGAATTAACTCGTCTAACCCCCAACTTGCGTTCCCAAGAGAAGGTGGTGGGACTGCACGAATTAACTACTGGGCCCTTTCCTCACGCATGTCTCTCCTTTTCTCTTCGTCTTCTTCACAACACAGCTGCCGTTCCTCTTTTCCAGATCGTGAATCAATCTCCAGTTCCTCACTAGCAGCCGCCGTTCGGTTCTTAATCCCCCGGCTATTAATTTTATTGCGATTTCCCCAAATTATCTGTTGCAATGAGCAGTGGAATAGGTAACGTCTAATTCCCATCTCCATCTATTTATTTGGTTGGTGTTCCGTTCTTCTCAATTCTCAAATCGGGCCTGCAAATCAGTGTTTCACTCGACCTCCTTCATTTTCAGTTCCCGCCTTGCCGGTCCTGCGACCGGCGTGTGTCAGAATCAAGTGGAGCCTGGATCCCTGGAGGCCCTGCTCGTCACAGAGATTCGACTGCTCGGCAGGCCAGACGAGGCTACGAGTTCTTAGTCGCCAAAGCAACAAGCGTCTCCTCCCCGGCTCCCCCTGATCTGCTTCTCACATCATTCAAAGACAGGTTGTTTCATTCCTTTTTGACCGCAAGTTCAGTTTTTAGTTCCTTATCTGTCGCTTAGTTTACTTTCTGCAATGTCCTCTAAAATTAGAAAGTGCCCGTCAGGATATGAAAAACGCCAGAAAAAGAAAAAAAAGAGAGAAACTTGATGAATCTCTGAAAGGTGGTCTTGATATATTTTTTGTTAAAGAACCAAAGGTTTCTTCTGAAAATCAAAGTGTAGATGCTAATACTAATGATGTGCACGACGATGACTCTATCCATACTGAAACTCAGGGCGAAGAGGTTAATGTTGTTAGTAACCTGGATGAGGTACATGTTGAGAATAATAACCCCGATGAAGCAAATCATGGTGATGAAGTACCTGCTAATGTTGATGTTTCTTTGCAACCTGATATATTTGATCCTCGAAATTGGGATGGCCTTGATTCTAAAGCAATTGATAATTTGGTAGAGAAGGGTCCTAAGAGGGCATCTATCCAAAAGGGCCATAAAGATAAACTTGGTAGGAGATTTTCTGCTGTGTTATATAGTAGAGTTTTGCCAAATGGAGAAAAGTGTGATAGAGAGTGGCTTGTATATTCTAAAGAGCTCAATAGAGTATTCTGCTTTTGTTGCAAAAATTTTGGGAAGGGGCGTGCTAGAGGTCATTTGGCAAACGAGGGATTTAGTGACTGGATACACCTTAGTATCAGACTTAGAGAGCATGAAACTGGAGTTGAACATCTTCAAAATATGGTCACTTGGCATGAGTTGCGCCTCAGGTTGCAACAGAATAAAACTATTGATAGCGCTGCTCGTCAACAGCTTGAGAAAGAAAAGGACCATTGGCGTAAAGTATTGCTTAGAATTCTCTTGATTGTTAAATTTCTTGCGAAACATAATCTAGCCTTTCGTGGTACTAATTCCAAATTGTATCAAGATAGCAACGGAAATTTCTTAGGCTTGGTTGAAATGTTGGCTGAGTTTGACCCGGTTATTCAAGAACATGTTCGTCGCATAACAAATGATGAAACTCATACTCATTACCTTGGTCATGGCATCCAAAATGAGTTAATACATTTGATTGCTTCTGCAATTAAATCTGAGATCATTAAAAAAATAAAAGAAGCAAAATATTTCTCGGTTATACTTGATTGTACTCCTGATGCGAGTCACCAAGAACAGATGTCTTTGATTATACGGTATATTGAAACATCTTCAAGTTCTATTTCCGTTGTTAGAATCCTTTTTAGGAGTTTTGGATGTAAATGATACCACTAGAAAAGGACTCTTTGAGGTTTTGCAAGATGAATTAAAGAACCTTGATCTAGACATAGACAATGTGAGAGGGCAGAGCTATGACAATGGATCAAACATGAAAGGTAAGAATCTGGGGTTCAAGCCTTGCTTTTGAATATAAATCCTAGAGCTTTTTATTCTGCATGTGGGTGCCATAGCCTTAATTTAACACTATGTGATATGGACAAGACTTGTGGTAAAGCTAAGGACTTCTTTGGAATCATACAACGTATCTACACAACATTTGCGAATTCCACTAAGAAATGGAAGATTTTGAAAGATAATATAGGAGAAGGATTGACTCTAAAATCAGTCTCATCTACTCGTTGGGAGAGTCGCATAAATAGTGTCAAAGCTATTAGGTTTCAGCTTTCAGACATACAAGAAGCTCTACTGCAAGTAGCTGATGTCGATAAAGATCCTAAAACTAGTAGTGAAGCTAAATCTCTAGCAAATAATGAACTTGGTGATTTCAAATTTGTAGTAGCGATAATCATTTGGTATGATGTATTGGCTGCAGTAAATTTGATTAGCAAGGACTTGCAGTCAAAAGATATGCTTATTGATGTTGCCATTGAAAAAGTGCAAGGCTTGATTACCTTTTTCAAAGGTTACAGAGACACTGGTTTCACTACTGCAGTAGAAATAGCAAGGGAAATAGCACTCGAAATAGATATCGACCCTGCATTTCGGAAAAAGCGTGAAATTAAAAGAAAAAAACATTTCATGAGAATCCTGATGATGTGTTAGATGCTTCACAATCTGCACAAGAGTCGTTTAGGATAAAGTACTTCTTACCTGTTGTTGATCAAGCTATTGCTTCACTTACTACGAGATTTGAGCAATATAAATCATACGAAAAAACTTTTGGTTTCTTGTTTACTTCTCATGCACTAAACTCATTGGATGATAAAAAACTGAGGTCTTCTTGCAGTAGCCTTGAGACTGCACTTAGAAGTGGTGACAAATCTGACACTAATGGTAATGATTTATATGTTGAGTTAAAGTTACTCCATGATTTCATTGCAAAGGAAAAAATATGGGACCTATTGACATTTTAATTTTTTTTGAAACGCTTGAATTGTTTTCCCAATGCAACTATTGCATATAGAATTTTATTGACCATCCCAGTAACGGCTGCATCGGCGGAGAGAAGTTTTTCTAAACTAAAGTTGTTGAAGTCCTATTTGCATTCTACAATGACACGAGAAAGACTTAGTGGACTAGCTTTGATAGCAATTGAAAACGACATCTTGGAGAATGTATCTTACGAGGAACTAATTGGAGAATTTATCTCAAGGAATGCAAGAAGGATGTCACGCTTCTGCTAGATAATGTATTGATTTTTAGTTTCTAGAATCACTTTTGCGACAAGATGTTATTCAGAAGATTGTACTGTGTACCAACATGATATATAATAGTAATAATAATAACAATTAGATCTTGTTTTCCTCATCGCCACTTGCTCTGCCGAGGGCCCATTTTCTGAGTTTGCACCGGGCCTCCATTTTCCCTGGTACGGCCCTGCTACTCGCATCCAGATATTGTCCTCACCACAAAATCAACTCCTATGGGCTTTCTTTTCATTCTTCAAAATAAAATGTAAGGAAAACCGTCGCTATAATTCGGGATGCTACAGAGCAGAGCTTATCCACTGGCAACCGAGTAACACTACTACTGATGGTGTTTCTCTTCATCAGGCCATATATCTTATCAGGATATCACATACCATTATTAGCATCAATAATGCAAGCAAGCACTTTTCATACATATTCTTTTCAAATTCATTTCACGGCGACGTCCACGTCCACGTCCATCTCCGCCGCTCCCTTCCCCACTCCGCCATCCACGTGTACGCGGCGCCAAGAGAGATGAGAGACCCCCGGTCGATGGCACGCGTGGCGCGGTCGGCGTCCGCGTCTCCGATGACCCACCCGCCGAATTGATAATGCTAACGCCGTGCATCACGGGCTCCGTCGCCAGCTCCATGCATGGCCGACTGGCTTCTTGTCGGCGGCCTCTAGACAAAAGCATATGCAACACGTACAATTTTCACAAGAGAAGAAGACGTACAATTTTCTTCTACCCGGCCGTAACCGTAACCGTAAGCGAATGACACCCGGCGCAAGATCAACTACTGTACACCTGTCGCAGCCTGGCTAGCGTCAGCGGCAGACCCAGGTAAGTCGTTGGGAAGTTCCCTACTGTTCCTCCAAAATTTTGCAATATGTGCCCCAGGTCTATATTATCGCATCTAATGGGTAAGGCCATCGACTTTGAGGGGTTGATGTGCAGCCCCGAGGCTGCGCCAAATTAAATCACGAAGAATCTCCATGAGTGCATCGATCTCCTCCCTAACAGGGTTTGCGAAGATAACTGCGTCGTCAGCGTAGAGGCTAATCCTAACCCTTATCTCTCGTCCTGGCAGCGGAGCAATGATGCGTTGCTCAACTGCAGCCTGTAGAAGGTGGTGGAGTGTGTCGATCGCCAGGATGAAGAGGAAAGGTGACAGTGGGTCGCCCTGCCGTAGGCCTCGCCGGTGCCGGACCTTCTTTCCGGGGATGCCATTGAGGAGGAAGGACGAAGAGGAGGAGGACAGCAATAGTGCTATCCAATCTCTCCAACGCGCACTAAAGCCTCTTTGTTGCAGAAGCTCGAGGATGTACTCCCATGCCACGTTATCGAAAGCCTTTGCTATGTCCAATTTGAGAAGAAGAGCCTGTGTTTTCCGTCGATGCAGGGCCTTGATGCAGTTTTGAACATATAGGAAGCTATCGTGAATGCACTTAGTCCTAAGAAAAGCCGATTGCGCTGGCGAGATGAGCGTGTGGATCACACTAGCAAGCCTGAGGGAAAGTACTTTGGAGATGAGCTTTGCTATGGAGTGGATGAGGCTGATCGGCCTGTAGTCGTTGATTGTCGTTGCTCCGTCTTTCTTTGGCAGTAGTGCAACCACCGCAGTGTTGAGAGCTCCAAAATTGCTGCCTACTAAATTGTAAAACTGATTGAACGCAGCCATGATGTCGTCTTTGATAGTTGCCCAGCATGCCCTGAAGAAGGTGCCAGAGAAGCCGTCCGGGCCCGGCGCTCGGTCTGCCGGCGACTTAAAAAAAGCCTTGATAGCACGCCATACCTCATCCTCCGTGAACGGGTTGTCCAATCCTCCACCCTGCAGTCTGGGCATGTCAAGTGAGCGCCAGCCAATGGTTGTGCCGCGGTGTGCTGCCGTACCCAGCAAGGAGGAGAAGTGGTCGTAGATCAAGGTTTCCTTGTCCTCCTGCCTGGCAACTACACCTGACGGGCCGTGGAGCATGTGGATGAATGCTTTCTATCTCCTGGCATTGATCTTCGCTTGGAAGAAGGCGGTTGGCGTGTCTCCAGCACGCAGCCAAGTAATCCTAGATGCCTGGCGCTTCCGTGCTCGATCAATTGCAGCAAGGCCTAAGATTTTGAGTTTAAGCATTTTCCTAAGGTGAAATTCTGCGTCAGAGAGGACTCTAGTTTCTTGAGCAACGTCTAGGCGTAGGACTACTTCTGTTGCAATGTGCATATGGAGCTTGGTCCCTCCAAACTGAGATTTGCTCCAGATTTTGAGATCCATAGCTACCCTTCTCATTTTCTTATGTAGCCTCGCAAAAGCGCATCGCGTTGTTGTTGGGCAGTTCCAGGCATATTGCACCATTTCCTGGAAGCGCGGGCACCGGGGCCAGAAAGACTCAAATCTAAATGTTGCTGGATGGCGAGGGGCTGCTGCAGGCGCGAGGAGCAAAGGGCAGTGGTCTGAGCATGAAGTTGATGCAGCATGCAGGAGGAAGGACGGGAAGAGCCCTTCCCAAGCGATGGTGCAGAAGAATTTATCGATGCTAACTAGGGTGGGGTTGCGGCGCTCATTGCTCCAGGTAAAGCGATGGTTTTTGCACTTGATCTCGCGTAGGCCACCAGCATCGATTGCTGCTCTAAATTTACCCATGAGCCTGTTGTTGATGTTGGTGTTATTCTTATCTCTAGCCTCGTATATAATGTTGAAATCGCCGTTAATGAGCCACACTTGGCCAATTGGCGGGGCGACTCTAGCTATTTCCGCGAGGAAGTCGTCTTTACTATCCTCATCAGAGGGCCCATAAACCGTGGTCAGCCAGAATTCTTTGCCTAATCCTCCTGTCTGTACTTTTGCTGTGATAGAGAACTGCCCTATCGAATGAGATTGCATCGTCAGCATGCTGAAGTTCCAGAAGATGGCCGCCCCTCCCCTAGTTCCAATGGCGGGGAGAACTACGCACTGGTCGAGCCAGGTGCCTCCTATCTCTCTAGCTAAACTGGTGGACCAACAGTCGATTTTAGTTTCCTGTATGCAGAGGATTGCTACTTTGTGCATGTGGGCAGCATCGCGGATGACCGAACGCCTCGCCGGCGTGTTTAGTCCTCTCACGTTCCAGCTCATGATTGGCATGTTTGTGTCATCCATGGGGTAACCTAGAAAAACTCTTGCTACGGTGGGGGTGATCAGGGTGGTGCACATCAGATTGCCGACGACTAACTACTACAGGATTCATAAAACACAGGAACACCTTCCGTACAACCTGGGGTCGTCGACGGCCACCAATAGGCCCAAAACCCCGCCGGCGAACATCTAATCCTCTAACCTGGCTACTGAGACAGCGCATCATGCAGGAAATAAACCCTAACTCTACCCAGCTAACTACTGGTCAGCGGCGGCCGAACACTAAGCTACGGTCCACTAACATGGGGACTGGGGCACCGCGGCATCGCCTTGCTGGCTGGGCATGGGCATCGAGGCAGGTGAGCTTCGCAATGACCGCAATGTCGTCTTCAGACAAGGGCTCGTCAAAACGGCGGATGAGGGCCTCAGCAGCCCGTGCCGTCATCTTCTCGTTTGGACCAAGGACGCCGAGGCCCTGCACCAGCCAGAGCATTACCCTCTGAGAGACAGGCACCGGGGAGGGGTTTGCTGCTTGGCGGGTACTCTGCCTGACCGGCGTGGCGTGAGGCCGAGCCCTGGCAGGCGTCTTGTTCCTTGCCGGTGGCTTCCCAACAATCGCCGGCGCCGGCTTGGAGAAGAGGGCCAGCCGGGGCTCGTCGTCAGCTCCATCCTCTCTGAGCTGCATCTCCGTCACCCTCTGCGTGACCACGCCCAGTTGCATCTCGTGCGTGTCCACAACCAGCGGGGTATGGCGGGCCAGGGAAAGAGCTGGGCCCATGTCGAAAGAGCCGCCGCTGCCTCCGTCTTCCACGTCGTCGAAGCAGAGAGGCTTGTCGAGCTTGGCGGCGATCACCTCGTCAATCTTCGAGGCCATGGCGTCGGGGCGGGGAGGGGAGGTTCTTTTTTGCGCCTTGGAAGAACACCTCGAATTTTGAATGTTCCTGATAGGAACAAATACTAGAATAACAAGCTCACTGGAAGTCTACACCATGAAATAATATCGTCACCAGCTGTCAGTGTCGCGAGACGTAGCTAAGGGAGACTGCAGGAACAATATCGGTAAATCTAGTGTCCAAGTGGGGAAATCCGATGCAAAATTTTAATGTTTTCTTAGACAAGTTGGCGATATTCAAACCACAGGCCGACACCTATGTATAATGTTATGTCATGAAGATTTGAAAATTCAAATTCGATAGAAAACAAATAGAACTATCCACAGCTCAATCTGCCTCTTTTGCTTGAGGTTTATTTAATTTTCCGAAGCGGTCATAGAGTATCGTCATCAAGTGACATGAAGAAATGTAGTACTTTCTCTATAAAGAAATATAACAGCGTCTAGTGTCTAGTGATCTAGACGCTCTTATATTTCTATACGTAGAGAGAACAAATCTCGGGCGCCGATCCGTGCTCGGAAGACGTGTGAGCCCCTTTCAACCTTTTTTTTCAACCTTGTTGGGGAAGAGAAGTTGGCACCACAATTGGTGTCACGAAAGCAACGTTCAAGGAGGCCCACAAGCAACTCGCACTGGGTGGCTGACTCAGCGGGAGCTCACACATAATCTTCTTCGCTTCGATGGAAATAAGATTGGGAGCTGGCGCGTACGTGCCACCACAGAGTCCTCCGTCCTCACCCCTGTCCGGAGTCCTTATAAATCCACCGGCGTCTCAGCTCTCTCCTCAACGAGGACGAACAACACTGCAACGAAGAAGTACTCTGCATTTGGATCAAGAACTCAAGAACACAGATCGGGGAATCGATGGCTACGTTCGCGACGTCGTCGCCGGCGGTGATGTGGTCGGCTCGCTCAGGGCGGGTGGCAGCGGCTCGGTCGTGCGTGGTGGCGCGTGCGTCCGTGACGATGGCGGCACCGGCGGCGGTGGCCGCGGGAGGACGCACTACGAGGTGCTCGGGCTGGGCGCCGGGGCCAGCAGGGGCAAGATCAAGGCCGCGTACCGGCGCCTTGCCAGGGAAGTGCACCCTGACGCCGTCGGAGGTGGCGGCAAGGAGGTGTTCATCCGGCTGCACGAGGCGT
Organism: Aegilops speltoides; assembly: GCA_021437245.1. Lineage (NCBI taxonomy): Eukaryota > Viridiplantae > Streptophyta > Magnoliopsida > Poales > Poaceae > Aegilops > Aegilops speltoides. The sequence continues at coordinate 575,346,243 of CM038147.1, forward strand.
ACGCCACGCTCGCCGATCCTGAGGAGCGCGCTCGCTACGACCGAGATGTGACCTGCCGCGCTGCGGGGATGATGATTCGGCGGGCGGCTGCGGGCGGGCCGGCGTTCCGGAGGAGGACATGGGAGACCGACCAGTGCTGGTAGGATGGGTGGACTCACGCGGCTGTCCTCCGGCGGCATCGGCCGGTCCGATCAGGCACGGCGTGTCATGGAGGCGGCGTTCGCTAAAGAGAAGATCCCGCCGACTGCCTTCTGAGCTCCCGCGTCCGCACACCCGATCTGAGCTCTCCAATTCTGACCGGCCGGCCCAACGTGGCGTTAAGAGTCGTTTTTTAAAGATCTCTTGTGCGTCCGATTAGCCAAATGCAAAAATGTAAATGAATTTGTTACATATGCTGTAAATTAAAGGCCAATGAATATACTAGTTTTTTTTACGGTAACTCTAGTACTTCTACGATCCATATTACGCTATTAACTATCGCTGATTTAGTTCTTTAGTAACAGTAGGAATTAGTTACTTTCTAGTTTTTGCAGGAAATTAATTACCAGAGTACAAAATTTTATGTCGGTCATGTCTTGAAGGCTGACATGATATCTATCTCTTGAGATACTAAGCTCACTTGATTTGAAGCCTCATGCTACATCGGGGAGGCTTGCCTAGGGGATGTGTCGCTCGTCGAGAGCAAAGCACATCTACTCACTTCGTTTCTAAATATATGTCTTTTTAGAAACTAAACTATAAAGACTACATTCGAATGTATACAGACATCTTTTAAGTATAGGTTCACTCATTTTGCTCTGTATATAGTCTATAGTAGAATCTTTTAAAAATTATATTTAGGAACAAAGGGAGTATATAGCTAAAATACGTCGGTCGGTTTTCCTAGTTTTGAGAAGGTTCTAGACGGTATTGTGTAGTTTTTATTTTTTGTCGGTTTAATAGTTTTTGTCTTTTTCTTTTTTTTCCTTTTCTATTTTTTTCTTCTTCTTTTTTCTACTGTAAATTTTTACATTTTTATTCATGAACATTTTAATAAAACGTGAACATTTCTAAAAATTTATAAATATTTTTTAAAATTAAAATTTATGATTTTTTTTTGACAATTTGTGATTTTTAATTCATAATATTCTTTAAAATCCAAGAGAGATACATCCATTGACTAAATAATCACAAATGCAATAAGTCTACCATTTGTATTAATTTAAAGGTTGCATCAACACAAATCTTGCCTGCTAGACCATGTGCTAAATTATTCAGCTAATTCTAAGTAATACGCATGTTAAACAAGTTAACTTGCCGATTAATCCCTACTCATAGGGTCACCGAGTAAGCGATAAACTGTTAAATCATCTGATTAATTGATTAATTAGTTGATTAACTGCCAGATTAACCTATTAATTTACTGCTCGTCAACCAACCGAGCATCTACTAGAACATTTTTATTTAGGCTATTAGTTTATAATTTACTTTTAGGTTATTTTTTAATTTATTATTAACTTAGATTATTATTTTTATCCAGGTTACTTTTAAATTTATGTTTTATCTAGGTTATTTTTCATTTGGGTTACATTACTATTTTTGAAGGTTATATTCCTAATAAAACATAGGGCAGCCAGAATGTAAGATGAGGTTCTCGGAGTCTTTAGTAGGTACAGTTAGGTAGTGTTGTAAAAGATCATATAGTATTTTCATAGTACTCCCTCCGTCCGAAAATACTTGTCATCAAAATGAATAAAAGGGGCTGTCGTAAAAAAAATTAAAAGGGGATGTATCTAGATGTATTTTAATTCTAGATACATCCCTTTTTGTCCATTTTGATGACAAGTATTTTCAGAGGAAGGGAGTATGAAATTGGAGGGGATGGCCCCCTTTCGCTAAAAGGAAACACTTGTTGTCTGAATGCACAAGAAGAAAAAATGAGTGGTACTACTACTGATAGTGCCAGCGTGCCAGGTCATCCATCTTATCAGGCTATCACATATCATTAGCATCAATAATGCATGCAAGCAAGCACTTTTCCCATACATATCATTTCCCTGTTCATTTCACGGCGACGTCCACGTCCACGTCCGCCGCTCCCCTCCGGCCCAGCTCCGCCACCCACGTGTACGCGGCGCCGAGACAGACGAGGCCGCCCCGCCGTACGTCCCCATCAGACATCCCCATGATTGGTCTCCGACGATCCGCCCACCCATTCCAATGGGGCGGCCCATTTCGTCCGTCTGCGTCTGTTCGGGTCGGCGTGGACAGAAAATACGACCCAATGCGCCGACCCAAGCGGACGCGCGTCCGCTTTCGTCCGCCTGCTGACCCATTCCCGGCCTATTTTTGAGCCGGATTTTCGTCGGCGCGGACACAAGACGGACGCGCGCGCATCCTCTCTCCTCCCCGCACGTGCACAACCTTCACCGCCGGCTTCGTGGCCGACGCCGCCGGCCATTTTTTCCGATGAAAAAGGATACATAGATAGTTTTTGCGTACACAGATAAAAAAAAGAGCAACTACTCGTCGCTTTCCGACTCTGACTCGGTAATGTCCTCCTCCGATGTCTGAATATAGGCGTCTGCAGCATGCTCGTCCGCGAAGTCCCACCCCGAGTTTCTCGCAGCCTCAGTCTCATTTGAGCGGTCAGCTTCCGCGCACGCTTGCCCTCCCGATAGGCGGCTCGCTCCGTCCTCCCGGCCTTCCTCTCCGTCCTCCTCTGCTCATAGAACTGACGTTCGTCGACAATGTCCTGCGGGAAGCGTTCGCGCCATAGCACCAAGGCTTGCACGTCCATCTCGGCGAGGGCGAGGCGACGCATCCGCCTCCGGTGGATGCATCAATCCTCGTCGGTGAAAATCCGCGTGAGAGGCACCAGATCCTGCGCCTACTGGCTCGACACGTCGGGAAAATTCATCTCCCGTCTCGGCCGCTGGAGGCGCCATGCCGCCACGTCGTACGCGCGGGCCGCCTGCTCAGCGGTGTCGAAGGTGCCGAGGATGAGCCATTTCTCGCCAAACAAGATCTTGGCGGAGAAGGCGACGGAGGGGCGCTCGCAGACTCCACGAAAATCCGAAGCATCGAGGATGCGCATCGACATGGTGGCGCACAGGCGGCGAGGCTAGTGAGAGGGGGCGAGACGAGTGGGCGGCGGTGGCGGACAGAGTGTGGAGGGAGCGCCATCTTTATAACGAGTGCCGGGCCGTGGCGCGCCAAATTGCGCGCGCGAACTTTTCCCATGCTCTGGAGCGCCAAAGCCAGCGCGCGCTAGGCCGAATTTCGAGTAATGCTACACATACAAACGAGTTACAAGGTTTTACAAAGAGCGTTAATTTGATTGGTCAATAGGTGGGGAGGCGGCCCACCACCCCTGAAAATCAGGGAGGGGCAAGTTTGTGATTGGTTAGTAGATGAAAAAATCCTAGTCAGCGTGTAATTGTGTGTAACTCTTTGTATGTTTAGCATTATTGCCGAATTTCCCCCCGCGCGCAAACCTTTCCCGCGCGATGCCATGACCGCTGGCATGATCTAAAGCGCGCGCCGTCATAAAATAGGTCGGCACGTTGGGCGCGCTGCCGACCCAAATCTAAAAGAGGGCGGACGACGGGCGGGAGGCTGATCCAAACGGACAAAAGGCAGACAAAAGCGCCGTCCGTTTGGGTCGGCCCGTTGAAGTTACTCGATTCATAAACTGTAAAGCAATCTGCTAATATATAGATGTTTTAAAACACATTGGAAAAATTAAAGATAAATACAAATGCACTAGAGCAAATTTATTCACGTTATATGATGATAGTATTTGATTGCGTAGACCTTTGGTGAAAACTATTGTAATAAGATAATTCATTAAATATCCAAACTAAATGCAAAATTGGCCAACAAATTGTAAGTCACTTTGCCCTAGAAAAATATTTATACTAATAAATATCAAAATTTATGAAAGTTTTATAGTTAAATATTTGAGCATGTTTAAATACTTAATTTTGATAGTTATACTTAAATAAACTAGTATATTAATATAATACATCAAAATATCTTGTCAACAAGAAATATAATTTAGTGAGAAATTCTTATTGTGGAGTAAAAAAGTTCAGTATAAATAACGGAGAATAGCTCATCATAGTGTATGCGCGAGAAACTTAATTCTTAGTTAGAAAACTTTCTAGGTAAAATTAGAGTATGAAAGATTGTGTGGTCGAAATACATTGATTTTTTCATGATAGAACAACATCTCCAACTAGTTACAATCAGATTTTGATTGTGCTGAAGTTTTTTAACGTAATTTTCCTATTCAATATCATCCATTTGCCAAGATCATGCTCCGTACGAATAGAGTAATCTTGCACAACATCATCATATCTTGCCAAGTCTCCGAAGATCTATAGGAATAGCGAATGTGATTTTCCATCTCGCTATTTTGGTGTTTCTATTAAGCAGATAATAAGCAAATCAGATTAGAGGGACGAAAGCGACAACAATCAAAGAGAGTGTGACTCGTGGAGTTGATGTCCACTACTACCTAAAATCTTGCTAGGCAAACTTCTCCTAAATTGAGCACTTGAGCAACACTTGGGACTGGGAGCACACACATTATAAATATATCCAAACTAAATGAAAATATTTTTTGCCAAAAAATGAAGTCACTTAGCACTAGAAAATTATTTTTAGTAATAAATATCGCAACGGGAAGATATATTTATAATAAAATACATGAGCATGTTTTATTCTTAATTTGTTAGATTCCGCCCAAACCGCTCGTCGAAAAGATCGAAGGGAGAATTAATGACATGAAAGAAACCACACCAACTATGATGTGAGAGTTAGAACTTTGCTTGGTTATGCTAACTATATGGATTCTTTGCTTTGAAATTTTGACTGCCAACTCAATTAGTACTCTTTTGTTCTTAAACTACATTGGTATTGCCATGCTGCAACATTCACTAGAGTAAGAGCATTGAAGTTGCAATCGTCAATATAGCCCTTAATCGTTGTGACCGTTAGGGCATCAACTATATTGTTTCATAAACTTAGTTTATTTGATTCGACAACAAAAGTTGAAGGAAAACAAAGATATATCCTATAATCTACCTTGCTCCTAATCACTTTTTAAGATGAGTCTCTACATGCACTCATGATGTGCATGGCACATCAACAGTTGGCAAGGAAAGGTTGAACCTTTATTCCTTTATTAAAAAGCAAAAGTCATCTTACCTTCAACTCTAGGTGGTTTAGTGATTATCCACTAGCTACTGAGTATTGATGGTGCCTCCATATTGCCTGAACACATCAATAATGCCAACACTTTGAACAATACATGTTCCCGCTCCCTCTGCCAATATCTTATCATGACATATGAATAATGCAGACACTTCGAACGATTTGTTGTACTCTTTTGTTCCTAAGCAATGTTGGCATTGTCAAAATGCAGCATGGACAAAATGTGTATGGCTTAGTTCGATCATTCATGTAACCTGACTTTGTCATGTGAGGGCTGAGCATCTCATCCTCTACCCATAGTGACCTTAAAAGCGCCTCCTAGTGTACGCTCTAAGAGGTCCGCCACTTTACGCTCTGCACCTGTTCAAGAAAAAAATATGTGGTATGGCTATTGAAGTTTGCATGTGAGTATATATTATTTTTCAAATGATTATTTGACGATTGCTCAAAGAAAAGATATAGCCTACAGTCTACCCTTGCCTGTCAATCGCCTAGTTAAGATGGGTCTCTACTCCCGTGATCACGCATGCTTTGCATGGTACATCAATTCTCTTGGCAAAGAAATCATTAAACCTTTATTTCCTTGGTATGAAAAAGCCAAAGCCATCTTGCATTCAACTCGGGTAGTCTAGTGCTTGTCCACTCAGGGCATGTGTAATACAGATCACCAGATGGATATTAGCAAATGTCTCCGGATGACGGTTCAATAGTAGGTTATGTGCGTAGGCATGTATTCCTATGTTCGCAGGTTCTGGCTTTTTATTTGACCTTTTATACTGAAATACATAAACCTGATACTTGAACCTTAATAAATATATGGCTGTGTGCATCGTAACGACGCAGAGGCCTAGGGTGATCTTCCTTTTCGAAACATAATTATTCAAATTCCAACAAAAACAAAAACAAGAATATTTGAACTCTAGATGCCCTCCATGCTAATGAATTCCTTGTTGTCTAGTCGCATCCAGATCTTGTCCTCACCACAAAATCAACTACTATGGCCTTTCTTTTCATTCTTCAAAATAAAATGTAAGGAAAACCGTCGCTATAATTCGGGATGCTACAGAGCAGAGCTTATCCCACTGGCAACCGAGTAACACTACTACTGATGGTGTCTTCTCTTCAGCAGGCCATCTATCTTATCAGGATATCACATATCATTATTAGCATCCATAATGCAAGCAAGCACTTTTCATACATATTCGTTTCCAATTCATTTCACGGTGACGTCCACGTCCACGTCCATCTCCGCCGCTCCCCTCCACACTCCGCCATCCACGTGTATGCGGCGCCGAGAGAGAAGAGACCCCCGGCCGGATCCATCACGGATCTGCCGCCAGCTTCATGCATGGTTGACTGGCTTCTTGTCGGCGCCGCTAGAAAGCATGTGCAAGTGCAACACGTACGACTATGAGGAGGAGACGTATCTGAACTCAGGTCAGCTTAATTTATTCTACCCGGTCGTAACATAAGGATGATGACTTGATGACCAAGATGTTGGAAACGGTTTATATCTGCCGTATTGTAATCTAACTCTATATTGTTGGTCTTATATATATATGAGATATGTGCAGGCTATATGCCCCACGCAACCCTAAATGAAACTTGGTAACAGAGCCTCTTTCCGATCGCGCCGTCGCCTCTCGCGTCTCGCATCGAAGCCGCATTGCCGCTCGCGCGCCGCACGCTCGTTCGCATCTCCACTCGAACGCGTTGCCGCTCGCCTCGTCCGATCTCGCGTCGCCGCTCGCCGCTACAACACCCGGTCTCGCAGCTCCTGTTCCATGGCGTCTGGACTGTCTTCCGCAGCAGCGATGCAAATGGCCATCATCGGCCCGGTTGTGACGCCTCCGGCCGCGACGGTGCCAGTCCCGTCCATCGCGCCTTCCCTTGGCGTACGTCTGGATCGCGACAACTTCCCGCTATGGCGCACCCTCACCGTGACGCATCTCTCCGGTGCCTCTCTCCATGGCTACCTCGACGGCTGCGTCGCTGCTCCGCCCACCGTTAGAAAGAGTATGCTGTATAGGGTATACGGTATTGTATAAACCGTATGTACCCGTAGAGAGGTAGGTAGATTCCATGCGTGTGCGTGTTCTGTTGTAATCTAGGTAGTTAGGTTGTTAGGGTTTATCCTCATCTCATGTATAGGTTTTCTTGAGGATCAATCCATAGCCTAACTACCGCACCTTGTAATCTATCTTGGTCTATATAAACACGCACGCGTCCCTGCCCAAAGGCATACGCTTCCATGCAATCTTTCATGGTATTCAGAGCCTAGTTCCTCTACCGCATCCAACCTAGTAGTTCGCATTAAACCTAGTAGCCATGGCCAGCTCCAGCTCCACCGCCGCCGCTCCATATGCCCTCATTCCCATCGTTGATAAGCTCCACCGTGGCAACTATCTCGTGTGGCGCGCGCAGGCCTTAGCTACCATCCGTGGAGCCCAACTGATCGACCACCTCAACCCCGATCACCCGTTCCCGGAGCCCAAGCTCGCCGACAAGGACGGCAAGCTCACCGATGTGCCGAACCCGGCGCATCACATCGCTCTGGCGCAAGACTCCCAGGTGCTCAGCTTCATCTTCAATTCAATCTCTGCTCCTGTGATGATCCAAGTCGCCCACTGCACCAAGGCCGCCGCGGCATGGACCGCGATCAGGGAGATGTTTCTCTCCCAGACGCAGGCCAACATCGTCAACACGCGGATCGCCCTCTCCACCACCAAAAAGGGCACCACGACCATCGCCGAGTACATCGGGCGCATGAAAGCGCTAGGCGACGAGATGGCTTCAGCAGGGAAGCCGCTCGACGATGATGACATGGTCTCCTACATCCTCGCCGGACTCGACTTCGACTACATCTCGTTCGTCTCGTCCATCTGCGTTGCGAGGACCGAGCCCATCAAGGTAGTTGAACTGTATTCTCAGCTGATTGGTTTTGAAAAACGTCTTGCCATGTTTGAAGGGGGAAATCAGTCCTCCCAATCCTCGGCCAACGCCGTGTCTCGTGGTCGTGGTGGCCTCGGTCGCAGAGGCGGCCGTGGCAATGGAGGCCGTGGAAACGGATGCGGCCGCGGCAATGGAGGCCGTGGCAACGGCAATGGAGGCGGTGGACGGGGCAATGGAGGCCGTGGCAACGGCAATGGAGGAGCAAATGATCTTCCTGAGGTCGTTTGCCAGATCTGCAACAAGCCAAACCACACCGCCTTCGAGTGCTACCGCCGCTTCGACATCTCTTTCGCCAAGAACGAGAAAAGTGCAGGATCGGCCACCACCTCGTCCTATGGAGTGGACACAAATTGGTACCTCTACACGGGGGCCACGGACCACATCACCAGCGAGCTCGACAAGTTGACCGTCCGCAACAAGTACAACGGCAATGAGCAAGTCCATACTGCAAACGGGGAAGGTATGGAAATTTGTCATATTGGTCAATCCACTGTTCGAACCCCCACTCGTGATCTTCATCTCAAAAATATATTGCATGTACCCGATGCCACCAAGAATCTTATTTCAGCTCATCATTTATCCATTGCCAACAATACCTTTCTTGAAGTTCACCCACGTTTCTTTTACGTTAAGGAACAGGGAACGCGGAGAACCCTTCTCCAATGCAGGTGTAGACGTGGTCTCTACCCCCTATCATCGGCTCTGTTGAACTCCAGCAAACAAGCGTTTGGTGTCAATAAAGTGTCCACAGACAGGTGGCATAGTCGGCTAGGTCATCCTTCATCAACCATAGTTCGTCATGTCCTTAGCCACAACAACATTCCTTTTCAAGTAGTGAGTTCAATAAAGAAGGTGTTTGTGACGCTTGTCAATTAGGCAAGAGCCACCAACTACCCTATCCTAGTTCGATCAGTGTATCTAAAGCTCCTTTAGAGCAAATTTTCTCCGATGTATGGGGGCCTGCCCGTGATTCTATCAATAGGAAAAACTATTATGTGTCTTTCATTGATGATTATAGCAAATTCACATGGATCTATCTTCTCAAGCATAAATCTGAAGTTTTCAAAATCTTTCATGAATTTCAAGCATTAGTTGAAAGGTTGTTCAATAGGAAAATTATCACCATGCAAACCGACTGGGGTGGCGAATATGAACGTTTAAACTCATTTTTTTCGCCAACTAGGAATCACCCACCATGTCTCCTGTCCACATGCTCATCAGCAGAATGGATCAGCTGAAAGAAAACATCGTCACATTGTCGATGTGGGTCTTTCTCTCTTGGCTCATGCCTCCATGCCCCTCAAATTTTGGGATGAGGCTTTTCTCTCTGCCACATATCTGATAAATCGCACCCCTAATAAAGTGATCAACTATGAAACCCCCTTGGGTCGTCTGTTTCATGAACAACCAAACTATCATTCCCTTCGAGTTTTTGGATGTGCCTGTTGGCCCAATCTCCGTCCCTATAATTCCAAAAAATTAGAATTTCGATCCAAACAATGTGTTTTTATCGGATACAGCAATCTCCACAAAGGTTTCAAATGCCTTGATGTTGCTGTTGGCCGAGTCTACATCTCTAGGGACGTCATCTTTGATGAAACGGTTTTTCCGTTCAAGGCTTTAAACCCTAATGCAGGCACTCCCCTTCGATCCGAGATCCTATTGCTACCTGAAACTACACCTCCTGATCCTATTGATCATGGGGGTGAAAACGTGCTTGATCAACATGCAAAATTTCCTGCTAATTCTGGTGAAAATCCAGCTCCCATGCGTCATTTTATGCAGGCAGTACAGGACAAAAACGGCGCGGAGCACGGAGGAGATTCAGGTGCTGCCGCCGCTGATTCCGAGGATGACAGCGCAGGTGCAGGCGGCAGCCCAGGGGAATCTTCCTCGGATCGCACCCCTCCCAGGGGCGCATGTGCACGTCAGGCGCTGCCTCCCCAGGTGGGCCAGGAGGGCGCGTGGGCACGTCGGGCGTCGGTTCCCCAGGTGGGCCAACCGCCGACGGGCACATGGTGCAGAATCAGCCGACCGGTCCGACCGGTCCCTCGAGCCGCGCGCTGTCTCATGTTGATCGCTAGGTGGACCAACCTGGTGCGGGGCCGTCGGCCAACGCTGATGCGACAAGGCGGGACGTCGGATCCCCAGGCGCTGACAATGGGATCAACTCGGGATCTCGTGCAACTGACGACAGGATCGACGTGGGATCCCGTGCGGCTGTGATTCCCTCGACTGGATCTTCTGCGGCGCAGCCTCATGCAGCTCCTGATATGCCGTCTCGCAGAACAAGATCACAACATGGTATTGTAAAGCTACAAATTCGTACAGATGGTACGGTGAAGTATGATAAGCTTAAACCTCGGTTTGGAGGCTTAACAACTACTGGTGAGCCAAGTAGCTTGCATGAAGCTTTAAGTGACACAAAATGGAGAATAGCTATTAATGATGAGTATGGTGCTCTTATTAAAAATAAGACGTGGCATCTAGTTCCACCAACACGAAACAAGAATGTCATTGATTGTAAATGGGTCTATAGAATTAAAAGAAAAGCAGATGGTCAAGTTGATAGGTATAAAGCAAGATTAGTTGCCAAAGGTTTTAAACAGAGATATGGTATAGATTATGAAGATACCTTTAGTCCTGTTGTAAAGGCAGCTACTATCAGACTTGTTCTCTCTGTTGCAGTATCAAGAAATTGGAGCCTAAGGCAATTGGATGTGCAGAATGCGTTTCTTCATGGCGTTCTAGAGGAAGAAGTCTATATGAGACAACCACCTGGATATGAGGTAAAAGGAAAAGAGAATTATCTATGCAAACTTGATAAAGCTTTGTATGGACTAAAACAAGCACCTAGGGCCTGGTACTCCAAGTTGAGTGAAAAACTTCAAGTACTTGGTTTCAAATCATCCAAAGGAGATACTTCTTTGTTTTTCTACAGAAAGGGAAATATCACCATATTTATGTTGGTTTATGTTGATGATATTATTGTTGCTAGCTCATCACAAGATGCAACTGTAGCATTGCTAGAAGATCTTAAGAAGGATTTTTCCTTGAAAGACTTGGGTGATGTTCATTATTTCTTGGGTATTGAGGTGAGAAAGGTAAAAGATGGAATACTCCTTACTCAAGAAAAAAATGTCTTGGATATTCTTAAGCGTGTAGGAATGGTAAATTGTAAGGCTTCAAACATGCCCCTCTCCACGTCAGAAAAGCTGCCAAAAGAAGAAGGGGACCCTTTAGGGGTCGAGGAATCAACAAAATACAGGAGCATGATCGGTGCTTTACAGTATTTGACACTGACAAGACCTGACATTTGTTTTCCTGTTAATAAAGTATACCAGTACTTGCATTCTTCCACTTCTCAACATATGACAGCCGTTAAGAGAATTTTGAGATATCTCAAGGGTACTATGAGTACGGGTCTGAAATTTACCAAGTCAACTTTCAATGTTGTTAGTGCTTTCTCGATCTCGATCAAGGCAGGATGTCCAGATGACAGAAGGTCAACAGGAGGATTCTGTGTGTTCTTTGGTCCAAATTTGATTTCTTGGAGTGCACGTAAGCAAGCTACTGTTTCTTGGCCTATTACAGAGGCAAAGTATAAATCTTTAGCCAATGCCACTTCTGAGATTATTTGGGTTCAAACTTTGCTACGTGAACTTGGAGTCATGCACTCACCAGTTGCACATCTTTGGTGTGATAATATTGGTGCTACATATCTGTCAGCAAATCCAGTATTTCATGCAAGGACAAAACACATAGAAGTGGACTATCATTTTTTTCGAGAGAGAGTTGCTAACAAACTATTGGATATCCGTTTCATTCCCTCAGGTGATCAAGTTGCAGATGGATTTACCGAAGCTTTGTCATGGAAGTAGTTAGAAGACTTCAAGGGCAATCTCAACTTGGTGAAGCTGTGATTGAGGGGGCGTGTTAGAAAGAGTATGTTGTATAGGGTATACGGTATTGTATAAACCGTATGTACCCATAGAGAGGTAGGTAGATTGCGTGCGTGTGCGTGTTCTGTTGTAATCTAGGTAGTAAGGTTGTTAGGGTTTATCCTCATCTCTTGTATAGGTTTTCTTGAGGATCAATCCATAGCCTAACTACCGCACCTTGTAATCTATCTTGGACTATATAAACACGCACGCGTCCCTGCCCAAAGGCATACGCTTCCACGCAATCTTTCACCCACAACCATCTCCCAGGGGGCGGGTGATACCGCCACCACTGTGGCAAACCCTGCGTATGCAACATGGTGGACGCAGGACCAGAAGGTTCTCGGGATGATGGTTGTCCTCTCCTCCATGATGGAGGACATTGCGTCTTAACTGATCAGCTGCAAGTCCGCTGCTGCCGCGTGGACCTCCATCCACGCCATGTTCAGCGCGCAGAACCGTGCCGGGGTTCGGCACATCCGGCGACAGATTCAGTCGCTGAAGAAGAACGATATGACTGCCAGCGAGTACATGCACAAGGTGAAGGCTCTTGCCGACGCCATGGCCTCCGCTGGATCCCCCCTCACTGATGACGAGATCATCGACTACATGCTTACCGGATTGGGCAAGGCCTTCAACCCGATCGCGGCTTCGCTCAGCGTCGTGGTCACTCCGGTTGCGCTGACTGATTTCTACTCCATGGTTCTCGACTATGAGGCGCTGCAGCTGTCGCAGCAGGCCGACGATGAGGAGTGGACCTCGTCGGACAACGTCGTGGCATGGTCCGGTGCTCCCGCCCCCGTCAACCGTCCTCGAGCACCCGACACTGGTCGTGCCACCGACGTCCGCCCCGCTGGAGGCTACCCGCCGCAACAGGGGCAGGGCTACCAGCACGGCGGTCAAGACAACCGTCGTAACAACGGCGGTGGAGGAGGAGGCAACGGTCGCAACGGCAATCGTCGCTGGCGCCCAAGGTGCCAGATTTGCAAGAATTGGGGTCACGAAGCCGACCACCTGCAAGAAGCGCTTCGATTCAGACTACTCCAGCGGCAATGGCCGCTCGGCATATAATGCATCGACCTCCTCCAACAACTCCACGCACTGGGTTCTGGACTCCGGCAACACGGATCACTTGACTAGTGACCTGGAGCGTCTTTAGTTCCGCGAACGCTATGGCGGCCATGATCAGGTTCAGGTGGCCAACGGCTCAGGTTTGTCTATTTCGCATATTGGGCACTCGACCTTAGCCGCTTCTTCTCTACGCCTGAACAATATTTTACATGTTCCAAATATTAGCCAACATCTTCTATTAGTCTATCGTCTCGTGTCGGATAATCGTATCTTCATTGAATTTCATAAATATTTTTTCCTTGTTAAGGACAAAGCCACCAGGAGAATTCTTCTTCGAGGTAGAAGCAAAGGAGGGCTCTACCCTCTTCCACTCGGACGAGCCTCACATCTGTCCGAGCATCAAGCGTCGTCCAGCGTCCGCGTCTCCTCATCTAAGTGGCATCAGCGTCTCGGTCATCCATCCAAAAATGTCGTCGGTTCCATTGTTAGGAATAATGATCTCGAGTGTTCAACCTCAGATACTTCTGCTTTAGTTTGTGATGCTTATCAATGTGGTAAAATTCGTAAACTATCTCATACTGCTTCTGCTCATGTGTCTACTATGCCTCTTGAATTAGTTCATACTGATGTTTGGGGCCCTGCTCGTGCTTCCTCTGGGGGGTACAAGTATTATGTGAGTTTTATTGACGATTACTCCGGTTTTTGCTGGATCTATCTCCTAAAACATGAGTCTGATGTTGAACAGGTGTTCTATACTTTTCAAGCACATGTTGAGCGCCTTTTGGATGCTAAGCTTAAAACTGTCCAATCTGACTGGGGGGGGGGGGGTTGAATACCATAAGTTGCACCGTTATTTTCTTCGTACGGGCATCTCTCGCCGAGTCTCTTGTCCTCACACCTCCCAACAGAACGGCATTGCCGAGCACAAACACCGACACTTGGTTGAAACAGGTCTTGCTTTTTTGGCTCACTCGTCTCTCCCTTTACGTTATTGGGATGAAGCTTTTCTAATTGTGTGTTACCTGATTAACCGCATGCCCACCCTCGTGCTTGGTCAAGATACTCCTATTCATCGTCTTCTGAAAATTCCACCCAACTATACTTTTCTTCGTACCTTCGGGTATGCTTGTTGGCCTAGTTTGCGGAAGTATAACTCCCACAAACTCGAGTTTCGGTCCAAGATGTGTGTTTTTTCTGGGATATAGTCCTACGCATAAGGGGTACAAGTGTCTTGATCGATATACGGGTCGTATATACATATCGCGTGACGTTATCTTTGACGAATCTGTTTTTCCGTTTGCTACTCCCGGTGTCACTGTCGATGTGTCTACACTTGACGAGGCTATTTCTTTTCCATCCACAGAACCGGCTACGAGTGCTCATGTGCATAATTATGACTTAAGCTACTTGGCTACTAACCCATCTGGCCTAGCCAGCGTGTCTTCTGTGCAGGATCCACGACCGGCCATGCTCGACGTACCCGTGGCCATGCAGAACGACGTGCATGGTGGCCAAGTTTCCCAGGCAGGGGTCCCGCCCACACGAGCGGCTGGCTCTGCCAGCGAGTCGGCCTCGCTCACCCGCGACTTGGCCTCGCCCGCCCGCGACTCGGCCTCGCCAGCGCCTGGAGTGTCGCCTGGCTCCCCGTGTGCCTCGTCGGCCCATGAGAAGGCCCATGAGCCATCTTCGCCGGCTCCTGTGCCACCATCACCAACTCCAGCCTTGTCGCCAAGTTCGGCACTGTCGCCATCCTCGCCTACGCCTTCGGCCGTCGAGCCCCATCACCCAATGGTAACTCGTACCCGTGATGCTACTCGTCGTGAGAAGGAATTTATTGATGGGACGGTGCAGTATAATCCTCTTCGTCGTGCTTTCTTTGCGACACCGGTGTCACATCGTAATGCCCTCCGTGAGCCGGCGTGGCGTGATGCTATGGTTGCTGAGTTTGCAGCGCTTCGTCAAAATGGCACATGGGTTTTGGTTCCTCGACCACCTGGCGTTAACATTGTTGGCAGTAAATTGGTGTTCAAGACGAAGCAACACGCTGATGGGTCTGTTGACAAGCACAAGGCTCGCCTCGTTGCTCGTGGTTTTACTCAACAGCAAGGTCTTGACTATGGTGATACCTTCAGTCCCGTGGTAAAACCGACTACTATTCGTCTGGTTCTTCCGCTTGCTGTTTCACGAGGATGGAGTTTGAGGCAAGTTGATGTCAGTAATGCATTTCTTCATGGTTTTCTTTCCAAGACTGTGTATATGCAGCAACCACCAGGTTTTGAAGATACTCGGTTTCCTTCGCACGTGTGCAAGTTGCAACGGGCTCTTTATGGTCTCAAACAGTCGCCACGTGCTTGGTATGCTCGTCTCAGTGCTCGACTTTGCTTGGTTTTGTTCCATCCAAGGCGGATGCATATCTCTTCATCTTTGCTGCGCATGGCGTCCAGATATACATGCTTGTGTATGTTGATGATATTGTTATTGCTGGCTCCACTCCGGCTGCAGTTGAGCATCTGGTGAGATCTCTCTCCGACAGTTTTCCCATCAAGGATCTCGGTCCTCTCCAGTATTTTTTGGGGCTTGAAGTATCCTACAATTCAGGGGGCATGACGCTGACTCAACGCAAGTATGCACTTGATCTTCTTCATCGTGTGAGTTGAGAATTGCAGGCCTACCTCTACACCATTATCTGCCACTGAGCATCTGGCTCGTGAGGTTGGCACTCCTTTGGGTGTTGAGGATGCCACTCGATATCGCAGCATTGTTGGAGGACTCCAGTATTTAACGCTCACTCGTCCTGACCTGTCTTTTGCAGTCAACAAGGTTTGCCTGTATTTATCACAGCCGACTAATGAGCATTGGGAAGCTGTCAAGCGTATATTGCGTTATGTCAAAGGGACTTTGAGTACGGGATTGAGGATTCGTAAATCTCCTTCCACTGGTGTCAGTATTTTCACAGATGCTGATTGGGCTGGATGCATTGATGACCGCCGTTCTACTAGTGGTTTTGCTGTGTTTGTTGGATCAAATCTTGTCTCATGGAGTTCCAAGAAACAGCCAACTGTCTCTAGATCGAGTACGGAGGCAGAGTATAAAGCTTTAGCTAATGGAGCAGCTGAAGCAATCTGGGTGGAGACCTTACTCAAGGAGCTTGGGGTCTTCAAGCAGCGTACCGCCATTCTGTGGTGTGATAATCTTGGGGCTACGTACCTGACAGCAAATCCAGTCTTTCACGCAAGAACAAAGCACATAGAGATAGATTTTCACTTTGTGTGTGAGCGCGTTGCTTCTGGTGTGTTAGATGTCAGGTTTATCTCGTCTAATGACCAACTGGCTGATGTATTTACTAAACCGGCCACGCGACAGATGTTAGAACGTTTCCGGTCCAATCTGAACCTTGTATGTAGTAGTAGTTCAGACTGAGGGGTGTGTGTTGGAAACGGTTTATATCTGCCGTATTGTAATCTAACTCTGTATTGTTGGTCTTATATATATACGAGATATGTGGAGGCTATGCCCCACGCAACCCTAAATCAAACTCAAGATGCTACTAGTATCTCGAACCATCTAGAAGACGAAGAAGAACAGACTAATTCCTGGCGATGTCAAGACAAACGCGGCAGAATGAAAAATCAGACGTACATCTATCATGTAGACTGGAGGCAGAATGAAAACATATATACGTACAAAGACAAACGAGTTCAGAAAGATGAGAGGTCGGTCACGGTAGATCATTGCGCTATCACTTTCAGGCGGACGAGTTAGTGGGCGAAATGCACCGGATTCAGATAACCACAAATCGCTGGAATATTATCAAGTCCCCAAGAGTCCGAGCAATGAAAAAAAAATATGTGACGTCTCAAGGAGCTACTCCCTCCGTTCGGAATTACTTGTCTCGAAAATGGATGTATCTAGAACTAAAATACGTCTAGATACATCCATTTCTGCGACAAGTAATTCCGAACGGAGGGAGTACTTGCTAACCTAGGGTGAACCTTCGAGGGCTAGCGTTTTTCAAGCTAACAGAGAGTATCACCCAAGGAGCTACAGATTTGAACTTCCGAAATCGAAATTGCTAGACAACCATAAACACGAGAATAAAAAGGCCCCCAAATGACCAGAATGAAAGAATATCGACACCATCTGTCCACGTCGCGAGAACAATGATGAAAAATCCAATGGACAAGTGTCTGTGCGCGAGCGCGAATAGTCTATCCAACAAGTTTTGAATCCAAAACATGTTCTCATACTATCAATCAATCTGTTAAAACAAGTTGATCATATTGAAACCACAGTCCACAGGCGCCTGTATATGAATGAGTGGATACGGCAATAGAACATTTGTCGACACACAATCGATTAGCTCAGCCGGCTGGGACCTTCCAGAACAACTGAAAAATCTGTGGTGACTCCACGTGGAGCACCCTAGAAAATGTCACAAAGAAAAATCACAATATCAAAATAGAGATATGAAATTCGAATTTCTCTGCTAACCACACACACTAGAATAACAAGTGACCCGGAAGCAGAAGTCCACACCATGAAAGAATATCGCCACCATCTGTCGATATCGCGAGACTAGTTAAGGGAGACTGGGATAATGCTTGCAAAAGAAAAGGGAGACTGGGATAACAATAACGGTAAATTTGCCGTCCAAGTGAGGACAAGTTGGCTTCAAACCATGGGCCGACACCTATGTATTATATATGTTATGTCACGATGATTTGAAAATTCAAATTCGATATGTCAGCACGCCAAGAAAACAAATAGAACTATCCACAGCTAAAGTTCATACGTGACTTGTCATGTCATGCCATGTGGACCATCATATGGGATGCTACAAAGCATCTCGCGCGTTGATCCGTGATCGGACGGCGGGCGCACGAGTCCCTTTCAACCTTGTTGGGGAAGAGAAGTTGGCACCACAATTGGTGTCACGAAAGCAACGTTCAAGGAGGGCGACAAGCAACTCGCACTGGTGTCTGACTCAGCGGAAGCTCACACATAATCTTCTTCGCTTCGATGGAGATAAGATCCAGAGCTGGCGCGTACGTGCCACCACAGCTCCACTCCGTCCTCACCCCCAGCCCGGATCCATTATAAATCGATCAGCGTCTCTGCTCTCTCCTCAACGAGGACGAACAACAGTACAACGAAGAAATACTCTGCTTTGTGTCAAGGAATCAATAACAGAGAAAGGCGAATCCATGGCTTGCTCGGGATATCTTCAACCGGTTTGGATGGCGGTCATGTAATAGGATAGGCAATTAGTTTTCCTATCTCTTTAGCCAGCCGGTTGTGGCTCTTTTATTGGATAGTTCGTGTTTCTAGCCTTCTGCGCCCTGTGCGGGCTGCTTTTTATTGTTTTAAGTTTGAGACTATGGAACTTTGTACGCACATTTTGTTGCTTCGTTAATAAGATGGCTGTATGCACCACTCTTGATGCAGAGGCCGGGGAGTCCCCCATTTTCCAAAAAAAAAAGGCTACGTACGCGACGTCGTCGCCGGCGGTGATGGTGTCGGCCCGCCCTGGGCGGGTAGCAGGGGCTCGGCGGTGCATGGTGGCGCGAGCGTGTGCAACGATGGCGGCACCGGCGACGGTGGCCGCAGGGAGGACGCACTACGAGGTGCTCGGGCTGGGAGCCGGGGCCAGCAGGGGCGAGATCAAGGCCGCGTACCGGCGTCATGCCAGGGAGGTGCACCCTGACGCCGTCGGAGGTGGTGGCGACGAGGGGTTCATCCGGCTACATGCGGCCTACTCCACGCTCGCCGATCCCGACGGGCGCGCTCGCTACGACCGGGACGTGACCTGCCGCGCCGCGGGGATGATGATGCGGCGGACGGCTGCTGCCGGGCCGGCGGTCCGGCGGAGGACGTGGGAGACCGACCAGTGCTGGTAGGAAGGGCGGACTCACGCGGCTGCCCTCCGGGACCATCGGCCGGTCCGATCAGGCACGGTGCGTCATGGAGGCCGCGCTCGCTGGAGAGAAGATCCCGCCGACTGCCTTGGGCCGCCCGGTCAGAATTGGACGGCTCAGATCGGGTGTGCGGACGCGGGAGCTTAGTACGCGGCATCAAGAGTCGTTTTTTTGATCTCTTGTGCGTCCGATAAGCCAAATGCAAATATGAAATGAATTAGTTACCTACTGTAAATTAAAGTCCAAGTAGTATGTAGTTTTTTTACAATAAATATAGTACTCCTTATGGTCCATATCAAATTGTCGCTGATTTATTTCTTTAGTGATAGTCAGAATTAGTTATCTTCTAATTTCTACAGGAAATTAATTACCATCCATGTCGGCCATGTCTTGAAGGCTGCCCTCGTTCCCGTCTTGGTGCTGAGCGCCCCTCCACTCCCCGAGATCTGAGTGGCAAGGCTCAGGGGGCCCTCTCCGGCGGCTGCGCCCAGCCCGGCGAATGGTGGCATCCTCGTCGCGGCCCTGCTCACCCTTCCCCTACCCCTCCCCCGATCCCATCCGTGTCACGGGCGAAGGGCTAGAGCGGTTGTGGCCTTCGAGTGCCAGAAGGCCTAGTCGGGCTCGAGTTGCTGGCCTCGGCCAGATCTAGCCCATGTTGGTGGCGGTGCCGTGCGGTGCTGGAGGCCGGCCGTCCACATGGACCGGTCGCCGGGATGATGGTGGGCGTCATGAGGTGTTGACGGCGGCCCGTAGGGTCCTTGCACTGGGCATGTGGGGCTGCGGCGACGTGCTGGCCTTCCGCGTGTGTAGTGTCGAGCGACGGCGCTGTGATCTTCAGTTGGTGGTGATGATCCAGATCCGATCGACCGGATGGCGGTGGCTGTAGATTGTTCTGCAGCGACTTCCTATGGATCCACGATAGCGAAGGTCATCGAAAAGATTTCGGGAGGTTTATCTATGGATCCAATGGATGACTTCAGTGGTGGAATGCAAATTATGAACGACGACTTGATGCAAAGGGATGGCTGTGAGGTGGCGGTGGTCCAATTGTAGCTGCCGGGATTGCGGAAAAGCGATGGCGACAACACTTGTGTGACTTGGATGGTGGTGCTGCGTGCACCCGGTCTCGAGCACCGGGGCGAAAGCCTAGGTCAGACCCGAGTGGTTATGCCTGGCAATGGCGATGTTTCTTTTACGTCGTTACCTTGTTGGAGGCATTGCTCAGATACACTTGGACTGATACTTTAGGGTGAAAACTTAGATTCTGGCCTTTCTGGTTGGATCCGGTGACGACGGCGCTTGAGTGTCGCTCCCTTCCTGAAGGCGTTGATGTTGAAGATCCTCGTCATCAATGTGATGTCAATGGTTGGTGCGGATATGGTCTCAGTTTTAGTTTGTCGATCACTGATCTGATCATTATGGGGCTTTTCTTTTTCATTTTCCTCGCCTACGCATAGCTTTTGGTCTTATGACTTTGCTAGCTGTTGGTATGTTTCTGTGCATGTGTTGGGTTGGTTGTGTGCATCCTAGTTATGCAGAGGCCAGGTGTGTGCTCATTGTGTTATGTATCCTCTTGATGCTCCATTTTGTGCCAATAAAATCCATCTTTTATCGGAAAAAAAATCTTGAGATACTAAGCTCCCTCGATTTGAACCCCCCGCTACTTCGGGGAAGCCTTGCTTATATGGGGATGTGTAGCTGGTTAAGAGCAAAGCACATTTATATAGCTAAAATGCGTTGTCGGTTTTTTTTAGTTTTGAGAAGGTTCTAGACGGTATTGTCTAGTTTTTAGTTTTTATTTTTATTTTTTGGTCGGTTGTAGTTTTTTTTTTCTTTTCAGTTTCTTTCTTCTTCTTTTTTCTATTTTAGCTTTCTCATATTCACTAATAACATTTAAATAGAACATGAACAGTTTTAAAATTCTACCAACATTGTTTTAAAATTCATGAATATTTTAATTTACATGATTTTTTAAAAATTGTGAACTTGTTTTAAAATTTGCGAACATTTTTCGCAATTTGTGATTTTTATAATTCACAACATTTTAAAAAATGCAAGAGAGATACACTCATTGACTAAATTAATCACAAATACAACAAGTCTACCATTTGTATTAATCTAAAGGATGCATCAACACAAATCTTGCCTGCTAGACCGCGTCGTCCCCTCCATGAGCTAAGTTATCCAGCTAATCCTAAGTAATACCCCTGTTCAAGAATTCATCCGGTCAACCAGTTAACATGCCAATTAATCCCTGATTGTATGGTCACCGAGTAACTAATAAACTGATAAATCGACCGGTTAATTGATTGATTAGCCGGTTAACAGTCCGATTAGCCTATTAATTCCCTACTCACCAGCTAATCAGGCAGCTACCAGTTAACGTTTTTATTTAGCTTAGTTTATAATTTCTATTTTACTTAGGTTAGTTATAATTTATATTTTATTTAGGTTATTTTTAATTTATTTTTATTTTTATTCAGGTTACTTTTAAATTTCTGTTTTATTTAGGTTATATTACAAATAAAACATACGGCGGCCAGGATGTTAGATTTGATGGAGGTTCTCGGAGTCTTTAGTAGGTGTAGTTTTGCAGTGTTGTAAAAGATCATATGACTTTTTAATATGAAATCGGAGGGGACGGCCCTCTTTCGCTAGAAGAAATCACTTGCTGTCTAAATGTATATCAGAGAAAAGAAACATCGCCATGATTCGTGGTTGTGCAGAGCTTATCCACTGGTAAATGAGTAGTACTACTACTGATAGTGCCTTCTCTTCGCCAGGTCATCCATCTTATCAGGCTATCACATATCATTAGCATCAACTAGATCATTGATGGCGCGCGTTGCTGCGCCCTTTTATTGTGACTATAAAAAGGTAAAAATGTTCACATTAATATACACAAATATTACACGGATTACAAAAGTTTGGGCATGGATGCACATGCTTACTATTGTGTGTCGAAGAGGAATATGAACATTCATTATCTCACATTGCTTTGAAATATTATGTTGTGCGTCAAAGCGTAGAACAATGGTAGCCACGCATTAATTAGCATATGGCATGTATATATCAAATGCTATCAACTAAGAAAGACCCATATTACCTTTTTTTTCTTCTGAAGGTGGTAACACTTCAACTTTCATTAATATAGAAGCTTAATTTGGGCTATGGCTAGCTCATACAATTAAAAATAAGCTTGAAAGAAAGTCCTTTTTATTTGAGTGGTTTCGAGGAGACAATACCCTTTTTCCTTGAACATTCAACACAAGTTGAATCAAGAACAATAATTTGACAAAAAAGTTGATTACATGATATCAACCATAGCATACATCCTTGTGTTTGCAGTACATGAACACCGCTACAGTTGCAAACATATGGTTCAAAATGGATGCTAGTTTCACATTTGTTTTTGTTTACTATCTCTGGTTTGGACTATTAAGTAGAGACTGCAATGCACAATGTGAGTTAATCTAGGCAGAATACTACGAATAAACTACAAGTCGATACACAGCCGAGTATAGAAAATTGTGACATACTCCCTCCGTTCCAAAATAGATGGCTCAACTTTGTACTACAGAGGGAGTATATGTCCTTTTAAAGGATCTCAAGCCGTGCTGCTAGAGGCCCATTCAAGGCATACATGGCACTTCTGTTCAGTTTTATATGTGCCTGTTTAAGGAGGCATAATCTAAGTGATAAACATGTAGATCCAACAAATTAAATCAGTACTATGCCACAATCATGTTCGACGTTGATCCATTTGGCTATTATATGTAACACATATATGTCTGCAAACAACACATTAATCAAAATAATACAAAGAATGATAGAAAATGGAGGTGGCTGAGGTAAGCAAGGGTGATTTGCTCATAGATCATTTTCTTCAGTATTACTCAAGCATCATTATAGATCTACATACCTGACTGAGTAAGAGAAAATTGCAATGTTTTGTCAATATGAATGATGGTTACTTGCTCATGCATCAACAAAATAACAAAATAAAACCTCCAAAGAAGAACTATAAACCCTCCAAAAAAGAAAGACTAAACTATAATATTTTACTGTTAGTCTATCATGCGGCAGCGCCCGGCCGTTCTGTTCCTCGAGTATTCCCAGTCGCCTACCCGTGCGTGGTCCTGAAGTGCGTTTTCCGGCGCGAGATCAATCTGACCAAGTAAGCTGGCGGCTCATAAACTAAGTACGTGTGTTTTTGCTACGTGCTCATGTAGGGACTTTTTTTTGCGGGAACTCATGTAGGGACTTTGCTAGCACCAAGAGAAGGAATCGATCAAATAATGTGCATGTGGTGTACTTGCGTGTCTCCCGACAGACACTGCACGATGACCGCCGCTGATGCTGCAGCCGCGGGAGAATAGGTAGAGGAAGAGGAACAGGATGTACCATGCTGGGTGTAGGGGAACCGACGCAACGGCCAGGCCTTGACCGATGTAGCGGCTTGCCATTTGATGACGATGTTGTGCTACCTACCGTCGAGGACGCGGCCAGCTAGTAAGCACGTGGTGCGTCCTGCCGTTTACGACGAGTCGGACTGTCGGAGAGGAGCACGTCCCCGAGGACAGCCACCTCGGCCTTGAGCTCGAACCACACGAGAAGGACGCCGTTGTCGTGGTCAACACCCATGTCCTTCCATGGCCCGCGTCTTCTTGCGGCGAGGCGTCATCAGGAAGGTGAAGGCGCAGTCGCTCGTCCCTCTCTGGATTCTCGCCGCCAATATTTGCCGGTAGGGGTCTGGACTCTGGACACGATGGAAACAGATGCTTTACTGCGGCGCTTCAAGGATGGCTGATCAGCTTCAATCGCCCACACGCCACATTGATGCAGCTTTAATGCCTCACTAAACACCCGTCGGTCCATCTTTACTGTGCATCTCGCTCCCGCATCGGCCGGCGAGGCGCTCATCGCTGCTTGCGCCTCTCGAGGGCCTCGACTGGACCTGCATCAGCCAATGCGTGCATCGCTTGTCCCGCATCGGTCTCTCGTACATGTGATCGATTGGATCGAGGCTCATATTGTTTTCTCTCGCGAGAAGGACGACGTGGGCACATTACTTGATCGGTGGGCTTCATCAAAGAGGGCCCAATTAACTGCAGGCCTTCAATTTTGTTGCGGGAGTAGCTGCCCAGTCCAGTGGCCAGAAGTAATGCGCAAGAGTTTGATTAGACGGCCAAAAACGCTTAGAACTGGAGATCCGACAGTCAAGAATGCTAATGGCCTGAGATGCTAGGAAAAGTGCTCAGTTTTAATATATCTAAATAATGCATGCAAGCAAGCACTTTTCCCATACATATCATTTCCCTGTTCATTTCACGGCGACGTCCACGTCCACGTCCGCCGCTCCCCTCCGGCCCAGCTCCGCCACCCACGTGTACGCGGCGCCGACACAGACGAGGCCGCCCCGCCGTACGTCCCCGTCGGACGTCGCCGTCCGCGTCTCCGACGACGCACCGACCCACCCATTTGATAATGCCGTCAATCACGAGCTCTATAGCCAGCTGCATGCATGGGCGCATGGCTGAGTGGCTTCGTGTCGCCTACATATGGTGCAAGCCCGCGATAAGCAGCGCATGCATAACACGTACGACCACAGGAGGGCATCTTCTTTGAACACGTAGTAGCTTCAGAGATGCTACTAGCATGCATCTGGAACCTTCCAGAACATGAAGGAAAACAGACTGATCAATTTTTTCTGACGACGAGACAAACGCGGCGCAGAAAAATCAGGGATACCGTGTCATCTAGACTAGACTAGACGCAGAACGAATACAGATGCGTACAAACACGAACGAGTGCAGGAAAATTCAGAGATCGATCAAGGTAGATATTATTTTCAGGCGCACGAGTTAGTGGGCGACATGCACCGGATTAAATAACCACAAACACTATCGAATAATCACGAGTAGACATGGTGCCACGCGCGGTCGGTATCAGGCCCGCTCATTCCCACATGATTCGTGCAGTCCAAATACGAGTAGCATGTATACTGAGATTGATGTGTTGTATACAAAGCATTCTGCATTCATATTACCTACGCCCTCGCCAAGAGATGGCCCACAAGGCAGGGTCAGGCATACAAACGAGCAGTGCATTTGAGCATACGTCAATTAAGTCGGGCCTGCAATACCAGGACCCCCTCAGCTGCAGCTCATTAAGTCACCCAGAAAGTTTTAATGGAAACAGTTCAGAGCCTTTTATGTTTGACATCACCCAGCGGAAACCCCTTGGGTTAGTTGGACTGGCTAGAGACTAGAGTAACTTCTCATTAAACAAGTTTGACTAAATATTCTGACATACATTTATCGTCTCTCAATACAATGTACTGCAAGTGTTAGCCAACATTACCGATGATCAATGGAAACCATCCTCCTATTGGTCACTTCGATTGCTTAAGCCACTTTTTTTTCTTCCAAAAACCATATGCCAACGATTATGACGGTGATCTTTTGAACAACCTAACACACATTTCTGGGTAGCTTAGAACAAGACTAATCTAGGATACATTTCAAACATGTTTAAATTCACTTATTTCGCTCAATCTATTTCAGTGTAACTGCTTAGAACAACACTTACAAGTGAAATTTGATTTTGATTGTGCAACCTTATTCTTTTGAAATGAGCGAAACATGTTTTCTTGAGTAGTTGAAGTTTATTTTAGTAAAATTATTTTTTTAGAAGAGCGGAATTTTTTTAAATGAGTGCAGGGGTACCGGTACATAGCGAATATTTTCAATCTGCCTTTTGAAACAAGTGAAATAAAATAGTGCAATATCTTGTTTTAGATGAGTGAAATCACTGTATTTTGAAAATGATTGAAATTATTCATTTTCAATTGACTGAAACGCGTGTAATCTATTTTGTGAAACGAGTGAAATCATTTTTGTTGAAAATAATTGAAATTATTAGTTTGAATTGAGTCAAACAGGTGGAATCTATTTTTGTAAAGGAGTGTGGAATAAACAAGTGAAATATGTTGTTCTAAACGAATGAAATCATTCTTTTCAAAAATCATTGAATTTATTCATTTGAATTGAGTGAAATGAGTGGAATCTGTATTTTGAAATGAGTGAAGTATGGAGTATGCTGTTTTAAACGAGTGTAATTGTTTTTTAATGATTGAAAACATTTGTTTGAAACAGGTGAAGTGAGTGGAATGGAAGCGGCGTTTAGGCTCTCGGGTGCATCTGCAACCGTGGGTGAATAGTAAAATAATTAAAAATAGTAAAAAATTTGAATATTTCTTGTGGTGCCAGATGCTTGTATGCGTGAAGTCCGTGCTAAATTTCTTGTAGTTCGGACGTTTTAGTAGCTCTCAGCAAAAGAGACAAATTTCGGATCTATTGAAAACAACACTGTTCGAAGCTCACTTTGCCTTTTTTGCCATGAGCTCCTGGAATATAATTTAGCCATGAACTTTTGCATTCATCTGGCGCACTCAAGCATCTTAGATAAAAAAAATCAGATTTTTTTTTGAATTTTTTCTTTTTATTTTTTTTACTGTTCGCCGGGTGCAGACGGGCCTGACCCCGAATTGAATATCAAAGTGGAATCTATTTTTCTTAAAGGAGTGAAATAAGCGAATGAAGTACATCATTCTAAATAAAAAATTGAAAACATTTGTTTGAATCGAGTGAACGAGTGGAGTCTGTTTTTTTAAACGAGTGAAATATGTTGTTCTAAACTAATGAATTTTCTTTCTTTTGAAAATAATTGTAATTATTTGTTTGAATTAAGTGAAATGAGCGTAATCTGTTTTTTCAAAGGAGTGGGGTGTATTTTAAATGAGTGCAATAGTTATTTTTGAAAATCAGGTTAGGGCCGTTTCCCGGGTGGTTAATCTTTTCAGCACTTGTTGTTCGCTTTGCTTTTCCTGCACTAATCGAGCAAAAGAAAGACATGTGAGACCGGGCTGGAAAACTCTAACACATGAGATGTAAACAGGTATCTCCCACGTTCCACTTAAGCACCCACATCCATAAGTTGCCCAAAAAATTGTCGACATGCTAGGGGTTGAGGCAACAGAGAGATGATTATAGGTGGGCTCATTGAATCGTACCCAAAAGAAACCGAAAACCACAGATAAGTATATAGTTTCAACAGGCTAACCTATTAAACTCTCTTTCTGCAAAAGCCATCTCCTCTTCTCCATTTTGTTAGAAGGGAGAGATGGATTGGTGGAATAGTTGTTGTATTGCTTGAGCCTCGTGGGCATATATATAGGAGTACATGATTAACTTGGAGTACAAGACAAGCCAGAATAATTCCTAGTCTATCTTATGTTTCCTAACTAATCACGATACTCAACATCCCCCCGCAGTCACAACGGTAGCGACGCAGTGAGACTGGAGAAGAATCCGAAGGCAAGCCGACGGACACCCCCCCACAGTCGTACGGTCGACGCATCGCGAGTCGTGGCTGGAGTGGAAACCAACGAGGTTGCTCAAGCAGGCGGTAGCCCTTTGTGCTGTTTGTCGATGTAGCCGAGAGCGTGGGTGGTGGAGCCGTGGTCGAGGTAGCCGTGCGAAGAATGTCGTGGTCGATGTCGAGTCAGGGTGGCCGGTGTCGAGGAAGTCGCCGTGGAGCCGCGGGCGCAAGGGCGCGCCGAGTTAGCATGGGCGCATTGGTGTCGAAGCAGTGATGCGCCGGGAAGAGGATGTTGTTGACGACGCGTCGCCACGGGTTTGCCAAACCCGGGGACACATCGTAGACGAAGGCACGCACGGGTGTTGCCAGCACCGGGCATGCGTAGACGGACGGAGACGAAGTTGACGAAGCGCCGACCAGGCTTGCCAGGCCCGGGGACACGTCGTGGATGAAGGCACGCATCGGTGTTGCCAGCACCGGGCATGCGTAGACGAGGGACCTGCACGAGCTGTACGCCATGTTGGAGAAGTCAGAGAGGCCAGCAGAGAAGGACTTGACGACGGTTGCGGCGCCAATCGGAGCGGGTCCAATTTCGCCCGCGGTTGTCGGAGTAGATGAAGCGGTCGAGGTAGATGACGATGACGCTGGCGACGAGCTGGTGTTGGACGAAGACGAAGGAGGGTGGACGGGCGGCGGCGGCGGCGGCTACAAAGGTAGCGGCGGCGGTGGCCAAAGAAGAGCGGCAACAGCGGCCTGATGGCGGCGGCGGCGGCTAGGTTAGGAGTGCGGCGGCGGTGCTCGAAGTAGGCGAAGAACCCTGACAGCGTGACGAAGACCGGCGCGGACGGTGGCGTTCCCGCGCCAAAGAGAGACGGCGAGGCGCATACCACGAGAGGTCGACACGCGGTGACGGCAGAGTGGACCGTGGGTCGCGGCGCTTCTGACCGGCGGGCGACGCAGCGGCGGCAGCGGTCGGGCGACGACGGAAGACCTCGTGGCGATGGCGAGGACCGCGGGCGCGAGGCTGCGGCGAAGAAGCGACGCAACGGCGGTTCGCGAAGTCGGTGCAACCGCTGGGGCGGCCTCGGACAGCGGCGTGGACCACGTGCACGCCGCTTCGGCCCGACGGGCGACGCAGCGGCGGCGCGAGGGTCGGTGCAGCCACGGGATGGCTCGAGCGGACGGCCCGGAGCGGCGCGGAGGACCGCGTGCCGCGCACTACGGCCGGAAGGCGACGCAGCGCGACGCTGGTCGGTGCAGCTGTGAGGAGAACCACGTGGCGGCGGCGCGCGGCCGACGGGCGACGCAGCGGCAGCCCGATGCTCGATTGGTGGAAAGCGCGCTGAATTCGGGGCGATCTTCACGGGACTGCGGAGGCGCGCGAACCAACGGGCGGTCGGTCGCGGCGTAGATGAGGCGGATCGCGGCGGCGGGTGATCAATCCGATCGCGCGAGGTCGGGACGCCGCTTCGATGGAGGAGTGGTGGCGGCGGAGTCCGGGATGAGGCCGGCGACGACGGACGGCGTGAGACGTCAGCACCGGCACCCGGGCTGCCAAAACAGCGCCGACGCCCGGACAGCGAGGCCCGAACGACCAACGGTGCAACGGTGCCCGAGTTGAGGTGGCCGCCGAGCCTGATGCAGCCGAGGACGAGGCCGGCGAGGTAGATCCGACCCGCCGCCGTGACGCCGGCGGGCGGGTGGCGTGGATCGATGGGCGGGCGGCGCGAGCATCGGCTATGATTGGCGACGATGGCGCGAGGCCGCCGGTCGCGGCGATGCGAGTGTGTCCCGGTCGGTGCAGGCGATGACGACCGGCGCATGACGACGGGCGGACCGACGCAGACGGCGGCGGCTGGCGGACGGGCCGCCTCCGCAGCGTGGCCACCGGTCGGAGGAGAGGCCGGCCGGTCGCGCCGGGTCGGAGTAGAGCGACAGGATCGACGGCGGCGGCGGCGACGCAAACCGATCACGAATAGATCGAAAACCAAAGAAAACGCCGATCAAAACGACCGCGAGAGCGAAAAAACCGAGCAAGGGCTCGGAAAAAGACTCTCTAGGGCAGCCGGCCAACACGGCCGGCGCACGAACCCTAGGTACGGGCGGCGCGGGCCCCGGCGGCGGTCATGGAGGTCGACCGCCCCGGGGGCGGCGCACGGGTGCGGAAGCGGTGGCGGCTAGGGTTTAGGATCGACTTGCGATAGATACCATGTTAGAAGGGAGAGAGGGATTGGTGGAATAGTTGTTGTATTGCTTGAGCCTCATGGGCATATATATAGGAGTACATGATCAACTTGAAGTACAAGACAAGCCAGAATAATTCCTAGTCTATCTTATGTTTCCTAACTAATCACGATACTCAACATCCCCCGCAGTCACAACGGTAGCGACGCAGTGAGACTGCAAAAGAATCCGAAGGCAAGCCGACGGACACATTTGCTTTTCCACAGGGCAAGGCTTGGAGCGAGGGGCATGCTTAATGATGTCTGCCCACCATCAAGATCCGTTATGCCATCCCCTGTGACGAGGGCTGCTACCAGATGAGCATGTACTCATACGAGCATTAATAGCGTCTGGCCCACTCCTATGATGTATAACGCTACGTATTCAAGTGCGTCCGTGATCAACGCGTCATGTATTACAAATGGGCCTATATTAAGTAGCCATCTTGATGCGCAGCAGGACGTCTCAGATTACGGCATCGCGTGGCCGCATGTCCCAAAAATTCACGTCCCAAACACTATAGAATAACTAGTCCCTAAAATTCCAAACAGTGAAAAATATGTGACCACACAATCGATTAGCCCATCGTCGCCGCAACGGCAAGCCGGGAATCCAAAACGAAATTTTGTAACATTTCGTTAAAACAAGTCGATTATACTATTGAAACCACAGGCACTTGTATTAAACCCATTAAGAGGCACTAGAATAGTGGCCAACCAGCTACGCCATATGGCGCATGCTAGTTGGTCACGGTGAGAAAGTATTTTTTTAGAGTTTTTTTAAATGGTAGAGAGACTTTTTTGAGAGAAAAGTTTCTAAGTTTTTCTTTTTTTTCTTTTAAGATGTTGGTGATGTTCACGTGATGTAAGAATATTTTTAAATTTTTTTGATACGATAGTGAGGTGAGCACAGCTTTCTATCAAGCGGCCTGCAATGGCGGGCCCCAACCACTAGTATGCATGATTGGAAGCTGCAATAGCACATATGTCAACAGGCAAGCGAATAGCTCAGCCGGCCGGGAGGGACCTTCCAGAACAATGGAAAAAAATCTATGGTCACTCCACGTGGGGTCGTCCACGAAAATGTCATGATTTCCTTTTAAACAAGTCGGTAATATGAAGTAAGAGTTTGAAACTTTGAAATTTCAATGTTCCATATGACCAGGAGCGCTAGAATAACAAGTTCCCCGGAAGTCTACACCATGAAAGAAGAATATAATCACAATCTGTCAGTGTCGCTAGACCTAACTTGGCACGAACAATAACGGAAAAATTCTACTGTCCATGTGGGGTAATCAGAAACACATTCTCATAAGATATGTACTTCGACGCAAGTTGGCGATGTTGAAACCACAGGGTGACACCCGATGTATATGGTGCCATGAAGATTTCAAAATTCAATCGGCGAGACTGGAATTACTTGTCGCTTAAGTGGATGTAGGAGTATTATAATACTATTAACGGCAAAAGTTTATACGTGACTTATCATGCCATGTGGACTCGGATGCTACAAGGGCGCTCATTCGCGATAGGACGACGGCTCGCAAGTCCCTTTCAACCTTGTTGGGGGAAGAGAAGCAGGCACCACAACTGTTGGCGCGAAAGCAACGTTCGAGAGGCCGGCAAGCGACTCGCACCGGTGGCTGACTCAGCTAGAGATCCCACATAATAATCTTCTTCGCTTCGATGGAGATAAGATCGTGAGTTGAATGTACGAGTGCTACCACAGACTCCTCCGTCCTCATCCCCTGTCTTGATTCTCTATAAATCCACCGGCGTCTGCGCTCTCATCGACGAGGTCGGACAATAGTGCAACGAACATGTACTCTGCTTTGCTTTGGATAAAAGAATTGATGGCTGCTGCGTTTGCATCGACGGCGGTGGTGTTGGGGTCGGCTCGCCCGGGACGGGTGGCCGTCGCTCGGCGGTGCGTGGTGGCGCGGGCGTCCGCGACGATGGCGGCACCGGCAGTGCTGGCGGCAGGAAGGACGCACTACGATGTGCTCGGGGTGAGCGAGGGGGCGAGCAGGGGCGAGATCAAGGCCGCTTACCGGCGCCTGGCGAGGGAGGTGCACCCGGACGCCGTCGGCAATGGTGGAGACGAGGGGTTCATCCGGCTGCATGCGGCCTACGCCACGCTCGCCGATCCCGATGAGCGCGCGCGGTATGACCGGGACGTGACCAGCCGCGCCGCAGGAATGATGATGCGACGGGCGGTGGAGAAGACCGGACCGGCGTTCCGGCGGCGGACGTGGGAGACGGACCAGTGCTGGTAGGACATACGGCCGGGCAAACGCGGCTGCCTTCCATGGGCTCTCTGAGCACCTGACCGGCGGCCGCCCGGTTCGCTCAGGCACGGCGATGGAGAGAAGGTCATGCCGACTATTGTGCTCCCTAAGATCACGATTGGACGGCTACAGGACGCGGGAGCTCTGTACACAGCATGACAGCAAAGAGACGTTTTTTAAAGATCTCTTGTGCTTTCGGTCAGAAAAATGCAAATGGGTAAATTAATTAATTAACTACTGTAAATTAACAGCCAAGGAATATATGGTAGTAGCTCTCTTTGTAATAGAAGAAACTAGTTAACTCCATGTCGGTCGTTTCTTCTTTGAAAGTTTTCTTTTCTGTTCTACAGTTATAATCAATTAACAGGGTAGAAAAGTGTAAAAAGAAAATTGGTCCATGTCAGTCACTTCTTCTTCTTTTTCTTCTTCTTCTTCTTCTTCTTCTTCTTCTTAGTTCTATTATTTTTCTAACTAATTATATTAAAACTTTCTCTTCTTATTTTTTCCTTTTTCCTCTATTCTAAATATGAACATATTCATAAATGACTTATATCATTCACAATTTTCCTATACATACACAATAAATTGACAAAGAAAATACAATGAACAAAAAAATCATTAAAATTCTATGAACAAAATTACAACAGAAAAAAATCATAAAAATTCTATGAACAGAAAAAAATCATAAAAATTTGACATCTAAATTACTAATATGAAAAAAATTGACATCTAAATTAATTACACAATATGAAAACAAATTGACATCTAAATTACAACAGAAAAAATCATTAAAAAATGTAACACAATATGAACAAATTAATTACACAATATAAAAAAATCTAACAGAAAAATCTATGAACTACACATCTAACAAAAAATCTATGAACTACAAAAAATCTAACAAAATCTAACTCAATTAACTACTACTAATATCAAATTAAATTAGTTGCTCACAGCGACGGTGTCGGGGACGGTGACGGCGACGGCTAGGTGCAGCATGAGGCGGGCGGGCGGCGCGGCGACGGGCAAGGGCGGGACGGGTCGGGCGGGCGGCGCGGTGATGAGATGCAGGCAGCATGGTGTCGCAGGGCGGGCGGCGGTCTTGGGCGGCTCAGGCGGCAGCAGCGGCGGGAGGCGGATACGGCGGCATGACATGGTGGCGGCGCGAAGGGAAGAATGAACTGAACCAAAATTTCACGAGTGCTGCTTATATAGGCAGAGCATTGGTCCCGGTTCGTGAGACCAACCGGGACCAATGCCCCCTTTTAGTCCCGGTTGGTGCCACCAACCGGGACCAAATGCCTCTTTTCAGCAGCCCAAAGTGCGGGAAGCAGAGGCCTTTAGTTTTTGTCTCGTAATCCATGCATATATTTATGGATTGTTTTTATTTAGTTCATATGTTTAATGATTTATTAATAACTATATCTAATTGTGACTGTGACTTGTATCTTATTTACACCAGTTGTTCATTTCGATTAACATGCCAAGCTACCATTGGTATCTAGCAGTTGCCAATGCCAAAAAACGAGAGATCCAAGTATTGGACTCACTTGGTGAGAATGTCAAACACAATGACCTTGCTACTACGGTAACTATCTATTTCTTTTCTCATCTTAGCATTTATTTTGTTTGACTTCATCCTTAACAATGACTTCATCCTTAACATATATATAAGTTATTAGGGCTCGAGAAATGGCTGAAACTTGCAGAGTATAGTCCGGAGTTTATCAAAGGTCATAAATGGCCTGATCTCAATGTTACAAAATGGACGATTGTAGAGCAAATTCAGGAGGCAATACAAACCGATGGGTAAGCACTTGTTTTAATAGTTTGTTTTTAGATTCATCTTTGTGATATTCTAAAGCATTATTTTATAATATTATAGCGTATCATGTGGATTGTTTATGCTAAATTATATGGAATGCTGAACACCACATGGACTGTCAGACCAGTTTACGCAGGTATTTCAGTTTTATAAATTATCTCATAATGTTTAATCAAAATATCTTATAAACTGTTTTCATATTTGTTTTGTAGGAGGATATGAAACATTTTCGACAAAAAATAGCAATTATTTTGCTCGATTCAGAGCTTAATAAGTTAAAAGGATGTCCCATGTACCATCAACCTCTCAACGAAGAAACTTTAGCTAATTCTGATCTTGAGATCCTGGATAATCCATCTGACGTAGTCGAAGAGAAACGTCCCGCCCCAATCACTATCATTCCCACGGACCAACGTGAAATACTTGCCGGCCTTTGTAACTACATCATGTCGATCAATGATGTTGGATGTTTGGAGTAAGTATCATGTATCAATATTTAATGTGTGGATGTATATTATTGTTCTTCTTACCGTCCAAATTACAGGAAGGTATGGGTCCGGAGCTCCACACCCGATCCAATGAGCTTAAGTCTTAAGAAACTCCAGTGCATACTTAACATGGAGCAGCCCATGGACAACGATTGCTTCAACACCGTCGTGCATATGCTGGCATGTGACGAGGGAGTATTGTTCACAGACCCTGCTATACACTACATGGATCTACGATTTTGTGTAAGTTACCGTAACTCTTCATTCTAGGTGCCATTAGTATCAACATGTTGAAATAATTTTTTTTTCTTTTACTTAGTCCATGCTGCTAGAGTCAACACGAGGTCAGAAGTTTTGTGAGAAGGAAACTATCCAGACGTTGGCAACATTATTTGATAGCTGGCCTGGGATGGAGACCGACATCTCATCTTGCAATAAGGTAAATACAATATTTTGACCATTGTTATTATGGTTTGTTTTTGTTTCTAATAGCTCCACTTATAGATTTATCTTTCCTATGCATCCATCGGCCGATACATCCTGTACATCATCGACAAAGAGGCACGTCATCTATATATTATGGATCCTGTTCAATCATCACAATTGTCAGCGGATAAAAACTTGAGGCATTCACTGAAATTAAAAAGTTTTTCAAGGGATTTCAAAGAAGCACTCGAAATAAAGCTGCCTGGGTGGAATTCTGATATATCTAAATTGCATCGTTTATTTCCGGCTGGTGTTCCAACGAGTATAGACGGGTAATGAATTCATAACAAGAATATTTACTTTTGTTATCATTCTATTATTTATAATATTAATTGAAAGTTTTCCAGGAATATGTCTGGCTATTTTGTTTTTCATTTTATGCTCTGGTGGAACAGTAAAGAATTGGTCAAGCCGGTTTGCGCGGTGAGTATTGTGGGTTACATGTTTTAAGACCTTCTCCGTAAATTTTTCATACTAACTACATTTATTTTTTCTGCAGGATGGGTATGAATTGAGGAAGCATTTTTTATTATACTTGCTAAAACATCGCGGGAATGAAGCTAGAGGAAACTTTTCTGATATTGTCAAAGAATTTCTTAAACGCATCATCTAGATATTAATATTTTTGTAATAGATGTTAAGTTGTAACATCACTCAGCTTGTGATATTGCAATAATGGACTTCAGTTTGTGTTATATTGTTTGTACGTGTGGATTTTAACATGTAACTCTGGTAAAATATTTCAAGAGCCCGTGGCAACGCACGGGCACTCTACTAGTACCTTTCTAACAACACACAATTAAACATCAAGACTCGAATTCTTTTGTCCTTTTTTCTTTTAGTTTTTTAGCAAACTTTTTTTTCTTTTGGTGTTGTTTCTACACACGTTGCTTGCGTGAGGAGCCCCTGTAGTGGCGTGTAGGCCGTTCTTTCTTTTTCGGAAATGTTAACGCCCACATGTGTGGGCGTTTGCACATCGCCCACACGCCTCCATCACCACTCATTTTGCCACGTATGAATAGATGACATCAGCAGAATTATTTTTTGTGGTTTTCGGCTTAAAAATGTTGTATCTCCTAAATAAAAAAGCGAACTAAAAATCCGTTTCACCATTAAATCCGTCTCGACGAGATCTTCAAAACTAGACCCCATGTTGATATGTTTCGACGAATTTTTTTTTTTCCAGAAGTTGCCACGATGTTTACACTGCAGTTGCCATAGGGCTTAAACTAAAGTTGCCATGTGGCAATTTTAGTTTGTAGATCATGGCAATTTTAGTATTTTGATGATGGCAACTCCAGTACTTTGACCATGAAAATTATTTTTTGTATGAACCATGGCAATTTTACGTGCATGTATCATGGCAATTTTAGTTTATGGTTCATGGCAAGTCTAGTTTCTTAATTCCCCGTTTTATAAATGTCAAAATTTACTTTTAAATGTAGAAGAAAATAGATGAAACATATCATGGCAACTTCAGTGTAAACATCATGGCAATTCATATGCAATAGACATGGCAACTTTTAATCCAAAATTTTTTTCATCAAAACATATCAACATGGGATCTAGTTTCGAAGATCTCATCGCGAGGAATTTAATGGTGAAAACAGATTTTCAATCGGATTTTTCGTTTAAGAGATAAAACATTTTAGAAACTGAAAATCCAAAAAGATTCCTGCATGCATGCATGCAATGACGTGGCAATCTGTTTACATTAGAGACGTGTGGTGCGTCTCTCTTTCTGCCACACGTGTGGCAGTTAGCGCGACCCTTCTTTTTTTCACAGCCTCCTGGGTTGCCTCAACGTGGGCTGCAGGCACGAGTAAACTTTTTTTTATTTTTTTGTTCTTTTCCCTTTCCTTTTTTTTTCTTTTTTCTTATTTATTTTGTTTCAAATTTGTAAACTTTCAAATTCTGGAATTTTGTCATCTTGTTATTTTCTTTTTTTTTCATTTCATTTTTTCCATTTTTAAATTCATGTTTTTTTCATTGTTGTTAGTTGACTGTTCACCACCAAACAGAGGTGTTGTCTTTTTTCTTGTCCTAGTTTTTTTAGGCAACCTCACGAAGCTTTTTATTAAGTCGTCACAATGTTTACAGGGATGAAAGAGAGTTCTCCGGGGTGCCCTAACCAAACGTGGCGGCCAGCCCCGAGGGATAAAGCATGCTTCGCTAAGTTGTGAGCTTTGAAATTCGAGCTCCTAAATTCGTGACTAAATTTACAGAAATCAAAATCAGTCGATCGACGGACTATCTCATGTATAATGGTGCCATATACCGATGAGTTTTCCTTCTTTAGACCGTCTACCACCACCTTGCAATCGGATGCAACATGTAGTCTCCGCTGATACAGGTCCTCCGACAAAGCCAGTGCCTCCCTGATGGCCAGAGATTCAAGAGTTTGGGCATCACCAATATTCTTGAAGAATATCGTTGAAGCTCCAAGGAACGATCTATCGTAGTTCCTGCATACCGCCCCCACGGCTCCATACCTTGCCGCATCGACATTCACCTTGACACACCCCTCACATGGAGCTTGCCATTGCGTCGGTCTTGCCTGCACCCGCGATGATGGTCCTAGTGTAACCCCATTAATAATCTGGAGATCTGCAAGGTAGCTGGCTATAAACCCATCAGTAGAATGAGGCGACTTGTAAATATTCTCATGGATCACCTTCCTTCGCGCCCCCCAAATGGCCCAGATGGTGACAAGCTCTTTTTGTCCCAGTTGCAATCCCACTCTTCACTCGCAACTGGGC
Organism: Aegilops speltoides; assembly: GCA_021437245.1. NCBI lineage: Eukaryota > Viridiplantae > Streptophyta > Magnoliopsida > Poales > Poaceae > Aegilops > Aegilops speltoides. The sequence continues at coordinate 575,383,771 of CM038147.1, forward strand.
CTTGACGTTTTTTTTATCTTAGTTACAAGTCAACCCTTGATTCGCAATTAGGGTGCGACCTTTTTTTGTCCCAAATGCTAGTCCCTCATCGACTCACATCTAGGGCTCGGTCTTTTTTTCAGTTGAAAGTTCAATCTTGACTCACTAGGGTCAACCTTTTTTGTCCCAGTTGCAAGTTTACCACCGACACGCAACTGGGCCCAACCTTTTTTGTCCTAATTGCAAGTCCACCCTTGACTCGCAACTGGGGTCCGACCTTTTTTGTGTTAGTTGCATGTCCACCCTCTGACTCGCAATGGGGGTCCAACATTGTTGCGTCCTAGTTGCAAGTCCACCCTCGACTCGCAACTAGGACGCGGCATTTTTTTGTCTCAGTTGCAAGTCCACCCTTGACTCGCAACTGGGTCCCGACCTTTTTTTTGTCCCAATTGCAAGTTCACCCTCAACTCATAACTGGGCCCATAGTTTGTTGTTGTCCCAGTTGCAAATCCACCCTCGTCTCCCAATAGAAAATCTTCTGTTTTTCATCTCAATTGCAAGTTTATCCTCAACTTGCAACTCGTATCATTGTTTTATATACTTCTCTTAGTTGCAAGTCCACCCTCGACCCGCAACTAGGGCGCGGCATTTAGTTGCAAGTCCACCCTTGACTCGCAACTGGGCTCCGACCTTTTTTGTCCCAGTTCCAAGTCCACCCTCAACTCGCAACTGGGCTCATAGTTTGTTTTTCTCCCAGTTACAAGTCCACCATAGATTCGTAATTAGGCACATATATTGTTTTATCCCAGTTGCAAGCCCACGCTTGACTCGCAACAAGGCATGTTTTTGTAACCATAATTTATTTTATGCCAGTTGCAAGTCAACCCTTTACTTGCAACTGGTCTCATAGTTTGTAGGTGTTCCAGTTGTAAGTCCATCCTGAACTCGCAACTCATGTCATAGTTCTCCCAGTTGCAAGCCCACCCTTTGACCCGCAACTAGGCTTTGTGCTTTGTTTTGCAACACACAACTTGCCCTGGCACTATCTAGTTTCATGTCCAACCCCAACATGTAAACCCACCCGACCCAGTTGCATGACCAAGCCAAACACAACTAACGCCTCACAACACGCAACTCGTTCATAACCCAGTACCCCTATATAGTTGTATTTTTTTTTGCAAATACATGTCTATTTTTTAATACACAATGTATATTTTTTTGGTATACACGGAAACATTTTTAACACACATTGAACTTTTTTTAAAATACATGATGAATATTTTTTTCAAATACAAGCCCTAGCATTTTTTAATATATGGTAAACATTTTTCCAAATTCCTATTGATCATTTTTTCTTAAACAGTATGAAACTTTTAAAAATAATTATGCAAACATTATTCCAATGCATAAAAAGATTCTAGAATATGCCATGATTTTTTCGAAATGCATAAAGTTTCTTTTAAAAAATTGTTCACATTTTCAAAATTTGTTTTTGAAGAAATTCTTCAGAATACCAAGTTTTGTTATTATTTTAAAAAATGTTAGGAATTACAAAGTTTAATTACATTTGAAAAATACTTTTCAAAATTTTAAAATTGTTTGTGTTCAAAAAATATTCGACAATTCAAAATTGTTTGTAATTTGGAAAAAGGTTTCAATTAATTTCCAAAATGTCTTCTAATCTCCAGGCTGTACAGTGTTCTTAAACATTTCCTGTTTCATTAAAATCGGCAGCATCTAATGGTTGGAGTGGTAGAAGTCGTTGTTCGCAGGTAATGGTTAGCGCTCCAATCGGCCAGCCCGATGAAAGAACAAAGCGGTAGGCTGGACAAAAACTTAGATGTGAGATATTATCTCACATCTAGATATGATACAGACAGACACTTAATAATTCAGCATTTCAACCAACTTCAACCTATTGAAGTAAATTCTTTCCATTCCCCACTTTATTGGATTGGTGCCTGAATTTTGTTGAGTCTGGATCTGATCCCAGTTTTTTTTTTTTTTTTGAATGCCTCACTTGGACGATAGATTTTTCATTCTTGTCCAAGGTCCCGGCTGAGGCGTGCTAGCTCCTGTTCTGCATGCGAGATATATCGATGCTGGATGTGACACATTCTATTATCGTTTGGACTTTCAAGGGACTTAAAGTTTTTTGTTTGTGGTTATCTGAAGTTCTCAACCCGGTGCCTGTGGCCCACTAACTGGTCCATCTGAAAGTGAAGGTTGTGTACATTTGTGTAATGATTGGCCATCACCTCTGATTTTTCTGTGCTGTGCTTGTCACGACCAAAGGCCGGTTTTTGTGTTGTATACATTTAATTATTCTTTTTTTTGCAGGGATATACAATTACTTATTCTTCTACATATTATAAAATTGTCGATAATGGCTACTTCCGTGTAATCCAATATCTGATATTTATGCACGTATCTTCATCTAGATTCTAATACATCCCTCTTGATTTTTATGCCCTTTGATCGTGATGCCCAATTACCCATTTTCTTCTGCGTCCAAATGATCCAAGATAGTATGTCCAAACAGCTACTAGTAGAGTATGGTATGAGGAGAAATCATGCAAAACTTGTAGCCGGTTGCTTATCGTCACACGAGAATCAATTCACATAGAATTTTTTATGCCCTTACAAATGCTCTGTCACGTCTAAACTCTTGAGGGTTGGTGATAAGCGTAGTTAATACCAACACGGGTTAAGGACAAAGGGGTATTGATTGATGTGGCGGCCAGAATTAATAGACATAGTTAAAACATGGTTTAAGAATAACATTTGTTTGCAACGATGCCCTAGCAAAAATTTAGACTTTGAAGTTTTACATATATGTTTGTTCTTGAAATATCTTTTATGTCTTTAACCGCCGTCTCGATGTGTTAGGCAAAAGTTTAACAAAAGAAATATTCGAAAACCTAAGAAAAAAGATATTAAAAGACCGATATAAATAGAATGCAAAACAAATGGATTAACTTTTCTGACGAAAATCACATATTCTTTGTTGTATCAGCAGACACTAGCGCTTCGAGTCACTCCCGCACTCTCCAGATTTGTTTAATAGATTTTCTTCGTTATGTAAGTGAAAACTGGATTAGCTTAAGTCACGAATATAGTAACTCACATTTCCGCCTGCACATGTCTCGATGATTTGAATATGGGAAATCTCGTTTCATTTTGCACACATCACGGGGGCATATCCAATGTAGCTTAATTTCTGTGGCAGACATCCACTCTTTATAGTAAAATTTCTTACTCTCCCTTGTGTTTTGCTAAACTATGTTCTCATTGAAAAAATGTTTTAATATACAATATTAAATACTTTTTTCAAGAATAATTAGCAAGATTTAGAATGTAAACACGGATTATAAAAAATGTTACAATTATGATATGTATTAGTATCAATAGTTTCTAGTTGTAACTGCTTTGTATTTTTTTTGGCATATGTACTTTTATTTAATTTGGATATTAATGATGTGTGAGCTTCCAAATGCTCGAGTTGGGTAAGTTTGTCTAGTGATACATCTCAAATGTGTCTATAATTTTTGTTATGCTCGTGGTATATGTACATCATTTAAACATATTTTTGGCACCTTCTATATTATACTTTTCTTGTGAGGGCTTATATTATATTTATTAGAGTAACATATTCATCCATGCCAAATGTGAGTTCGTGTTTTCTAGTGTTTTTGCCTTCGCAGAGAAATGATATTTTCAATGGCGAAAATACTCTAGAAACTAATGTCCGCAAAGTTTCATCACCAGAGGTTCATTATGGACTTGGACCCACCTAGATGGGACCCACATGGCCTCCACACTGCCTCTTCTCACGGCCAAGGCCCAGTCCGTGACACCTGGTCGTAGAGGAGCTTGTTTCGGAAGTTTTAGGAGCCTCCTTAAAATTTAAGAATATTATGAGTTACAGATTTCTGTCGAGAGATAAAACGATGACAGGACTCACAAAACAACATTCAGAAAAGTACAGCCCGATGCTAGATCCAATCTCGGAGTCGAAGGTGTCTCTCGCATCCATTTTTCATAACCAAGAAAAAGAAGAAGAAGAAGAAGAAGAAGTGACTGACATGGACCAATTTTTCTTTTTAACACTTTTGTACTCTGTTAATTGATTATAACTGTAGAATAGAAGAGACAACTTTCGAAGAAGAAACTACAGACATGGAGTTAACTAGTTTCTTCTATTACAAAGAGAGCTACTACCATATATTCCTTGTCTGTTAATTTACAGTAGTTAATTAATTAATTTACACATTTGCATTTTGCTGACCGCAAGCACAAGAGATCTTTCAAAAAAGCCTCTTGCTGCGTACAGAGCTCCCGCTCCCTCTACATCGCCGTGCCTGAGCGAACCGGGCGGCCGCCGGTTGGGCGCCCCGGACCTGGAGGGCAGCCACGTTTGCCAGGCCGTACGTCCTACCAGCACTGGTCCGTCTCCCACGTCCTCTGCCGGTGGATTTATAGAGAATCGAGACAGGGGATGAGGCCGGAGGAGTCTGTGGTGGCACTCGTACGAGTCGGCCACCGGTGCGAGTCGCTTGCCGGCCTCTCGAAAGTTGCTTTCGCGCCACCAGTTGTGGTGCCTGCTTCTTTTGCCCCGACAAGGTTGAAAGGGACTCGCGAGCCGTCCGATCGCGAATCAGTGCCCTTGTAGCATCCGAGTCCACGTGGAGTGACCATAGATTTTTCCGTTGTTCTGGAAGGCACATCCCGGCCGGCTGAGCTAATCGATTGCCTGTTGACAGATGTGGTATTGCGGCTTCCAATCATGCATATATATGCAAGTGCGGAAGTGCCTGTGTACCGTGGTTTCAATAAAACGATCGACTTGTTTTAACAAAATGTTAGTATGAAACTTTGCTTTGGATTCCCAACTTGCCCTTGCGGCGATGATGGGCCAATCGATCGTGTGGTCACATAATTTTCACTGTTTGAACTTTTAGTGACTTGTTAATCCAGTGCACGTCGCCCACTTACTAGTCCGCCTGAAAGCGATATATACCGTGATCGATCTCTGAACTTTCCTGCACCCGTTCGTGTTGGTACGTATCTGTTTTCGTTCTGGGCGCGTCTAGTCTAGATGACACAGTACCCCTGATTTTTCTGCACCGCGTTGGTCTCGTCTTCACCAATAATTGATTAGCCTGTTTTTCTTCGTGTTCTGGAAGGTTCTAAAAGCACGCTAGTACTTCTCCGAAGCTACTCATATCGTACGTGGTCAGAGAAGATGCCCTCCTGTGGTCGTACGTGTTCTGCATGCGCTGCCTATCTCGGACTAGAAGCCAGCCTGCCATGCGCCCATGCATGCAGCTGGCTATAGCCTGTAGAGCTCGTGATTGACGGCGTTAGTGCAACTTCAACGGGTCGACTCAAACCGACGGCGCTTTTGTCCGCCTTTTGTTCGTTTGGGTCGGCCGCCCACCCGTTGTCCGCCCTCTTTTAGAGTTGGATCGGCAGCGCGCCCAATGCGCTGGCCCATTTCATGACGGCGCACTTTAGATCATGTCAGCGGCCATGCCATTGCGCGGGAAAGGTTTGCGCGCGGGAGAAAATTCGGCAATAATGCTAAACATACAAAGAGTTATACACAATTACACGCTGACTAGGATTTTTTTCATCTACTAATCAATCATAAATTTGCCCCTCCCTGATTTTTAGGGGGGTGGGCCGCCTCCCCACCTATTGACCAATCAAATTAACCCTCTTTGTAAAATATTGTAACTCGTTTGTACGTGTAGCATTACTCGAAATTCGGCCTAGCGCGCGCTGGCTTTGTCGCTCCAGAGCGTGGGAAAAGTTCGCGCGCGCATTTTGGCGCGCCACGGCCGGCGCTCGTTATAAAGATGGCGCTCCCTCCACACTCAGTCCGCCACCGCCGCCCACTTGTCTCGCACCTCTCACTAGCCTCGCCGCATGTGCGCCACCATGTCGATGCGCATCCTCGACGCTTCGGATTTTCGCGGAGTCCGCGAGCGCCCCTCCGTCGCCTTCTCCGCCGAGATCTTGTTTGGCGAGAAACGGCTCATCCTCGGCACCTTCGACACCGCTGAGCAGACGGCCCGCGCGTACGACGTGGCGGCGTGGCGCCTCCGGCGGCCGATATGGGAGATGAATTTTTCCGACGTGTCGAGCCAGCGGGCGCAGGATCTGACGCCTCTCCCGCGGCTTTTCACCAACGAGGATCAACGCATCCACCGGAGGCGGATGCGTCGCCTCGCCCTCGTCGAGATGGGCGTGCAAGCCTTGGTGCTGTGGCACGAACGCTTCCCGTAGGACATCGTCGACGAACGCCGCCGGCTATGAGCGAAGGAGGACGGAGAGGAAGGCCGGGAGGACGGAGCGAGCCGCCTATCGGGAGGGCAAGCGTGCGCGGAAGCTGACCGCTCAAATGAGACTGAGGCTGCGAGAAACTCGGGGTGGAACTTCGCGGACGAGCATGCTGCTGACGCCTATATTCAGACATCGGAGGAGGACATTACCGAGTCAAAGTCGGAAAGCGACGAGTAGTTGCTCTTTTCTTTTATCTGTGTATGCAAGAACTATCTATGTATCCTTTTTCATCAGAAAAAATGGCCGGCGGCATCGGCCACGAAGCCGGCGGTAGAGGTTGTGCACGCGCAGGGAGGAGAGAGGGCGCACGCGCGTCCGTCTTGTGTCCGCGTCGACGCAAATCCGGCTAAAAAATGGACCGGAAATGGGTCGGCAGGCGGACGAAAGCGGACGCGCGTCCGCTTGGGTCGGCGCATTGGGTCGTATTTTCTGTCCGCGCCGACCCAAACGGACGCGGGCGGACAAAATGGGTCGCCTCATTGGAATTGCTCTTATCAATTGGGTGGGCGGATCGTCGGAGACCAATCATGCATATACAAGTGCCATGGCGACGTCTGACGGGGATGTACGGCGGGGAGGCCTCGTCTGTCTTGGCGCCGCGTACACGTGGGTGGCGGAGCTGGGCCGGAGGGGAGCGGCGGACGTGGACCGTGGACGTCGCCGTGAAATGAACAGGGAAATGATATGTATGGGAAAAATGCTTGCTTGCATGCATTATTGATGCTAATGATATGTGATAACCTGATAAGATGGATGACCTGGCAGGCTGGCACTATCAGTAGTAGTACCACTCATTTTTTCTTCTTGTGCATTTAGACAACAAGTGTTTCCTTTTAGCGAAAGGGGGCCATCCCCTCCAATTTCATACTCCCTTCCTCCGAAAATACTTGTCATCAAAATGAACAAAAAGTGATGTATTTAGAACTAAAATACATCTAGATACATCTCTTTTTATTCATTTTGATGACAAGTATTTCCGGACGGAGGGAGTACTATGAAAATACTATATGATCTTTTACAACACTACCTAACTGTACCTACTAAAGACTCCGAGAACCTCATCTTACATTCTGGCTGCCCTATGTTTTATTAGGAATATAACCTTCCCGCAAAAATAGTAATGTAACCCAAATGAAAAATAACCTAAATAAAACATAAATTTAAAAGTAACCTGGATAAAAATAATAATCTAAGTTAACAATAAATTAAAAAATAACCTAAAAAGTAAATTATAAACTAATAGCCTAAATAAAAATGTTCTAGTAGATGCTCGGTTGGTTGACGAGCAGCAAATTAATAGGTTATTCTGGCAGTTAATCAACTAATTAATCAATTAATCAGATGATTTAACAGTTTATCGCTTACTCGGTGACCCTATGAGTAGGGATTAATCGGCAAGTTAACTTGTTGATCGGACGAATTCTTGAACATGCGTATTACTTAGAATTAGCTGAATAATTTAGCACATGGTCTAGCAGGCAAGATTTATGTTGATGCAACCTTTAAATTAATACAAATGGTAGACTTATTGCATTTGTGATTATTTAGTCAATGAATGTATCTCTCTTGGATTTTAAAGAATATTATGAATTAAAAAATCACAAATTGTCAAAAAAAAAATCATAAATTTTAATTTTTAAAAATATTTATAAATTTTTAGAAATGTTCACGTTTTATTAAAATGTTCATGAATAAAAATGTAAACATTTATAGTAGAAAAAAAAGAAGAAAAAAATAGAAAAGGAAAAAAAAAGAAAAAGACAAAAACTATTAAACCGACAAAACTACACAATACCGTCTAGAACCTTCTCAAAACTAGGAAAACCGACCGACGTATTTTAGCTATATACTCCCTTCGTTCCTAAATATAATTTTTAAAAGATTCTACTATAGACTATATAAAGAGCAAAATGAGTGAACCTATACTTAAAAGATGTCTGTATACATTCGAATGTAGTCTTTATAGTTTAGTTTCTAAAAAGACATATATTTAGAAACGAAGTGAGTAGATGTGCTTTGATCTCGACGAGCGACACATCCCCTAGGCAAGCCTCCCCGATGTAGTATGAGGCTTCAAATCAAGTGAGCTTAGTATCTCAAGAGATAGATATCATGTCAGCCTTCAAGACATGACCGACATAAAATTTTGTACTCTGGTAATTAATTTCCTGCAAAAACTTAGAAAGTAACTAATTCCTACTGTTACTAAAGAACTAAATCAGCTATAGTCAATAGCATAATATGGATCGTAGAAGTACTAGAGTTACCGTAAAAAAAAACTAGTATATTCATTGGCCTTTAATTTACAGCATATGTAACTAATTCATTTACATTTTTGCATTTGGCTAATCTGACGCACAAGAGATCTTTAAAAAACGACTCTTGACGCCACGTTGGGCCGGCCGGTCAGAATTGGAGAGCTCAGATCGGGTGTGCGGACGCGGGAGCTCAGAAGGCAGTCGGCGGGATCTTCTCTTTAGCGAACGCCGCCTCCATGACGCGCCGTGCCTAATCGGACCGGCCGATGCCCCCGGAGGACAGCCGCGTGAGTCCACCCATCCTACCAGCACTGGTCGGTCTCCCATGTCCTCCTCCGGAACGCCGGCCCGGCCGCAGCCGCCCGCCGCATCATCATCCCCGCAGCGCGGCAGGTCACATCTCGGTCGTAGCGAGCGCGCTCCTCAGGATCGGCGAGCGTGGCGTAGGCCTCGTGCAGCCGGATGAATACCTCGTTGCCGCCACCTCCGACGGCGTCAGGGTGCACTTCCCTGGCAAGGCGTCGGTACGCGGCCTTGATCTCGCCCCTGCCGGCCCCGGCGCCTAGCCCGAGCACCTCGTAGTGCGTCCTCCCTGCGGCCACCGCCGCCGGTGACGCCATCGTCGCGGACGCTCGCACCACCACGCACCGCCTTGCCCCTGCCACCCGCCCTGGGCGAGCCGACACCATCGGCGCCGGCGACGACGTCGCGAACGTAGCCATGGATTCGCCTTTCTCTGTTCTTGATTCCTTGACACAAAGCAGAGTATTTCTTCGTTGTAGTGTTGTTCGTCCTCGTTGAGGAGAGAGCTGAGACGCCGATGGTTTTATAGGGGATCCAGAGTGGGGGTGAGGACGGAGGGTTCTGTGGTGGCACGTACGCGCCAGCTCTCGATCTTATCTCCATCGAAGCGAAGAAGATTATGTGTGAGCTCCCGCTGAGTCAGCCACGCAGTGCGAGTTGCTTGTCGGCCTCCTTGAAGGTTGCTTTCGTGACACCAGCTGTGGTGCCAACTTCTCTTCCCCAACATGGTGGAAAGGGACTAGCGCGCTGTCCGATCTCCAGCCGGCGCCCGAGATGCTCTGTATCATCCATATGGCATGACAAAACATGACATTTCATTTGTAAAGTTTAGCTGTGGATAAATTTGTACTACATTTCTTTGATGTCGCGTGATGACGATACTCTATCACCGCTTCGGAAAATCAAATAATACTTCAAGCCAAAGAGGCAGATCGAGCTGTGGATAGTTCTATTTGTTTTCTTGCGTGCTGATGTACCGAATTTGAATTTTGAAATCATCATGACATAACATAATGCATAGGCGTCGGCCCGTGGTTTGAATATCGACAACTTCTCTAACAAAAAAAATTGTGTTAGGGTTCCCCACTTGGACGATAGATTTACCATTATTTTTCTCCTAGTCTCCCTGAGCTAGGTTTGCGACGTTGACATACGGTGATGATATTCTTTCATGGTGTGGACTTCTGGGGAGCTTGTTATTCTAGCGTTTGTGGTTATCTAGAACATTTGAATTTTGAATCTCTCTTTTGATACTGTCAAAAAAGATTTAGATATATCATATTGTCGACTTGTTTTACAAGAATTCATGACATTTTTGTGGATGCCCCATGTCGACACACTATAGATTTTTCCATTGTTATGGAAGGTCCCTGCCGGCTGAGCTTGCGTGTTGACAAATGTTCTATTTCCACCTCCACCCATTGTTATATAGGTACCTGTGGACTGTGCTTTTAATATGATCAACTTGTTTTAACAAAATGTTATGAGACTTTGTTTTGGATTCCAACTTCTCTGATAGACTATTCACGCGCACACGCAAGCACTTGTCCGTTAGATTTTTCATCATTGTTCTCGCTCAGCAAGCTCTCGCCGTCTCGCGACACGGGCAAGATGGGGGGGGGGGTGTCCTTGTTATTCTCGCGTTTATGGCTTTCTGGGAAATTTGAATCTGTACCTCCTTGGGTGATAGACCCTTGCTTGCTCTCGAAGGTTCACCCTAGCTGAGCAATGGCTCCTTGAGACGTCAATGGGCAAATCGAATGCGTGGTCACATATTTTACATTGCTCGGACATTTGGGGACTCGATATTCCAGTGTTTTGTGGTTATTTGAATCCGGTGCATATCGCCCACCAACTCGTCAGCCTGAAAGAGATAGCGCAATGAGCCAATGATTTACCATGTAGACTGACCTCTGATTTTTCTGCACTCGTTTGTCTTTGTACCTACGTACTAGTGTATGTTTCATCTGCCTTAGTCTACATGATAGATGTACTTCTGATTTTTCGACGCCGCGTTTGTCTTGTCACCGCAAGGAATTAGCCTGTTCTTCTTCGTCTTCTAGATGGTTCGAGATACTACTAGGATCTCTGAAGCTACGCTTATGGTGTGCTGTGTGCGGAGGAGAATTTTATTGTACAGGACGTAGATCTTGCACCCGGTGTCATCCAACGACTTGATCATCATCACCTACGGTTACGGCCAGGTAGAAGAAATTAAGCTGACCTGAGTTCAGGTACGTCTCCTCCTCTTGTAGTCGTGCGTGTTGCACATGCTTTTGTCTAGCGGCACCGATAAGAAGCCAGTCGGCCATGCATGCAGCTGGCCGCAGAGCCCGTGATGGACGGCGTTATTTGCATTATAAATTGGTTGGGTCGGTCGTTGGAGACGCCGACGCCGACGCCGACCGCGCCATGGCGACGTCAGACGGCGACGCAAATGGCCGGGGTTTATCGTCTCTATCGGCGGCGCGTACAGCTGGGGCCTGGGGCCGAGGAGAGCGGCGGAGATGGACGTGGACGTCGCCGTGAAATGAATTGGGAACGGGATATGAAGAATGGGAAAAGTGCTTGCTTGCATTATTGATGCTAATGATATGTGTTATCCCGATAAGATAGATGGCCTGCTGAAGAGAAGACACTAGTGCTACTCGGTTGCCAGCGGGTAGACTGTAGGCTATATCTTTTCTTAGACCAATCCTGAAATCTTAGGAAAAATAATTAAGGGCTATATACCCACATGCAAACTTCAATATTCTTATTGTAGTGTATGTTGTAGAATGACACAATGCCAACATAGTTCAAGAACAAAGGAGTATAGATTGAGGTGGCATCCAAAATTTAAAAAGGAAGTTGTGAAGTTAAACACATGGTTAAGAACAACATTTATTTGCAATGGGTCCTACTAGAAATTTGGGGTACCCTAGAAAATGAGCTTATGACAGGGACATTATCTCAAATCCCTTCAGAACACCCCCTTAGACTAAACAAAATCACATTGTTTTGAAATTGAGCAGAACTAACTATGAGATATTGTGAATATCCAACTAGTGTCTACACAATGCACCAGCTATTGCGGCACAACATGTACTAATCATTTCAAGTTCCTAATTCAAATATAGCCTGAGATCAAACAACAACTCCAGCAAAGCATCTTTTCAGTTCGCATAACCAAGTAAAATTCAAATTTTTACATCATAGCTGGTGTGGTTTCTTTACGCCCTTAATTGTCCCCTCGATCTTCACGACGAGTGCTTTGGTGGAATCTAACAAATTAAGAATATAAACATGATCATGTATTTTATTATAAATATTTCCTACAAATGCGATATTTATTAGTATAAATAACTTTCTAGTGCTAAGTGACTTATATTTTGTGTCAAAAAGTATTTTTATTTAGTTTGGATATTTAATTTATTTTTGCTCCTAAGTGTTGCTCGAAGTGCTTCAGTAGGCGGAGATTTTCCTAGCAAGTTTTCAAATAATGGTGCAATCAACTCCACGAGTCACACTGTCTTCCATAGTTGTCACTCGGGTCTCTCTATTATATTTCTATTAGTGTTATAATTAACAAAATAGTGAGATGAAGAATCATAGCCGTTATTTCTCTATTACTGCAAATCTTAGGACGACTCCGCGAGATGGGATGATGTTGGGCGGGATTAATTTATTTATATGGAGCATGATCTTTCTGAGGTAGATCGGGGTAGTTATATAAAGAACCTTCAGTGCGATCGAAACTTGATTGCAACTAATTGAGAGATACTGGTCTATCATTAGAACATCAGCGTCTTACGCTTTCACAAACTTTTATACTCTCAGATTCCCACACATTGGTTGTTTAATTAAGCATTAAGTTTCTGACACTATGATGAGCTATTCTTCCTTATTTATACTGAACTTTCCTACTCCATAATAAAAATTTCTCATTAAATTATGCTTCTCGTTCACAAAATATTTTGATATACTATAGTAATTTTATTTTATAAGTATAACTGTCAAGATTAAGTATTTAAACATTCTCACATATTTAATTATAAAAACTTCAAAAAATTGTGATATATATTAGTATAAATACTCTTCTAGTGCTAAGTGACTTGCGGTTTTTTGGCCAAACTATTTTTATTTATTTTGGATAATTAACAAAGTATCTTATTACAATAGTTTTCACCAAAGATCTAGGCGAACAATTATTATCACCATACTCCACAAATAAATTTATACGCTGGTGCATATCTTTGATTTTTCCAATGCATCCTTAAGTATCTATATAATTTGGCAGAATTGTTTACTGTGTATGAATCGAGTAACCTGGTAGATATTCTTTGAATCAATACAAGTTTTGATGTGACTAAATAGATAAATCTAGAGCTTACACAATGTCTATATTGCGTGGTATTACAAATACAAACTTGAGTAAGTTGCAGTATTGATCATTTGTTTTCTTACATGGTTTTTTTCTACAAAAATGGTGTGACTTGCCTCAAACGTGCATCCATATCAAGATTATCGTTGAACTAGCCTCTCTTAAATTTGCTTCAACCAACTCGGTTTAATAAGATTTGAAGATTCAACTCGCCTGCTAATTTGAAAATTGTATATCGCGCTAATGTACAAGCATGCTACATTTTAGAGTCCTACGAACAAGGGGTGGGTAGGCAACATTATCAGTGGCGGAGCTGGGGGCCAACATGGGCCATGCCCCCCCCCTCCCCCAGCCCAAAAGAAACAAGCATATATCCCTTTGTATAGGCCTATTTTCCGCTAAAAATCAGTTGAAAATAATTATGTTTGGCGCCCTCAAGCTCCCCCCAATGTTTTTGGCTCTAGCTCTGCCAGTAGGCCTTATTGCCCTATATTAGGTCGGCCCTGAGCCTAACCATTTGGAGCCCCACTTGATGGCAGTGGGTAGATAAATCTCATATTGCATTATTGGCCTACAAAACCAATTCATTCCTAAAAGGAATTTCCAGAGGAGGAAGAGAGGGGCAGGTTTCGGGATGATTGAGGATGAAGAGTCCAACACATAGTGTCACCGTAGGGGGTGTTCTAGGAAAAAATGACTCAAGTGCACGTGTAAATGAGAGCATTGATCTAGGCCGTGTTTTTCTGTATCATATGTTTCGTGTGATTGTGACGGGTGTGATTATATTGCTTGCCTAGTCGCATAGAAAATAAAACGCCTAGGGGTAAGAAAGACAGAAAGTTGAGAGTACCCGCTGACGGGTCGCAGTGGAGAAAAATCGAGAGAAAGTACAGGGAGGAGTTTGCAGGTGACGCAAGGAACATATGGTTTGGTCTAAGCGCAGATAGCATTAATCCTTTTGGGGAGCAGAGGAGCAACCATAGCACCTGGCATGTGACTCTATGTTTGTATAACCTTCCTCCTTGGTTATGCATGAAGCGGAAGTTCATTATGATGCCAGTGCTCATCCAAGGCCATAAGCAACCCGGCAATAACATTGATGTGTACCTAAGGTCATTAGTTGAAAAACTTTTACAGTTGTGGAATGGAAAAGGTGTACGTGCGTGGGATGAGCACAAACAGGAAGAATTTGACCTAAAGGCGTTGCTGTTCATGACCATCAATGATTGGCCTGCTCTCAGTAACCTTTAAAGATAGACAAACAAGGGATACCGCGGATGCACGCACTGTTTGGATGATACCGACAGTATATATTTGGATAATTGTAGGAAGAATGTGTACTTGGGACATCGTCGATTTCTTCTGAGCAGGCATCCCGTAAGAAAGAAAGGCAAGCATTTCAAAGGTGAGGCGGACCACCAAACGAAGCCTCGCCACCGTACTGGTGCTGATGTACATGATATGGTCAGGGATTTGAAGGTAATCTTTGGAAAGGGTCCTCGCGGACAACCTGTTCCGAAGGACGTTTACGGACGCACACCCATGTGGAAGAAGAAATCTATATTTTGGGACCTGCCCTAATGGAAAGACCTAGAGGTCCGCTCCGCAATCGACGTGATGCACGTAACGAAGAATCTTTGCGTGACCCTGCTTGGATTCTTGGGCGTGTATGGGAAGACAAAAGACACACCAGAGGCACGGGAGGACCAGCAACGTATGCACGGAAAAGACGGCATACATCAGGGTCATGCCAGCTACGCTCTTACCAAAGAAGAGAAGGAAATCTTCTTTGAATGCATGCTCAGTATGACGGTACCGTCTGGCTTCTCGTCGAATATAAAGGGAATAATAAATATGGCAGAGAAAAAGTTCCAGAACCTAAAGTCTCATGACTGCCACGTGATTGATGTAACTGCTTCCAGTTGCATTGAGGGGGCTTCTACCGGAAAACGTGATTAGCCATTGTGAAGCTATGTGCATTCCTCAATGCAATCTCTTAGAATGTAATCGATCCAGAAATCATACCAAGGTTAGAGAATGATTTGGTGCAATGTCTTGTCAGTTTCTAGTTGGTGTTCCCACCATCCTTCTTCAACATCATGACGCATGTCCTAGTTCACCTATGCAAAGAGATTAATGTTCTGGGTCCTGTATTTCTACACAATATGTTCCTCTTTGAGAGGTTCATGGGAGTCTTGAAGAAATATGTTCATAACCGTGCTAGGCCAGAAGGAAGCATCTCGAAGGGCCATGAAAATGAGGAGGTCATTGAGTTTTGTATTGACTTTATTCCTGACCTTAACCCGATTGGTGTTCCTGAATCGCAGCATAAGGGCAGACTAGATGGAAAAGGCACGCTAGGAGGGGATCAAATAATATGTATGGACGGGCATTCTCTCACTCAAGCACACTACACAGTTCTACAGAATTCCGCCTTGGTGGCTCCGTATATGGAGGAACACAAGAATTTTCTACGCTCCAAACACCCGAGCAGTCTGACGACTGGATTACATGTGAACTAACGGGGACTTTCACCGGTTGGTTGCAGACACGTGCCATGCATGATGACGATATTGAAGATGACATGTATGTGTTGGGGAACGTAGCAATAATCCAAAATTTTCCTACGCATCACCAAGATCCATCTAGGAGATTCTAGCAACAAGAGAGAGAGAGAGAGATAGATAGATAGATAGATAGAGAGAGAGAGAGGGAGAGTGTATCTTCATACCTTTGAAGATCGCTAAGCGGAAGCGTTACTAGAACGCGGATGATGGAGTCATACTCGCGATGATTCAAATCGCGGAAGATCCGATGTAGCGCCGAATGGACGGCGCCTTTGCGTTCAACACACGTACAGCCCGGGGACGTCTCCTCCTTCTTGATCCAGCAAGGGGAGAGGAGAAGTTGAGGGAGAGCTCCGGCAGCACGATGGCGTGGTGGTGGAGCTTGTGGTATTTCTGCAGGGCTTCACCAAGCTCTATGGAGGAGGAGGAGGTGTTGGGGATGGAGGGGCTGCACCAGGGGAAGGGGTGCAGCAGGCCTCCCACCCCCCACTATATATAGGGGAAGGGGAGAGCGGGCCGGCCCCCTTAGATTCCATCTAGGGGGGGGGCAAGGGGGAGGGTTGCCCCCCAAGCTATGTGGGGGCGCCCCCCCTTAGGGTTTCCCCCAACCCTAGGCGCATGGGCCCTAGGGGGGAGTTGGCGCCCAGCCCACCTAGGGGCTGGTTCCCCTCCATATTCAGCCCATAGGGCCCTCCATGGCAGGTGGACCCTGCCGGTGCGAAACACCTTCGGTGGTCCCGGTACAATACCGGTAACCTCCGGAACACTTCCGACGACCGAATAAGGACTTCCCATATATAAATCTTTACCTCTGGACCATTCCGGAACTCCTTGTGACATCCGGGATCTCATCCGGGACTCCGACAAACCTGTAGCAACCACATACTATTTCCCATAACAACTCTAGTGTCACCGAACCTTAAGTGTGTAGACCCTACGGGTTCGGGAACCATGCAGACATGACCGAGACATCTCTCCAGCCAATAACCAACAGCGGGGTCTGGATACCCATGTTGACTCCCACATATTCCACGATGATCTCATCGGATGAACCACGATGTCGGGGATTCAATCAATCCCGTATACAATTCCCTTTGTCCATCGGTATGTTACTTGCCCGAGATTCAATCGTCGGTATCCCAATACCTCGTTCAATCTCGTTACCAGAAAGTCTCTTTACTCATTTCGTAACGCATGATCCTGTGACTAACTACTTAGTCACATTGAGCTCATTATGATGATGCATTACCGAGTGGGCCCAAAGATACCTCTCCGTCATATGGAGTGACAAATCCCAGTCTCGGTTCGTGCCAACCCAACAGACACTTTCGGAGATACCTGTAGTGTACCTTTATAGCCACACGGTTACGTTGTGACGTTTGATACACCCAAAGCATTCCTGAGAAAAACTCTTAGCAAACGAACTACACGATCTTGTGCTATGCTTAGGATTGGGTCTTGTCCATCACATCATTCTCCTAATGATATGATCCCGCTATCAACGACATCCAATGTCCATGGTTAGGAAACCATAACCATCTATTGATCAACGAGCTAGTCAACTAGAGGCTCACTAGGGACATGTTGAGGTCTATGTATTCACACATGTATTACGGTTTCCGGTTAATACAATTATAGCATGAACAACAGACCATCATGAACAAGGAAATATAATAATAACCATTTTATTATTGCCTCTAGGGCATATTTCCAACAGTCTCCCACTTGCACTAGAGTCAATAATCTAGTTAGATTGTGATGAATCGAACACCCATAAAGTTATGGTGTTGATCATGTTTTGCTCGTGGAAGAGGTTTAGTCAACGGATCTGCGACATTCAGATCCGTATGCACTTTACAAATATCCATGTCTCCATCTTGAACATTTTCACGAATGGAGTTGAAGCGACGCTTGATATGCCTGGTCTTCTTGTGAAACCTGGGCTCCTTGGCAAGGGCAATAGCTCCAGTGTTGTCACAGAAGAGAGTCATCGGGCCCGATGCATTGGGAACAACTCCTAGGTCGGTAATGAACTCCTTCATCCAGATTGCTTCATGTACTGCCTCCAAGGCTGCCATGTACTCCGCTTCACATGTAGATCCTGCCATGATGCATTGCTTGCAACTGCACCAGCTAACTGCCCCACCATTCAAAATGTACACGTATCCGGTTTGAGACTTGGAGTCATCCAGATCTGTGTCGAAGCTAGCATCGTCGTAACCCTTTACGACGAGCTCTTCGTCACTGATACGTCTCCAACGTATCTAGTTTTCCAAACACTTTTGCCCTTGTTTTGGACTCTAACTTGCATGATTTGAATGAAACTAACCCGGACTGACGCTGAAAAGAAAAGTTCTTGGTATGTCCTGGAAATCCACGGAGGCACTTTTTGGAATTAATAAGAATTTTTGGCGAAAGAACTAATGCTAGGGGGCCCACAGCCTGTCCACGAGAAAGGGGGGCGCCCCCCGTAGGGCGCGGCCTCCTATCTTGTGGCCCCCTGGACCTCCATCGACGTCAACTCCAACTCCATATATTCACGTTCGGGGAGAAAAAAACCAGAGAGAAAGTTTCATCACGTTTTACGACACAGAGCCGCCGCCAAGCCCTAATCTCTCTCGGGAGGGCTGATCTGGAGTCCGTTTGGGGCTCCGGAGAGGGGGATTCGTCGCCGTCGTCATCATCAACCATCCTCCATCACCAATTTCATGATGCTCACCGCCGTGCATGAGTAATTCCTTCGTAGGCTTGCTGGACAGTGATGGGTTGGATGAGATTTACCATGTAATCAAGTTAGTTTTGTTAGGGTTTGATCCCTAGTATCCACTATGTTCTGAGATTGATGTTGCTATGACTTTGCTATGCTTAATGCTTGTCACTAGGGCCCGAGTGCCATGATTTCAGATCTGAACATATTATGTTTTCATGAATATATGTGTTTTCTTGACCCTATCTTGCAAGTCTATAGTCACCTATTATGTGTTACGATCCGACAACCCCGAAGTGACAATAATCGGGATACTTCTCGGTGATGACCGTAGTTTGAGGAGTTCATGTATTCACTATGTGCTAATGCTTTGTTCCGGTTCTCTATTAAAAGGAGACCTTAATATCCCTTAGTTTCCGTAAGGACCCCGCTGAACACGGGAGGGTAGGACAAAAGATGTCATAGAAGATCTTTTCCATAAGCACGTATGACTATTTACGGAATACATGCCTACATTACATTGATGAATTGGAGCTAGTTTTATATCACCCTATGTTATAACTATTGCATGAGGAATCGCATCCGGCATAATTATCCATCACTGATCCATTGCCCACGAGCTTTTCATATACTGTTCTTCGCTTATTTACTTTTCTGTTGCTACTGTTACAACTACTACAAAAACCCAAAAACATTTTTCTTTACTTTTGCTACCGTCACTATTATTATCATACCACTTTTGCTACTAAACACTTTGTTGCAGATACTAAGTTATCCAGGTGTGGTTGAATTGACAACTCAACTGCTAATACTCAAGAATATTCTTTGGCTCCCCTTGTGTCGAATCAATAAATTTGGCTTGAATACTTTACCCTCGAAAGCTATTGCGGTCCCCTATACTTGTGGGTTATCAAGACTAATTTCTGGCGCCGTTGCCAGGGAGCATAGCTCTATTCTCTGAGTCACTTGGGATTTATATCTGTTGATCACTATGAAGAATTTGAAAGACGCTAAACCAAGATTTTGCCCTCAACTACGAGGGGAGGTAAGGAACTGCCATCTAGCTCTGCACTAGATTCTCCTTCCGTTATTAGCAGGCTTGCGACACCTAAACCTACTACTGCTATGAATTCTGATATGTCACATGTTATTGATCATGCCACTTCTGCTATGCATGATGAAACTACTTCTGTACGTGATACTACTGTGCCACTAGGTGAATTTCTTGATGAACAACTTGCTAGAGTTAGGGGAATGAAAATATTGAAGAACCTATTATTGATGATAGTGATGATAAAGGTTCCCCAATGATTATGTATTACCTGTTGTTCCTAAGGGTTATGTTATGAATGAAGCAGCTGCTATGGAAATCCTTGCTTGCAATGATAGAAATGATCTTAAGAAATTATTAGCTAAATGGAAGAAGCAGTCTCTTAATGCTAGAATGAAACCCGATCCTGCTTTTGCTACCTCACCTATCTGTGTTACTGATAAGGATTATGAACTGTTGATCCTGATATTATTACTTTAGTTGAATCTGATCCTTTTTATGGCCTTGAGTCTAAAACTGTTGTGGCACATCTTACCAAGTTGAATGATATAGCCACCCTGTTTACTAATGATGAGAAGTCTCGCTATTTATACATCCTTAAGATATTTCCGTTCTCATTAAATGGTGATGCTAAGACTTGGTATAATTCTCTTGCTCCTGGTTGTGTGCGTAGTCCCCAAGATATGATTTATTACTTCTCTGCTAAAAATTTCCCTGCTCATAAGAAACAAGCTGCCTTGCGGGAAATATATAACTTTGTGCAAATCAAAGAAGAGAGACTCCCACAAGCTTGGGGGAGGCTTCTCCGGTTACTTAATGCTTTGCCCGATCATCCTCTTAAGAAAAATGAAATACTTGATATCTTTTATAATGGACTAACCGATGCTTCCAAGGACTACTTGGATAGTTGTGCTGGTTGTGTTTTCAGGGAAAGAACAGTCGATGAAGCTGAAATATTATTGAATAACATGTTGACTAATGAAAATAATTGGACTCTTCCCGAGCCAGTTCCTGAATTAATTCCTGAACCAATTGAGCCAACTCCTGAGCCTATTTCTAAACCCACTCCGAAGAAGAGAGGTGTTTTATTTCTCAGTCCTGAAGATATGCAAGAGGCAAAGAAATCAATGAAAGAAAAAGGTATTAAAGCTGAAGATGTTAAGAATTTACCTCCTATTGAAGAAATACATGGCCTGAATATACCGCCTGAAGAACCATATTGTCTTGATGAAGGAAATATGCCCTAGAGGCAATAATAAAGTTATTATTTATTTCCTCATATCATGATAAATGTTTATTATTCATGCTAGAATTGTATTAACCGGAAACATGATACATGTGTGAATACATAGACAAACATAGTGTCACTAGTATGCCTCTACTTGACTAGCTCATTGATCAAAGATGGTTATGTTTCCTAACCATAGGCATGTGTTGTCATTTGATTAATGGGATCACATCATTAGGAGAATGATGTGATTGACTTGACCGATTCCGTTAGCTTAGCACTTGATCGTTTAGTATGTTGCTATTGCTTTCTTCATGACTTATACAAAGTTCCTGCAACTATGAGATTGTGCAGCTCCCGTTTACCGGAGGAACACTTTGTGTGCTACCAAACATCACAACGTAACTGGGTGATTATAAAGGTGCTCTACAGGTGTTTCCAAAGGTACATGTTGAGTTGGCATAATTCGAGATTAGGTTTTGTCACTCCGATTGTCAGAGAGGTATCTCTGGGCCCTCTCGGTAATACTCATCACTTAAGCCTTGCAAGCATTGTAACTAATGAGTTAGTTACGAGATGACGTATTACGGAACGCGTAAAGAGACTTGCCAGTAACGAGATTGAACTAGGTATTGGATACCGGGATCGAATCTCGGGCAAGTAACATACCGATGACAAAGGGAACAACGTATGTTGTTATGCGGTTTGACCGATAAAGATCTTCGTAGAATATGTAGGAACCAATATGAACATCCAGGTTCCACTATTGGTTATTGACCGAGAATAGTTCTAGGTCATGTCTACATGGTTCTCGAACCCGTACACTAGTGCAGAACCGGGCATTAGCACCGGTTCGTAAGGCCCTATAGTGCCGGTTACATAACCGGCACTAATTTGTGGTCACTAAAGGCCCCCCCTTTAGTACCGGTTCAACACGAACCGGTGCTAAAGGGCAACCACGTGGCACGAGCCAGCTCCGGGGGCCTGGAGCCCTTTAGTACCGGTTGGTAACACCAACCGGTACTATAAGGTTTGGTGGGTTTTTAGTTTTATGATTTCTTTTTCATTTAATTTTGTGTTTCCATTTTAATTCTTTTTCGTTTGCTGGTATTTTACGATACTACACATTGTACACGTTATGCATCATACATACATCATGCATCCTTTGTTTATCAACGCTGCTGCTATGTTCATTGCACCCGCAGATATAACATGCTCATGCATGCTTTTGCATCATTACATCATCATATATATAATAACAAGTCCTACTAATCATGCATCATCATACAACTTCTACTCGTTATTAATAATAAGTCATACGATCATCATCCTCATATATAGTCATCGAACCCAACCCTACATAATTGTTCTTAGCACATGATCATCAATGTCGTAGGACCTAAACACCCTTAAGGTAAAATAGCATAAAACAATATAGACCCCGACTCTCCATTATGAAGAATGAGATCATCCTGTCTCCAATTCTTGCCTTTCACTCGCTTATTGCTTCCAAGAAGCTCCTTACGACTGTCCATACATTTTTCCATTCTTTGATTGTTATGTCTCCACTTCTTTTAGAAACCCGGTATGGACAGTTGAGATTCAGAGGGCGACCTGGTCGTATGTTCAAAACATGAAGGCTACCACGCGTATACATCGATGAGGCACACAATCATTCGGGATTATCTGTTGAAAACATAATAATAACTTTGTAGGTAGCAATGATGTACTAGTTTTAGAAGTGTGCAAAAGATGTACGGATGTTGTAATAGTAAAAAAATCTTACTAAGGTATCTCCATGGTAGTTATCGTAGTTCAACACGCACTAGTGGCACGTATTGACCATAATATTGAGGAGTTTGATTGTAGATATTGTAATTCTCAAGATCAGTACAAAATCCGACCAGATGAGTTTTCTTCGATAAGTTAATTCGAGCCTTCAGTAGTAATGCGTTACATCTACCATCTTCCGCACATTCTTTGAAGAATGAAAATAAGCTGTCAATGGAGATAAGTTGTCAACATTATATTTTGAAATAAACAATATAAATTACTTAATAACTATGTTTAGCTCACATGAGGGAAGAACTGGAGGTATATCCACAAAGACCCAAATCGAAGGTGTCTCTTGCTCGATTGTAGGATCACCAAGATCCATGGTGACAAGCATACCCTCATCAAGACCATACATCTTGCAAATGCATCCCAATTTTTGCAACCAAAATGGGTTACACTCTGAGCATTGTACAGCTTTACTTGAAAATCCACACCATGTTCGGTACTTAGGATAATTTTTTTGGTTTCGAAATTTTCATGGTCTTCAAAACCCATCCTCTCCAAGACATAGCGTCTTGCAAAGCATGGGATAAGCTAGTCGAATTGGAAAAGATGAAAAATACACGTTAAAATAGTTGAAGTCGTGCTTAATTACGAAAAAAACTATTGTCGCTGCTATGCATCCGTATGAACATCACAGGTCTCCTCGAGCTTAATGCTGAAGCGCCGATCTTCGCCCAGCTCAATGAACTGTCATGAGATACCTCGGTCGTCGTGGCACCATCACACTCCCGGCGGTTATCGTCGTCCGATGAGTACGACATTTCTGCCTACATTCATAATTTAGTTTTATTAGTCAACTATCTAGTTCAACTACTAAGCACTTACTATAAATAAATAAGTAGTACTTACTAAAAACAAACTACTTCTATATATAGTAAAATAAATTAGTTTATTAAATCAACTAGCTAGTTCAACTATATATAAACTACTTCTTCTTTTTCCTTTTTCTAAATACTATGAACAAAAAATCATTAAAATTCTATGAACAAAATTAATTACACAATCTAAATATCACCCAAAAAATATATTAACAATAATATCACCAAACATGCATATTCAATAATAATATCACCAAAAAATCTATTAACAGAAAAAAATCTATTAACAGAAAAAATCTATTAACAGAAAAATCTATTAATTCAACTAGTTCAACTAAGCATTTACTAAAAATAAACTAGTTATATTAATTCAACTAGTTCAACTAATTAAGCATTTACTAAAAATAAACTAGTTCTATATATTAATTCAACAAGTTCAACTAATTAAGCATCTTCTAAAAATAAACTAGTTCTATATATTAATTCAACAAGTTCAACTAATTAAGCATCTTCAAAAAATAAACTAGTTGATCTATATATTAATTCAACTAGTTCAACTAAAAGCATTATATTTACTAAAAATAAATTAGATAGTTCTAATTCATCTAAACATATTATATATAGAAAACAGAAAATAAGTAAAAAAATCTTTGTGTGTGTGTGTATATACGTGTGTGTGTGTGTGTTTGTGTGTACATGTCTGTGTGTATGCGTGTGTGTGTGTGTGTGTGTGTGTGTGTGTGTGGGTATGTGTGTATACGTATGCGTGTGTACGTATATAGGGCACGTACGGGTGGCGCGGGGCAGCGACGACGACGGGCGGCGCGGCGACGACGACGATGCTGCAAGGGCTGGGAGCGGCGACGACGGGCGGCGGGGCAGCGACGACGACGACGGCAAGGCGGGTCGGGCGCGACGACGACGACGGGCGGCGGCGGCGGACGACGACGGCGACGGGCGGCGAAGCGGCGAGGCGACGGCACGCAGCGCGCGGCGGCGTCGGCGAGATCGAGCAAGAACGTGGAACGAAGTGGCGGCGATAACTGATTTTTCGTAAGTGCCATATATATAGGGAGCCTTTAGTACGGTTGGAGCCACGAACCGGTACTAAAGGCCAATTTGGCCAGCCCAAGCGGCGGAAGCGAGGCCCTTTAGTACCGGTTGGTGGCTCCAACCGGTATTAAAACCTCTTTAGTACCGGTTTGTGCCACAAACCGGTACTAAAGGCCGTCTTCTTCCACCAGCGATGCGCTATGTTTAGTCCCACCTCGCTGAGCGAAGGGCAGCCGACTGGTTTATAAACCCAGCCTGGCTGCCCTTTCAACTCCTCTATATAGCGAGCTTCGGGCTAACTAAGATCGCCTTGCCGGTGAGCCTCCTGGCCCTTCTGGGCTTGCATTTGCACACCCTAGGACTGGTAGGCTCACCGGGCAGCGCCCCAACATTTTTTTAATTTTTTTTCTTTTCCTCATTATTTATTTTCTTCTATTTATTTTTGAGTAATTTTTTTATCTAGTTATTTATTTTCTGCTTTATTTTTTTCTTCTATTTATTTCTGAGTAGTTTTTGTTGCCGTATTTAGTTTCTTTGTGAATATTTTTGCTTTATATTAGTTTTTTCTTTTCTGCATTATTTGTTTTCTTCTATTTATTTTTGAGTAATTTTTTATATAGTTATTTCTTTTCTGCTTTATTTTTACTTCTATTTATTTCGAGTAGTTTTTTGCCGTATTTAGTTTCTTTGTGAATATTTTGCTTTATATTAGTTTTTTCTTTTCTGCATTATTTATTTTCTTCTATTTATTTTTGAGTAATTTTTTATATAGTTATTTCTTTTCGCTTTATTTTTTCTTCTATTTATTTCTGAGTAGTTTTTTTGCCGTATTTAGTTTCTTTGTGAATATTTTTGCTTTATATTAGTTTTTTTCTTTTCTGCATTATTTATTTTCTTCTATTTATTTTTGAGTAATTTTTTATATAGTTATTTCTTTTCTGGTTTATTTTCTTCTTCTTCTTCTTCTTCTTCTTCTTCTTCTTCCTCTTCCTCTTCTTATTCTTCTTCTCCTTCTCCTTCACCTTCTCCTCCTTCTTCTTCTTCTTCCTCTTCCTCTTCTTATTCTTCTTCTCCTTCTCCTTCTCCTTCTCCTCCTCCTTCTTCTTCTTCCTCTTCCTCTTCTTCTTCTTCTTCTCCTTCTCCTTCTCCTTCTCCTTCTTCTTCTTCTCCTTCTTCTTCCTCTTCTTATTCTTCTTCTTCTCCTTCTTCTTCCTCCTCCTTCTTCTCCTCCTCCTCTTCTTCTTCTTCTCCTTCTTCTTCCTCTTCTCCTTCTTCCTCCTCCTCCTCTTCTTCTTCTTCTTCCTCTTCTTCTTCTTCTTCTTCTCCTCCTCCTTCTTCTTCTTCTCCTCCTTCCTTTTGCCATAACAGAAGAAGTCCGGAGTTGTAATAAGTTATTAAAAATAAAAAAGAAGAAGTCCGGAGTTGTAATAAGTTATTAAAAATAAAAAAGAGGTGCGATGCTCGTTAATTTGCTTCAAGCCTTTTGGAATAGTGTAAACTACACTGCTCGTAGCTCCGTGCAATCTACCATATTCCTAAAGGCTTGAAGCTAAGCAACGTGAGCATTGAGCCTCTTCTTCATCGTCTCTGCACCCAGGGCTTATAAACCGCTCCTACTCCCTCTCTCTATGCGAGGCGGGACTAAAAAACAGCTTACCCTTTAGTACCGGTTGGAGCCACCAACCGGTACTAAAGGTGGTGCGCTGCCTGCACAAAATTTAATTAGTGTCATTTAGCTCAAAACAAATCATTAAATGCATGAAAAATATCAAATGAAGGCAGAAATGGTTGAAATTTGATGTCGTCGCTTTGAATGATGCATACTGAATGCACAAAAAGTCTGGAGTTGTAATTGTTGGAAATATGCCCTAGAGGAAATAATAAAAGTATTATTATATTTCATTGTTCATGATAATTGTCTTTTATTCATGCTATAACTGTATTATCCGGAAATCGTAATACACGTGTGAATACATAGACCACAATATGTCCCTAGTGAGCCTCTAGTTGACTAGCTCGTTGGGATCAACAGATAGTCATGGTTTCCTGGCTATGGACATTGGATGTCATCGATAACGGATCACATCATTAGGAGAATGATGTGATGGACAAGACAATCCTAAGCATAGCACAAAGATCGTGTAGTTCGTTTGCTAGAGCTTTTCCAATGTCAAGTATCTCTTCCTTAGACCATGAGATCGTGTAACTCCGGATACCGTATGAGTGCTTTGGGTGTATCAAACGTCACAACGTAATCGGGTGACTATAAAGGTGCACTACAGGTATCTCCGAAAGTGTCTCTTGGGTTGACACGGATCAAGATCGGATTTGTCACTCCGTGTAAACGGAGAGGTATCTCTGGCCCACTCGGTAGGACATCATCATAATGTGCACAATGTGACCAAGGGGTTGATCACGGATGATGTGTTACGGAACGAGTAAAGAGACTTGCCAAGAATGAGATTGAACAAGGTATCGGTATACCGACGATCGAATCTCGGGCAAGTACAATACCGTTAGACAAAGGGAATTGAATACGGGATCGACCGAGTCCTTGACATCGTGGTTCATCCGATGAGATCATCGTGGAACATGTAGAGCCAACATATCCAGATCCCGCTGTTGTTTATTGACCGAGAACGTCTCGGTCATGTCTACATGTCTCCGAACCCGTAGGGTCTACACACTTAAGGTTCGATGGCGCTAGGGTTACAAAGGAAGTTTGTATGTGGTTACCGAATGTTGTTCGAGTCCGGATGAGATCCCGGATGTCACGAGGAGTTCGGAATGGTCCGGAGGTAAAGATTTATATATGGGAAGTCCTATTTTGGCCACCGGAAAATGTTCGGGATTTTTCGGTATTGTACCGGAAGGTTCTAGAAGGTTCAAGTGGGGCCCACCTGCATGGGGGACCCACATGAATGTGGGTAGTGGGGAAAGGCCCCACACCCCTGGTCAAGGCGCACCAAGATCCCCCTTAGAAGGAATAAGATCATATCCCAAGGATAAGATCAAGATCCCTAAAGGGGATAACAATCGGTGGGGAAGGAAATGATGGGATTTCTTTCCTCCCACCTTGGCCAACGCCCCAATGGACTTGGAGGGCAAGAAACCAGCCCTCCACCCCTATATAAAGTGGGGAGACGCATGGGAGCTCAACACGAAGTTCTGGCGCAGCCCTCCCCCTCTCCCAAGTCCTCCTCCTCTCCCGCGGTGCTTGGCGAAGCCCTGCAGGATTGCCACGCTCCTCCACCACCACCACGCCGTCATGCTGCTGCTGGATGGAGTCTTCCTCAACCTTTTCCTCTCTCCTTGCTGGATCAAGGCATGGGAGACGTCACCGGGCTGTACGTGTGTTGAGCGCGAGGTGCCGTCCGTTCGCACTAGGATCTCCGTGATTTGGATCACGACGCAGTACGACTCCTTCAACCCCGTTCTCTTGAACGCTTCCGCTTAGCGATCTACAAGGGTATGTAGATGCACTCTCTTTCTACTCGTTGCTGGTCTCTCCATAGATAGATCTTGGTGACACGTAGGAAATTTTTTGAATTTCTGCTACGTTCCCCAATAGTAATAAGTTTAAAAAAATGAAATGCCTTTGTAACAGATGAGTTTAATTTCGTCAGAAATTTGAATACTTCGAAAGAGATTGTCCAGTTTGTAAACGAAGTGCATCCAGTTTT
This sequence comes from Aegilops speltoides, assembly GCA_021437245.1. Classification (NCBI taxonomy): domain Eukaryota; kingdom Viridiplantae; phylum Streptophyta; class Magnoliopsida; order Poales; family Poaceae; genus Aegilops; species Aegilops speltoides. The sequence continues at coordinate 575,411,968 of CM038147.1, forward strand.
TGCCGTAACCCTCTCTACTTTTTTGAACAATCTATGTGGGTGAAATGATGATACCATGCCAAGTTTCAACTTTTTCAGAGTTCATTTGTAGTGCTTTTCAATTTCCAGGTCATTTAGTTCTCAAAACAAATCATTGAATGCATGAAAAATAGCAAATGAAGGCAGAAATGGTTGAAATTTGATGGCATCGCTTTGAATGGTGCATACTGAATGTACAAAAAGTCTGGAGTTGTAATAAGTTTAAAAAAATGAAATGTCTTTGTAATAGATGAGTTTAATTTTGTCAGAAACCTGAATACTTCGAAAGAGATTGTCCAGTTTGTAAACGAAGTGCATCCAGTTTTTGCCGTAACCCTCTCTACTTTTTTGAACAATCTATGTGGGTGAAATGATGATACCATGCCAAGGTTCAACTTTTTCAGAGTTCATTTGTAGTGCTTTTCAATTTTCAGGTCATTTAGTTCTCAAAACAAATCATTGAATGCATGAAAAATAGCAAATGAAGGCAGAAATGGTTGAAAGTTGATGGCGTCGGTTTGAATGGTGCATCTTGAGCATAAAAAATATAAGAGCATTTACATCACGATCTTATATTTCTTTAGAGTCTAAACTGTCAATATGATCTTATAACATCAAAAATTCTTTGATCATCAATGATCTTTGTGTGTACAATCTGAATTGTCAATATGAGTCAACAACGATTTATAAACCGATGAAGACTCATATTGCGGCCACAAATTCTACACATAGAGTTCAATGAAGACCAAGTGCTTGTGATAGTTTGAGAAATAACATATTTAAGGTGGTAAAAGGCTTGTTATGGGAGCGAGGTGGGACTAAAAACAGCTTGCCATAACCTCATTAGTACCGGTTCGTGGTACGAACCGGCACTAAATGGTGATGGTGGGGCCATACCCTGACCGCAGGCTGACACCCCCCCTTTAGTACCGGTTCGTGGCATGAACCGGTACTAAAGGTTCGCCATGAACCGGTGCTATTGATCGCCGCCACGAACCGGTGCTATTGTACACATTAGTGCCGGCTGAAATTCAAACCGGCACTATTGGGCTTCACGTATGACCCTTTTTCTACTAGTGGTAGGGTCCGCACGCTTAACGTTACGATGACAAGTTTATTATGAGTTTATAAGTTTTGATGTACCGAAGTTTGTTCGGAGTCCCGAATGTGATCACGGACATGACGAGGAGTCTCGAAATGGTCGAGACATAAAGATTGATATATTGGACGACTATATTCAGACACCGGAAGTGTTCCGGGTGATTTCAGAGAAAACCGGTGTGCCGGAGGGTTACCGGAACCCCACCGGGAGAGTAATGGGCCTTATGGGCCTTAGTGGAGAGGAGAGAGGGGCGGCCAGCATGGGCCGCGCGCCCCTCCCCCCTCTAGTCCGAACTAGACTAGGAGGGGGGGCGGCGCCCCCCCTTTCCTTCCCCCTCTCCCCCTTCCTTCCTCCCCCTAGTAGGAGGAGGAAAGGAGGAGTCCTACTCCTACTAGGAGGAGGATTCCTCCTCCCTGGCGCGCCCTCCTTGGGCCGGCCGGCCTCCCCCCTTGCTCCTTTATATACGGGGGCAGGGGGCACCCCATAGACACACAAGTTGATCTATGGATCGTTCCTTAGCCGTGTGCGGTGCCCCCCTCCACCATATTCCACCTCGGTCATATCGTCGCGGAGTTTAGGCGAAGCCCTGCGCCGGTAGAACATCATCATCGTCACACACGCCGTCGTGCTGACGGAACTCATCCCCGACGCTTTGCTGGATTGGAGCCCGGGAGACGTCATCGAGCTGGACGTGTGCTGAACACGGAGGTGCCGTACGTTCGGTGCTTGGATCGGTCGGATCGTGAAGACGTACGACTACATCAACCGTGTTGTCATAATGCTTCCGCTTAACGGTCTACGAGGGTACGTAGACAACACTCTCCCCTCTCGTTGCTATGCCATCACCATGATCTTGCGTGTGCATAGGATTTTTTTTGAAATTACTACGTTCCCCAACAGTGGTATCAGAGCCTAGGTTTTATGCGTTGATGTTATATGCACGAGTAGAACACAAGTGAGTTGTGGGCGATACAAGTCATACTGCTTACCAGCATGTCATACTTTGGTTCGGCGGTATTGTGAGATGAAGCGGCCCGGACCGACATTACGCGTACGCTTACGTGAGACTGGTTTCACCGTTACGAGCACTCGTGCTTAAAGGTGACTGGCGGGTGTCTGTCTCTCTCACTTTAGCTGAATCAAGTGTGGCTACGCCCGGTCCTTGCGAAGGTTAAAACAGCACTAACTTGACGAACTATCGTTGTGGTTTTGATGCGTAGGTAAGAACAGTTCTTGCTAAGCCCGTAGCAGCCACGTAAAACTTGCAACAACAAAGTAGAGGACATCTAACTTGTTTTTGCAGGGCATGTTGTGATATGATATGGTCAAGACATGATGCTATATTTTATTGTATGAGATGATCATGTTTTGTAACCGAAGTTATCGGCAACTGGCAGGAGCCATATGGTTGTCGCTTTATTGTATGAAATGCAAACACCCTGTAATTGCTTTACTTTATCACTAAGCGGTAGCGATAGTCGTAGAAGCAATAGATGGCGTAATGAAAATGATGCGATGGAGATCAAGGTGTCGCGCCGGTGACGATGGTGATCACGATGGTGCTTCAAAGATGGAGATCACAAGCACAAGATGATGATGGCCATATCATATCACTTATATTGATTGCATGTGATGTTTATCCTTTATGCATCTTATCTTGCTTTGATTGACGGTAGCATTTTAAGATGATCTCTCACTAAAATTATCAAGAAGTGTTCTTCCTGAGTATGCACCGTTGCCAAAGTTCGTCATGCCCAGACACCACATGATGATCGGGTGTGATAAGCTCTACGTCCATCTACAACGGGTGCAAGCCAGTTTTGCACATGCATAATACTCAGGTTAAACTTGACGAGCCTAGCATATGCAGATATGGCCTTGGAACACGGAGACCGAAAGGTCGAGCGTGAATCATATAGTAGATATGATCAACATAGAGATGTTCACCATTGAAAACTACTCCATCTCACGTGATGATCGGTTATGGTTTAGTTGATTTGGATCACGTGATCACTTAGATGACTAGAGAGATGTCTGTCTAAGTGGGAGTTCTTAAGTAATATGATTAACTGAACTTAAATTTATCATGAACTTCGTACCTGATAGTATTTTGCTTGTCTATGTTTGTTGTAGATAGATGGCTCGTGCTGTTGTTCCGTTGAATTTTAATGCGTTCCTTGAGAAAGCAAAGTTGAAAGATGATGGTAGCAATTACACGGACTGGGTCTGTAACTTGAGGATTATACTCATTGCTGCACAGAAGAATTACGTCCTGGAAGCACCGCTGGGTGCCAGGCCTGCTGCAGGAGCAACGCCAGATGTTGTGAACGTCTGGCAGAGCAAAGCTGATGACTACTCTATAGTTCAGTGTGCCATGCTTTACGGCTTAGAACCGGTCCTTCAACGACGTTTTGAACGTCATGGAGCATATGAGATGTTCCAGGAGTTGAAGTTAATATTTCAAGCAAATGCCCGGATTGAGAGATATGAAGTCTCCAATAAGTTCTACAGCTGCAAGATGGAGGAGAGTAGTTCTGTCAGTGAGCATATACTCAAAATGTCTGGGTATAATAATCACTTGATTCAACTGGGAGTTAATCTTCCGGATGATAGTGTCATTGACAAAATTCTCCAATCACTGCCACCAAGCTACAAGAGCTTCATGATGAACTATAATATGCAAGGGATGAACAAGACAATTCCCGAGCTCTTCGGAATGCTAAAGGCTGCGGAGGTAGAAATCAAGAAGGGGCATCAAGTGTTGATGGTCAACAAGACCACTAGTTTCAAGAAAAAGGGCAAAGGGAAGAAGAAGGGGAACTTCAAGAAGAACAGCAAGCAAGTTGCTGCTCAAGAGAAGAAACCCAAGTCTGGACCTAAGCCTGAAACCGAAAGTGCTTCTCCGCAAGCAAACTGGTCACTGGAAGCGGAACTGCCCCAAGTATTTGGCGGATAAGAAGGATGGCAAAGTGAACAAAGGTATATGTGATATACATGTTATTGATGTGTACCTAACTAGAGCTCGTAGTAGCACCTCGGTATTTGATACTGGTTCTGTTGCTAATATTTGCAACTCGAAATAGGGACTACGGAATAAGCGAGCACTGGCCAAGGACGAGGTGACGATGCACGTGGTAAACGGTTCCAAAGTCGATGTGATCGCGGTCGGCACGCTACCTCTACATCTACCTTCCGGATTAGTTTTAGACCTGAATAATTGTTATTTGGTGCCAGCGTTGAGCATGAACATTATATCTGGATCGTGTTTGATGCGAGACAGTTATTCATTTAAATCAGAGAATAATGGTTGTTCTATTTATATGAGTAATATCTTTTATGGTCATGCACCCTTGAAGAGTGGTCTATTTTTATTGAATCTCGATAGTAGTGATACACATATTCATAGTGTTGAAACCAAAAGATGCAGAGTTGATAATGATAGTGCAACTTATTTGTGGCACTGCCGTTTAGGTCATATCGGTGTAAAGCGCATGAAGAAACTCCATACTGATGGACTTTTGGAATCACTTGATTATGAATCACTTGGTACTTGCGAACCGTGCCTCATGGGCAAGATGACTAAAACACCGTTCTCCGGTACTATGGAGAGAGCAACAGATTTGTTGGAAATCATACATACAGATGTATGTGGTCCGATGAATGTTGAAGCTCGTGGCGGATATCGTTATTTTCTCACCTTCACAGATGATTTGAGCAGATATGGGTATATCTACTTAATGAAACACAAGTCTGAAACATTTGAAAATTCAAAGAATTTCAGAGTGAAGTGGAAAATCATCATAACAAGAAAATAAAGTTTCTACGATCTGATCGTGGAGGAGAATATATGAGTTATGAGTTTGGTTTACATTTGAAACAATGCGGAATAGTTTCGCAACTCACGCCACCTGGAACACCACAAAGAAATGGTGTGTCCGAGTGTCGTAATCGTACTTTACTAGATATGGTGCGATCTATGATGTCTCTTACTGATTTACCGCTATCGTTCTGGGGTTATGCTTTAGAGACGGCCGCTGAGGGAGTCCTGGACTTGGGGGTGTCCGGATAGCCGGACTATCATCATCGGCCGGACTCCAAGACTATGAAGATACAAGATTGAAGACTTCGTCCCGTGTCCGGATGGGACTTTCCTTGGCGTGGAAGGCAAGCTTGGCGATACGGATATGTAGATTTCCTACCATTGTAACCGACTCTGTGTAACCCTAGCCCTCTCCGGGTCTATATAAACCGGAGGGTTTTAGTCCGTGAGACGGATAAACCATTACAACAATCATACCATAGGCTAGCTTCTAGGGTTTAGCCTCCTTGATCTCATGGTAGATCCACTCTTGTACTACCCATATCATCAATATCAATCAAGCAGGAGTAGGGTTTTACCTCCATCGAGAGGGCCCGAACCTGGGTAAAAACATCGTGTCCCTTGTCTCCTGTTACCATCCGCCTAGACGCACAGTTCGGGACCCCCTACCCGAGATCCGCCAGTTTTGACACCGACATTGGTGCGTTCATTGAGAGTTCCTCTGTGTCGTCACCGATAGGCTTGATGGCTTCTTCAACCAACAACAACGCCGTCCAGGGTGAGACTTTCCTCCCCAGACAGATCTTCGTGTTCGGCGGCCTTGCACTGCGGGCCAATTCACTTGGCCATCTGGAGCAGATCAAAAGCTACGCCCCTGGCCATCAGGTCAGATTTGGAAGCCTAAACTTCACGGCTGACATCCGCGGAGACTTGATCTTCGACGGATTCGAGCCACACCGAGCGTGCCGCCTGTGTCACGATGGGCATGATCTAGCTCTGCCGCCGGACAGTGCCTTGGAGGCCGCACACGAGTCCGCCCCGACCTATAGTTCGGAGCCGACCGCGCAGATCGAGGACGGGTGGCTGGACACCGCCTCGGGAGCTGCAACCTCTACGGCGATGGAGCCGAATACCAACCTTGTCCCTTATAAAGCTCGTGACTCCGAGGTGCCGGACTCCTTGCCGGACTCCGAACCTCCTGCGCCCGTACCAATCGAATCCGATTGGGCGCCCATCATGGAGTTCACCGCAGTGGACATCTTTCAGCACTCGCCCTTTGGCGACATCCTGAACTCACTAAAGCATCTCTCATTATCAGGAGAACCCTGGCCGGACTGCGGTCAGGATGGTTGGGATGCGGACGACGAAGAGATTCAAAGCCCTCCCACCACCCACTTTGTAGCCACTGTTGACGATCTAACCGACATGCTGTTGGAAATATGCCCTAGAGGCAATAATAAAAGGATTATTATATTTCAATGTTCATGATAATTGTCTTTTGTTCATGCTATAACTGTATTATCCGGAAATCGTAATACACGTGTGAACACTTAGACCCAGTGAGTCCCTAGTGAGCCTCTAGTTGACTAGCTCGTTATGATCAATAGATAGTCATGGTTTCCTGACTATGGACATTGGATGTCGTTGATAACGAGATCACATCATTAGGAGAATGATGTGATGGACAAGACCCAATCATAAGCATAGCATAAAAGATCGTATAGTTTGCTTGCTAGAAGCTTTGCCAATGTCAAGTATCTCTTCCTTCGACCATGAGATCGTGTAACTCCCGGTTACCGTAGGAGTGCCTTGGGTGTATCAAACGTCACAATGTAACTGGGTGACTATAAAGGTGCATTACAGGTATCTCCGAAAGTATCTGTTGGGTTGACACGGATCGAGACTGGGATTTGTCACTCCGTATGACGAGAGGTATCTCTGGGCCCACTCGGTAATGCATCATCATAATGAGCTCAAGTTGACCAAGGTGTTGGCCACGGGATCATGCATTACGATGCGAGTAAAGTGACTTTCGATGCGAGACTGAACAAGGTATTGGGATACCGACGATCGAGTCTCGGGCAAGTAACGCATCGATGACAAAGGGAATTGCATACAGGGTTTGATCGAATCCTCGACATCGTGGTTCAACCGATGAAATCATCGAGGAGCATGTGGGAGCCAACATGGGTATCCAGACCCCGCTGTTGGTTATTGCTCGAGAGTCGTCTCGGTCATGTCTGCGTGTCTCCCGAACCCGTAGGGTCTACACACTTAAGGTTCGGTGGCGCTAGGGTTAGTAGGAAGTCAAGTATGTGACTACGAATGTTGTTCGAGTCCGGATGAGATCCCGGACGTCACGAGGAGTTCGGAAGGGTCGGAGGTAAAGAATAATATATAGGAAGTGGTGTTCGGCCATCGGGAAAGTTTCGGGGTCTCCGGTAAAATCTGCACGGACCACCGGAAGGTCCCGGGTCCACCGGTGGGGCCACCTATCCGGAGGGCCCCATGGGCTGAAAGGGGAAGGGAACCAGCCCACAAGGGGCTGGTGCACCCCCCTAGGGCTCACCCCCTGCGCCTAGGGTTGAAACCCTAGGGGTGGGGCGCCCACCGCTTGGGGCACTCCACCCCTTGGCGCGCCCCCCCCCCAGATTGGATCTCCAGGGCCGCCACCCCTGGTGCCTATATAAAGGGGGAGGAAGGGGCTGCTGTACCAATTCCCAAGGCGCAGCCCTCCCTCCCAACACATCTCCTCCTCCGTAAGAGCTCGGCGAAGCCTCGCCGAGTCTCGCTTCTCCACCATCACCACGCCGTCGTGCTGCCGGTGGAGTTGTCTTCCTCAACCTCTCCTTCCTCCTTGCTGGATCAAGACGGAGGAGACGTCGCTCGTCCCGTACGTGTGTTGAATGCGGAGGTGCTGTCCGTTCAGCACTTGGACATCTGTGATCTGAATCACGTTCGAGTACGACTCCATCATCACCTTGCAAGCTTCCGCACGCGATCTACAAGTGGTATATAGATGCAAACTCTCTCCCGTTACTCGTTGCTTAGATGAACTCATAGATGGATCTTGGTGAAGCCGTAGGAAAAATTTTAATTTTCTGCAACGTTCCCCAACAAAGGCATCATGAGCTAGGTCTATGTAGTTCTCTAATGCACGAGTAGAACACAATTTGTTGTGGGCGTTGATCTTGTCATCTTACTTGCCTCTACTAGTCTTTTCTTGCTCAACGGTATTGTGGGATGAAGCGGCCGGACCAACCTTACGTGCGCTTACGTGAGACCGGTTCCACCGATGACATGCACTAGTTGCATAAGGTGGCTGGCGGGTGTCTGTCTCTCCACTTTAGTTGGAGCGGATTCGATGAACAAGGCCCTTATGAAGGGTAAATAGAAGTTGACAAAATCACGTTGTGGTGATTCGTAGGTAAGAAAACGTTCTTGCTAGAACCCAATCGCAGCCACGTAAAGATGCAACAACAATTAGAGGACGCCTAACTTGTTTTTGCAGCGATTGATCATGTGATGTGATATGGCCGAAGTTGTGATGAATGATGAATTGTGATGTATGAGATCATGTTCTTGTAATAGGATTCACGACTTGCATGTCGATGAGTATGACAACCGGCAGGAGCCATAGGAGTTGTCTTTATTTTTGTATGACCTGCGTGTCATTGAAGAACGCCATGTAAACTACTTTACTTCATTGCTAAACGCGTTAGTCATAGAAGTAGAAGTAGTCGTTGGCGTGACAACTTCATGAAGACACGATGATGGAGATCATGATGATGGAGATCATGGTGTCAAGCCGGTGAGAAGATGATCATGGAGCCCCGAAGATGGAGATCAATGGAGCTTGATGATATTGGCCATATCATGTCACAACTATATAATTGCATGTGATGTTTATTATGTTTATGCATCTTGTTTACTTAGGACGACGGTAGTAAATAAGATGATCCCTTATAAAATTTCAAGATGTGTTCTCCCCTAACTCGTGCACCGTTGCTACAGTTAAATCGCTTCTAAGCACCACGTGATGATCGGTGTGATGGATTCTTACGCTCACATACAACGGTGTAAGACAGTTTTACACAGCGAAAACACTTAGGGTTAACTTGACGAGCCTAGCATGTGCGGACATGGCCTCGAACACGGAGACCGAAAGGTCGAACACGAGTCGTATGGAAGATACGATCAACATGAAGATGTTCACCGATGATGACTAGTCCGTCTCACGTGATGATCGGACACGGGCTAGTCGACTCGGATCGTGTAACACTTAGATGACTAGAGGATGTCTAATCTAAGTGGGAGTTCATAATTTTGATTAAGAACTTTATTATTATGAACTTAGTCTAAAACCTTTGCAAATATGTCTTGTAGATCAATGGCCAACGCTAATGTCAACATGAACTTCAACGCTCCTAGAGAAACCAAGCTGAAAGATGATGGCAGCAACTATACGGATCGGGTCCGAACCTCGAGATCATCCTCATAGCTGCCGAGAAGCAATATGTCCTAGAAGGACCGCTAGGTGCCGCTCCGTCGAAGAACCAAGACGTTATGAACGCTTGCAAACTCGTCTTGATGATTACTCCCTCGTTCGGTGCGGCATGCTCTACACTTAGAACCGGGCTCCAAAAGCGTTTTGAGCATCACGGAGCATATGAGATGTTCGAAGAGCTGAAACTAGTTTTCCAAGCTCATGCCCGGGTTGAGAGATATGATGTCTCCGACAAGTTCTACAGTTGTAGGATGGAGGAGAACAGTTCTATCAGTGAACACATCCTGAAGATGTCTGGGTTGCACGCACGTATGACCCAGTTGAACATTAACCTCCCAGATGAGGCGGTCATTGACAGAATCCTCCAGTCGCTCCCACCAAGCTACAAGAGCTTTGTGATGAACTACAACATGCAGGGGATGGTAAAGACCATTCCTGAAGTGTTCTCGATGCTGAAGTCAGCAGAGGCTGAAATCAAGAAAGAACATCAAGTGTTGATGGTCAATAAGACCACTAAGTTCAAGAAGGGCAAGGGTAAGAAGAACTTCAAGAAGGACGGCAAAGATGTTGCCGCGCCCGTAAGCTTTGTTCGAGAAGAAGTCAAAGAATGGACCCAAGCACGAGACTGAGTGCTTTTATTGCAAGGGAAGGGCACCGAAGCGGAACTGCCCCAAATACTTAGCGGATAAGAAGGCCGCAACACCAAAGGTATATTTGATATACATGTAATTGATGTGTACCTTACCAAGACTCGTAGTAACTCCTGGTATTTGATACCGTGCCGTTGCTCATATATGTAACTCACAGCAGGAGCTGCGGAATAAACGGAGACCGGCAAAGGACGAGGTGACGATCGCGTCGGGAATGGTTCCGTGGTCGATGTGATCGCCGTCGGCATGCTGCCTCTACATTTACCTCGGGATTAGTTTTGAACCTCAATAATTGTTATTTAGTGCCATGTTTGAGCATGAACATTGTATCCGGATCTCGTTTGATACGAGATGGCTACTCATTTAAGTCTGAGAATAATGGTTGTTCGATTTATATGAGAGATATGTTTTATGGTCATGCTCCGATGGTCAATGGTTTATTCTTAATGAATCTCGAGCGTAATATTACACATGTTCATAGTGTGGATGCCAAAAGATGTAAAGTTGATAACGATAGTCCCACATACTTGTGGCACTGCCGCCTTGGTCACATTGGTGTCAAGCGCATGAAGAAGCTCCATGCTGATGGACTTTTAGAGTCTCTTGATTATGAATCGTTTGACACATGCGAACCATGCCTCTTAGGCAAAATGACCAAGACTCCGTTCTCCGGAACAATGGAGCGAGCAACCAACTTGTTGGAAATCATACATACCGATGTGTGCGGTCCAATAAGTGTTGAGGCTCGCGGAGGATATCGTTATGTTCTCACACTCACTGATGACTTAAGTAGATATGGGTATGTCTACTTAATGAAACACAAGTGTGAGACCTTTGAAAAGTTCAAGGAATTTCATAGTGAGGTAGAGAATCAACGTGACCGAAAGATAAAATTCTTGCGATCAGATCGTGGAGGAGAATATTTAAGTCACGAATTTGGCACACACTTAAGGAACTGTGGAATTGTTTCACAACTCACGCCGCCTGGAACACCTCAGCGAAACGGTGTGTCCGAACGTCGTAATCGCACTCTATTGGATATGGTGCGGTCCATGATGTCTCTTACCGATTTACCGCTATCATTTTGGGGATACGCTCTTGAGACAACTACATTCACTTTAAATAGGGCACCGTCTAAATCCGTTGAGACGACACCGTATGAATTATGGTTTGGGAAGAAACCTAAGCTGTCGTTTCTAAAAGTTTGGGGATGCGATGCTTATGTCAAGAAACTTCAACCTGAAAAGCTCGAACCCAAGTCGGAAAAATGCGTATTCATAGGATACCCTAAGGAAACTGTCCGGTATACCTTCTACTTAAGATCCGAAGGCAAGGTCTTTGTTGCCAAGAACGGATGCTTTCTGGAGAAAGAGTTTCTCTCGAAAGAAGTAAGTGGGAGGAAAGTAGAACTCGATGAAGTACTACCTCTCGAACGGGAAAGTGGTGCAGCGCAGGAAACCGTTCCTGTGATGCCCACACCAACTGAAGAGGAAAACATTGATGATGATCAAGGTACTTCGGATCAAGTTACTACCGAACTTCAAGGTCCACGAGGACACGCCCGCACTGAGTGGTACGGCAACACTGTCATGGAAATCATGTTGCTAGACAACAATGAACCTTGAACTATGAAGAAGCAATGGCGGGCCGGATTCCAACAAATGGCTTGAGGCCATGAAATCCGAGATAGAATCCATGTATGAAAACAAAGTATGGACTTTGACAGACTTGCCCGATGATCGGCGAGCGATAGAAAATAAATGGATTTTTAAGAAGAAGACGGACGCGGATGGTAATGTTACCATCTATAAAGCTCGACTTGTCGCTAAGGGTTATCGACAAGTTCAAGGGATTGACTACTGACGAGACATTCTCTCCGTGGCGAAGCTTAAGTCCGTCCAATCATGTTAGCAATTGCCGCATACTATGATTATGAGATATGGCGATGGACGTCAAAACGGCATTCCTTAATGGACATCTTAAGGAAGAGCTGTATATGATGCAGCCGGAAGGTTTTGTCGATCCTCGAACGCTAACAAAGTATGCAAGCTCCAATGATCCATTTATGGACTGGTGCAAGCATCTCGAGTTGGAACATTCGCTTTGATGAGATGATCAAAGCGTTTGGGTTTATGCGAGACTTATGGAGAAGCTGCGTTTACAAGAAAGTGAGTGGGAGCTCAGTAGCATTTCTCCTATTATATGTAGATGACATACTCTTGATGGGAAATGATACAAAACTTCGACAGCATTAAGGCCTACTTGAACAAGTGTTTTTCAATGAAGGACCTTGGAGAAGCTGCTTATATATTAGGCATCAAGATCTATAGAGATAGATCGAGACGCCTCATAGGTCTTTCACAAAGCACATACCTTGATAAGATTTTGAAGAGGTTCAAAATGGATCAGTCCAAGAAGGGTTCTTGCCTATGTTACAAGGTGTGAAATTGAGCTCAGCTCGACCACCGACCACGGCAAAAGATAAAGAAGAGATGAGTGTCATCCCTATGCTTCAGCCATAGGATCTATTATGTATGCCATGCTGTGTACTGACCTGATGTAAACCTTGCCGTAAGTTTGGTTGCAAGATACCAAAGTAACCCGCAAGGAACACCGGACAGCGGTCAAGAATATCCTGAAGTACACGAAAAGGACAAAGGACATGTTTCGCTTTATGGAGGAGACGAAGAGCTCGTCAGAAGGGTTACGCCGACGCTAAGCTTCGACTCAGATCTGATGACTCTAAGTCACAAACCGGATACATGTATATGTTGAATGGTGGAGCAAGATGGCTGGTGCAGCCGCAAGCGAGGCGTCGTGGCGGGATCTACGTGTGAAGCGGAGTACATGGCAGCCTCGGAGGCAGCGCATGAAGCGATTTGGGTGAAGGAGTTCATCACCGACCTAGGAGTCATACCCAATGCGTCGGGGCCGATCAAACTCTTCTATGACAACACTGGAGCTATTGCCCTTGCCAAGGAGCCCAGGTTTCACAAGAAGACCAGGCACATCAAGCGTCGCTTCAACTCCATCCGTGGAAATGTTCAAGATGGAGACATAGAGATTTGCAAAGTGCACATGGATCTGAATGTCGCAGATCCGTTGACTAAACCTCTCTCGCGTGCAAAACATGATCAACACCAGAACTCTATGGGTGTTCGATTCATCACAATGTAACTAGATTGGTGACTCTAGTGCAAGTGGGAGACTGTTGGAAATATGCCCTAGAGGCAATAATAAAAGGATTATTATATTTCAATGTTCATGATAATTGTCTTTTGTTCATGCTATAAGCAGTATTATCCGGAAATCGTAATACACGTGAACACTTAGACCCAATGAGTCCCTAGTGAGCCTCTAGTTGACTAGCTCGTTATGATCAATAGATAGTCATGGTTTCTGACTATGGACATTGGATGTCGTTGATAACGGATCACATCATTAGGAGAATGATGTGATGGACAAGACCCAATCATAAGCATAGCATAAAAGATCGTATAGTTTGCTTGCTAGAAGCTTTGCCAATGTCAAGTATCTCTTCCTTCACCATGAGATCGTGTAACTCCGGTTACCGTAGGAGTGCCTTGGGTGTATCAAACGTCACAACGTATCGGGTGACTATAAAGGTGCATTACAGGTATCTCCGAAAGTATCTGTTGGGTTGACACGGATCGAGATGGATTTGTCACTCCGTATGACGGAGAGGTATCTCTGGGCCCACTCGGTAATGCATCATCATAATGAGCTCAAGTTGACCAAGGTGTAGGCCACGGATCATGCATTACGGTGCGAGTAAAGTGACTTGCCGTAACGAGACCGAACAAGGTATTGGGATACCGACGATCGAGTCTCGGGCAAGTAACGCATCGATTGACAAAGGGAATTGCATACAAGGTTTGATCGAATCCTCGACATCGTGGTTCAACCGATGAAATCATCGAGGAGCATGTGGGAGCCAACATGGGTATCCAGACCCCGCTGTTGGTTATTGCCCGAGAGTCGTCTCGGTCATGTCTGCGTGTCTCCCGAACCCGTAGGGTCTACACACTAAGGTTCGGTGACGCTAGGGTTAGTAGGAAGTCAAGTATGTGACTACCGAATGTTGTTCGAGTCCCGATGAGATCCCTGACGTCACGAGGAGTTCGGAAGGGTCCGGAGGTAAAGAATAATATATAGGAAGTGGTGTTTCGCCATCGGGAAAGTTTGGGGTCTCCGGTAAAAGCACGGACCACCGAAGGGTCCCGGGGGTCCACCGGGTGGGGCCACCTATCCCGGAGGGCCCCATGGGCTGAAAGGGGAAGGGAACCAGCCCACAAGGGGCTAGTGCGCCCCCCTAGGGCCCACCCCCTGCGCCTAGGGTTGAAACCCTAGGGGTGGGGGGCGCCCCACCTGGCTTGGGGGGCACTCCACCCCCCTTGGCCGCCGCCCCGAGATTGGATCTCGAGGGCGCCACCCCTGTGGTGCCTATATAAAGGGGGGGGAGGGGGCTGCTGTACCAATTCCCAGGCGCAGCCCTCCCTCCCAACACATCTCCTCCTCCGTAAGAGCTCGGCGAAGCCCTGTCGGAGTACTGCTTCTCCACCATCACCACGCCGTCGTGCTACCGGTGGAGTTGTCTTCCTCAACCTCTCCTTCCTCCTTGCTGGATCAAGACGGAGGAGACGTCGCTCGTCCCGTACGTGTGTTGAACGCGGAGGTGCTGTCCGTTCAGCACTTGGACATCGGTGATCTGAATCACGTTCGAGTACGACTCCATCATCACCTTGCAAGCTTCCGCACGCGATCTACAAGTGGTATGTAGATGCAAACTCTCTCCCGTTACTCGTTGCTTAGATGAACTCATAGATGGATCTTGGTGAAGCCGTAGGAAAAATTTTAATTTTCTGCAACGTTCCCCAACACATGCTAGACTACGACTTCGAAGACATCGACGGTATGGACGACGACGACAGAGACGATCAAGAACCAGCAACTACAGGGCACTGGAAGACCACCTCGTCATACGACATATACATGGTGGACACCCCAAAGGATGGAGACGGCGAAGAAGTAGCGGAGGCAGATTCTTCTAAGAAACAGCCCAAGCGCCGACGTCAGCGGCGCCGCTCTAAATCCCGCCACAGAAAGAATGGAGATTCCGGCACCGGAGATAATAACACCCCAGAGAGTGCCGAAGACAACCCCCTCCAGCAAGATTCAGCACAGGAGGACGGGGAAGCCAGCCCTCAAGAGAGAGCGGCAGACGAGGAGTTAGAGGATGACAATTACATGCCTCTCTCCGGAGACAAGGCAAGCCTCAACGACGACGAATTTGTCGTGCCCGAGGATCCCGTTGAACAAGATCGTTTTAAACGCTGGCTAATGGCCACGGTGAACAGCCTAAAGAAAAAAGCAGCAACAGCTTCAAGCTGATCAAGACCTGCTGGCCGACAGATGGACCGAGGTCCTCGCGGCCGAAGAGTATGAACTCGAACGCCCCTCCAAAAGCTACCCAAAACGCAAGTTGCTCCCCCGACTAGAGGAGGAAGCATACAAACGTTCATCACCAGCGCACAATACGGTAGACCGAACACCTCGTGGCCACGACAGAGAGGCATCCAGGCCCTCCGCCAGAGCCGTACCCCGGCACCGCTCGAAAAGCACGAAGCCACGGGGGAATGCGTTGGACTTGCGGGATATATTGGAGGATAAGGCAAGACAATCCAGATCCATCTAAGGATCAGGTGGGCGCCCCACGACCCACGATGACTACCGTCGTGCCGGATACAGCAACTCCGGCCGGGCCGAACACAGCAGACAACGCTCTCTTGAGCTACGTCGTGATATTGCTCAATATAGAGGCGCCGCACACCCACTATGCTTCACAGACTAAGTAATGGATCATCAAATCCTCAAGGGTTTAAACCCATGAACATTGAATCTCACGATGGCTGCAACAGACCCAGCGGTTTGGATCAAGATTATCTCCTTCATATCCACATGGCCCGCGCGGCATCTCCATGCCATCAAGTATCTCCCACTCAAGCTTAAAGGACCAACTCGGCATTGGCTTAACAGCTTGCCAGCAGAGTCAATTGGGTGTTGGGAGGACCTGGAAGCCGCATTCCTTGACAACTTCCAGGGCACATATGTGCGACCACCAGACGCCGATGACCTAAGCCATATAATTCAGCAGCCAGACGAATCGGCCAGACAGTTCTGCACTCGGTTCTTAACAAAGAAAAATCAAATTGTCGACTGTCCGGATGCAGAGGCCCTCGCAGCCTTCAAACATAACATCCGCGACGAGTGGCTGGCCCGGCACCTAGGACAGGAAAAGCCGAAATCCATGGCAGCCCTCACATCACTCATGACCCGCTTCTGTGCGGGAGAGCACAGCTGGCTAGCTCGCAGCAACAACCTCAGCAAAAATGCTGGCAGTCCGGATACTAAGGACCACAATGGCAGGTCACGTCGAAACAAAAGCAAACTCCGCGTTAACGGCGATAACAATGAGGATACGACAGTCAACGCCGGATTCAGAGGCTCTAAACCCGGTTAGCGGAAGAAGCCATTCAAAAGAACTACTCTGGGTCCGTCCAATTTGGACCGAATACTCGACCGCTCTTGCTAGATACATGGCACCCCCGAAAAGCCAGCTAATCACACCAACAGAGACTGTTGGGTATTCAAGCAGGCGGGCAAGTTAATTGCCGAAAACAATGACAAGGGGCTGCATAGCGATGACGAGGAAGAGACACGGCCGCCGAACAGTAGAGGACAGAAGGGTTTTCCCCCACAAGTGCGGACGGTAAACATGATATACGCAACCCACATACCCAAGAGGGAGCGGAAGCGTGCACTTAGGGACGTGTATGTGATGGAGCCAGTCGCCCTGAAGTTCAACCCATGGTCCTCTTGCCCGATCACTTTCGATCGAAGGGACCACCCTACCAGTATCCGCCATGGTGGATTCGCTGCATTGGTTTTAGACCCAATCGTCGATGGATTTCACCTCACTAGAGTCCTGATGGACGGTGGCAGTAGCCTGAACCTGCTTTATCAGGATACAGTGCGCAAGATGGGCATAGACCCCTCAAGGATTAAACCTACAAAGATGACCTTCAAAGGCGTCATACCAGGTGTTGAGGCCAATGCAGAGCTCGGTCACACCGAAGTGGTCTTCGGATCCCGGATAATTTCGGAGCGAGGAGTTAATCTTGACATAGTCCCGTTCATGCAGGCTATCACGCCCTGTTCGGACGAACCACGTTTGCAAAGTTCAACGCGGTGCCGCATTATGCATACCTCAAGCTCAAGATGCCAGGCCCTCGTGGAGTCATCACGGTCAACGGAAACACTGAACGTTCCCTCCGAACGGAGGAACACACAGCGGCTCTCGCGGCAGAAGTACAGAGCAGCCTCTTAAGGCAATTTTCGAGTCCGGTCGTTAATAGACTGGACATGATTAAACGCGCCCGGAGTAACATACATCAAGACCACCTGGTACGTTCCGAGCACGCGTAGCAATGCGGCCCCACCCCCAGCCCATACATGATTTCAAGACAAGCTCTCCGCGTACATCATTACGCTCTGGAAATACCTTGGGCATAGGGGGAGGGGCACGACCACGACAGGCCCAGAGTGCGGCTCAACCACACCAGGGGCTCCCAAGTGTGTCGCTTTTTTTTCTTTTCCTTTTTTTATCCACAGGACTCCGTTTACGAGAGGCCTGTCCGTGATAGATCTGCCAACTCACGATGCAACAGCCGTGGAGGAACAATGGCTCTGACGAACACTCAGGTGTTCTCCATTACGAGCATTAAATCTGTTTATTACACCATTCCGCAGCCTACCCCTGGAGGGGGACATGTCTAATAGTCCAAACCCTTGCTTACCGCACTATTTGTATCGTTCTGCACTCATAGCAGAATTCCTTGAATAAACAATGCATCATTTTTCGCTTATAATTGCATTCCTTTTCTTTATATATATATATGTTCATTTATGACATCTCGCATCCGTACAATTTGGTACGGCCGAATACACCAGGGGCTTATGTTCCCCGCACTATGGTGTGAAGTCTGAACACTTTCACAAGTGCGTCACCCCAAACTTATAGCACTATATGCATCGGCTCCGAATCATGTCTTGGGGGTCAATAGTTGGGTTTGCCTGGCTCCCATGTTTTGGTGCCTTACATTCCGTTCCGTCGGCTAAGGTAGCACTGGGAGAACCACTGCGATTGCGCCCCGGTTGAGCTGGGCAAGCGCCTCAGTGGAGAAAGCTAAAACTGACCGTCATGATAAGGCGAGAGCTGGTCGCTGTTCGAGAGGTCTTTTCGAGTCCTTAATGACTTATGCCGCTTAGAGCGAGGAACCGGCTGTGTCCGGCCAAGGCGTGGATAGCGCCCCGAATTCAGTCTTCCGAACACTAGGGGCTTGGCAGAAATTTAAAATTATAGAATTCTATGGCTAAGTGAGAGTGTTCAAGCATTATAAGTCCGGTTGCCTTGTTCGTTGTGTTGAGCGCCTCCCTAGATGGACCCAAAAATGGGAACAAGAGCGCTCAAGTTTATCCCAAACACCCCAGCACCCATGGCATGGGGGCTGAAGCCGACGACTTGCCATCTCTCAGATTTAATAAACGACCGCATAGAAGGTAATATTTTAAATCAATAAGCGTTGCTTAGCACATATGAACAAAGTTTTCAGCGCACAGGATAACATATTGCGAGTCTACTCAAAAATTACATCTCTGGGGCACTCATCCGCAATCTTGCGGGCACCCTTCAGGACAGTCTTATAGTACATTTCGGGCGTACGATACTCCTTGTCCGCCGGCGGCGCGTCCGTCAGAAGCCTCTCAGCATCCAGCCTGCCCCAGTGCACCTTTGCGCGGGCAAGGGCCCGACGGGCACCTTCAATGCAGGCGGAGCGCTTGATGACCTCCACCAAGGGGAACGCATCCACCAGCCGCCGCACGAGGCCGAAGTAGCTCCCAGGCATGGCCTATCTAGGCCACAGCCGGACTATGAGGCCCTTCATGGCCTGCTCGGCTACCTTGTGGAGCTCGACCAGCTGCTTCAGCTGGTCGCTAGGGGGCACCGGATGTCCGGCCTCAGCGTACTGAGACCAGAAGACCTTCTCCATTGAGCTCCCCTCCTCGGCCCGGTAGAATGCGACGGCATCGGACACGCTGCGAGGCAGATCTGCAAACGCCCCTGGAGAGCTCCGAACTCGGGTAAGTAACAGGTAATTTACATTCACATGCTTGCTTTGCATGAAAAATGCCTTACCCGCCGCTATCTTATTCATCGCCTCAATCTCCTGGAGGGACTTGTGGGCTTCGGCCTTAGCGGCTTTGGCACTTTCAAGAGCCGAGGCAAGCTCGGACTCTCGAGTCTTCGAGTCGCGCTCCAAACTCTCATGCTTTTCCATGAGAGCCTAGAGCTCCTGCCGCACCTCCGCCACCCGCGCCTCCTGCTTCTCTCGCTCCGCTTGTTCCGCGGCTGCATTGCGTTCGGCCGCGGACACGGCCTCCTTCACGGTCGCTGAGAGAGTCCTGGACTAGGGGGTGTCTGGATAGCCGGACTGTCAATATCCGCCGGACTCCCAGACTATGAAGATAGAAGATTGAAGACTCCGGCTCGTGTCCGGAAGGTACTTTCCTTGGCGTGGAAGGCAAGCTTGGCAATCTGGATATGTAGATCTCCTACCATTGTAACCGACTCATGTAACCCTAGCCTCTCCGGTGTCTATATAAACCGGAGGGCTTTAGTCCGTAGGACACAACATTACATCTCAACAATCATACCATAGGCTAGCTTCTAGGGTTTAGCCTCCTTGATCTCGTGGTAGATCTACTCTTGTACTACCCATATCATCAATATTAATCAAGCAGGACGTAGGGTATTACCTCAATCGAGAGGGCCTGAACCTGGGTAAAAACATTTTGTCCCTCGTCTCCTGATACCATCCGCCTAGACGCACAGTTCGGGACCCCCTACCCGAGATCCGCCGGTTTTGACACCAACAGTCGCCACCTCGTTCGTGGCCCCTGCAGTACCCACGTTATCCTTGTTATTTCTATTGCAACCAAAATCCTTTTCTGTAAGGTACAAATTTCAAAGTGGTGTTACTCACCTTCTTTGTCCTCGAGCTGCTTCTTGGCAAGGCTGAGCTCTTGCTCGGACCGCTCGAGGTCCTGCTTCAAAGCACCGACCTCCGCAGTCAGTGCGGCAGAGGTCAGCAGCGCAGCCTGCAAACCCATATTGACATAATTTTAAGCACTCCTGCGTATATCTTTTTTAGATCCTCAGTCTGGTTTTTCTTTCCGAACACCGAACCGAGCATCAGGGGCTACTGTCTATGCGGTATCACATTACATATTTTAAACTTCTTACCTCAAAGCCTATTAGAAGGCTACTGCAGGCTTCGGTCAGCTCGCTCTTGGCGAGCTGAACCTTCTGAATCACCGCACTCATAATAGTGCGGTGTTCTTCCTCGATGGAAGCGCCGTTGAGCGCCTCCAACAAGTTGTCCGGCGCCTCCGGTTGGACGGAGGCTGCCGGTGTCGCGGTCTTGCCCTTCTTACGAAGGGGCCGCCTACCGGACTCCGGAACCACTGCCGGTTCCAGCACGAAGTCCGGGAGGTTGCCTTGTGGCAGCTCCAGAGCCTCCCCCTCCTAGCGGGTCCCCTCCTGGGATCCCACCTTGGCATCCTCAGCATTGCGAGGGGTGGAGGCGGTCAGAATGGAATCTACATCTGACGGAGCCAAGGACCCGCTGGATGAAGCGGGAAGATCCTCCTCGGCCGGGCTACAGGTAGTATGCGGCATTAGAAGGACACTATGCGGCACAAAAGAGAAATTACAAATCACTCAGGAATCTGGACACTTACGATCTTGCCAGGGGCTTGGCCCTTGAGGGCCATTCCTCGTCGCCATCGTTGGCGTTGGCGGAGCTGTCCAGAGGAAGGGTCCTTCCCCTCTTGGACCCTTCGGCCTCCCCCGTTGGGGAAGCCTTCCTTCTCCTCTCTCCCACATAGAGTCAAACTATGAAAAAAATACGTGTCCCATAAAGGATAACTTACCGCACCGGCGGCGTTTACGTCTGAATCCGCGATCTTGATCGCGGATGCGAAACTTCTCCCCTTGAACAGCACCCTCCAGGCAGCTTCGTACGTTGTGTCGAAGAGCCCGCTAAGGGTCCGGTGCTGTGCCGGATCGAACTCCCACAAATTGAAGGCCCGTTGTTGGCAGGGGAGAATCCGGCGCATGAGCATGACCTGGATCACGTTGACAAGTTTGAGCTTCTTGTTCACCAAGGTCTGAAGACAGGACTGGAGTCCAGTCAGCACCTCCGAACTGCCCCATAGCAAGCCCTTCTCTTTCCAGGAGGTGAGCTGCATGGGGGAACCAGATCTGAACTCGGGGGCCGCAGCCCATTTAGGGTCACGCGGCTCGGTGATGTAGAACCACCCCGATTGCCACCCTTTGATGGTTTCCACAAAGGCGCCCTCGAGCCAAAGGACGTTGGGCATCTTGCCCACCATGGCGCCTCCGCATTCCGCTTGGACGCCCTTCACTTCCTTTGGCTTGACATTGAAGGTTTTCAGCCACAAGCCGAAGTGGGGCTGGATGCAGAGGAAGGCCTCACACACGACGATAAACGCCGAGATGTTGAGGATGAAGTTTGGCGCCAGATCGTGGAAATCCAGGCCGTAGTAGTACATGAGCCCCTGGAGGAAGGGATGAAGTGGGAAGCCCAGTCCGCGGAGTAAGTGGGGAAGGAATACGACCCTCTCATGAGGCCTGGGGGTGGGGATGAGCTGCCCCTTGTCGAGCAGCCAGTGCGCGATGTCGCTGGACAGGTATCCGGCGCCGCGCAACTTCTCGACGTGCTCCTCCGTAACCGAGGAGATCATCCACTTGCCTCCCGCTCCGGACATGGCTGGAGAAGGTTGAGACGAGATGTGCGGACTTGGGCGCTGGAGCTCGAGTGCGCGGAGATGGATAAGCAAAGGAGGAAGAAGACGTAGGTAAAAGATGTGGATCTTTATCCCCTTATATATGGGCGGACGGAAACTATGCGTCCCCACCGGCCTGGTAAAACTCGCTTATCTCCCAAGCGCCACCATCAATGGCGCGGTTGGGTTACCCACGTCCGTATTGATGAGAGTCCTGGAATGAGGGGAACACGATCTCTGCTTCGACAAGACGT
Organism: Aegilops speltoides; assembly: GCA_021437245.1. Lineage (NCBI taxonomy): Eukaryota > Viridiplantae > Streptophyta > Magnoliopsida > Poales > Poaceae > Aegilops > Aegilops speltoides. Next base: position 575,434,268 of record CM038147.1, read on the forward strand.
GCCAAGGAAACCGCTTCGCTAAACACACTGAGGTGGTATAATAAAAAACGATTCAAGTAAAGGCCTTGTAGTGGCGTGACGTCATGCCACAAAATACGTCAGCAGATTGAACTTGTGTACATATTATTCTCTCTACGATGGAATGTGGAATTTATTTTGCAGAGCCGGACACTATCCTGGTGTTCACAATCTTCTATGAATTATTCGGAGGAGGAACCTGCCTTGCAATGCCGAACAATATCGCGCCGGACTCATCGTCATTGAAGCCTGGTTCGAGGGCTCTTGAGGAGTCTGGACTAGGGGTGTCCGGCTAGCCGGACTATCATCATCGGCCGGACTCCAAGACTATGAAGATACAAGATTGAAGACTTCGTCCCGTGTCCGGATGAGACTTTCCTTGGCGTGGATGGCAAGCTTGGCGATACGGATATGTAGATCTCCTACCATTGTAACCGACTCTGTGTAAGCCTAGCCCTCTCCGGTGTCTATATAAACCGGAGGGTTTTAGTCCGTAGGACAGACAACCATTACAACAATCATACCATAGGCTAGCTTCTAGGGTTTAGCCTCCTTGATCTCGTGGTAGATCCATTCTTGTACTACCCATATCATCAATATCAATCAAGCAGGAGTAGGGTTTTACCTCCATCGAGAGGGCCCGAACCTGGGTAAAAACACCGTGTCCCTTGTCTCCTGTTACCATCCGCCTAGACGCACAGTTCGGGACCCCCTAACCGAGATCCGCCGGTTTTGACACCGACAGCCGCATTCACGTTAAATAGGGCACCATCAAAATCCGTTAAGACGACGCCTAATGAACTGTGGTTTGGCAAGAAACCAAAGTTGTCGTTTCTTAAAGTTTGGGGCTGCGATGCTTATGTGAAGAAACTTCAGCCAGATAAGCTCGAACCTGAATCGGACAAATGTGTCTTTATAGGATACCCAAAAGAGACTGTTGGGTACACCTTCTATCACAGATCCGAAGGCAAAACATTCGTTGCTAAGAATGGATCCTTTCTAGAGAAGGAGTTTCTCTCGAAAGAAGTGAGTGGGAGGAAAGTAGAACTTGATGAGGTAACTGTACCTACTCCCTTATTGGAAAGTAGTTCATCACAGAAATCTGTTCCTGTGACACCTACACCAATTAGTGAGGAAGCTAATGATATTGATCATGAAACTTCAGATCAAGTTTCTACAAACCCTCGTAGGTCTACCAGAGAAAGATCCGCACCAGAGTGGTACGGTAATCCTATTCTGGAAGTCATGTTACTTGACCATGATGAACCTACGAACTATGAGGAAGCGATGATGAGCCCATATTCCGCAAAATGGCTGGAGGCCATGAAATCTGAGATGGGATCCATGTATGAGAAAAAAGTATGGACTTTGGTTGACTTGCCCGATGATCGGCAAGCCATTGAGAATAAATGGATTGAGGGAGTCCTGGACTAGGGGGTGTCCGGACAGCCGGACTATCATCGTCCGCTGGACTCCAAGACTACGAAGATACAAGATTGAAGACTCCGTCCCGTGTCCGGATGGGACTTTCCTTGGCGTGGAAGGAAAGCTTGTAATCTGGATATGTAGATCTCCTACGATTGTAACCGACTACATGTAACCCTAGCCTCCTCCGATGTCTATATAAACCGGAGGGCTTTAGTCCGTAGAGACACAACATACATTACAACAATCATACCATAGGCTAGCTTTGGGGTTTAGCCTCCTTGATCTCGTGGTAGATCCACTCTTGTACTACCCATATCATCAATTTAATCAAGCGGGGCGTGGGTTTTACCTCCATCGAGAGGGCCCAACACAGGTAAAACATCATCCCTCGTCTCCTGTTACCATCCGCCTAGGCGCACAGCTCGGGACCCCCTACCGAGATCCGCCGGTTTTGACACCGACATTGGTGCTTTCATTGAGAGTTCCTCTGTGTCGTCACCGATAGGCCCGATGGCATCTTCAACCAACAACACTATCTAAGATGAGACTTTTCTCCCCGGACAGATCTTTGTATTCGGTGGCTTCACACTGCGGGCTAATTCGCTTGGCCATCTGGAGTAGATCGAAAGCTACGCCCCTGGCCGTCAGGTCAGATTCGGAAGTCTAAACTTCACGGACGACGTCCGCGGAGACTTGATCTTCGACGGGCTCGAGCCACAACCAAGCGCGCCGCACTGTTACGATGGGCATGATCTAGCTCTGCCGCCGAATAGTGCCTTGGTGGCCGCACGCGAATCCGCTTCGGCCGTTAGTCCTGAGCCGATCACCCAGATCGAGGATCGGTGGATGGACACCACCTCAGGGGCTTCAACTTCCACGGCGATGGAGCCGAACGCTAATCTTGTCCCTCGCGAAACTCTTGATTCCGAGGTGCCGGACTCCTTACCGGACTCCGAACCTCCCACGCCCCTACCAATCAATTCGGATTGGGCGCCGGTTATGGAATTCACCGCCGCGGACATCTTCCAACACTCGCCCTTTGGCGACATCCTAAATTCACTAAAGCATCTCTCGTTATCGGGAGAGTCCTGGCGGACTATGGTCGGGATGGTTGGGGTATGCAGACGACGAAGAAATTCAGAGCCCACCCACCACCCACTTTGTAGCCACCGTCGGACGATCTAACCGACATGCTGAACAACGACTCGATGACATCGGCGCTATGGACGATGATGCGGAGATTTAACGAGAACCAGCGCCTATAGGGCCTTTGGAAGACCACCTCGTCATCGACATATACATGGTGGACACCCAAAAGACGGGGGCGGCGAAGAAGCGCGGAGGCAGATTCTTTAAAGAAGCAGCCCAAACGCGGCGTCGTGGCGCCGCTCTAAATCCCGCCACAGCAAGAATGGAGATTCCAGCACGAGAGATAATAATACCCGAGAGAGTGCGAAGACAATCCCTCCAGCAAGACTCAGCGCAGAGGATGCGAGCAGCAAGCCCTCACGAGAGGGCGGCGAGGCGAAGAGGTTGAGGATCATAACTATATGCCTCCCTCCAAGGCGGCAAGCCTCAACGATGACCAATTAATTCGTACACGAGGATCCCGTCGAACAAGAGCGTTTCAAGCGCGGGCTTATCGCCACAGACAAACAGCCTAAAGAAAAAGCAGCAACAGCTTCAAGCTGATCGGACCTGTTGGCTGATCGATGGACCGAGGTCCTCGCGTCGAAAGTATAAACTCGAACGCCCCCAAAAGCTACCCAAGGCGCAAGCTGCTCCCCCGATTAGAGGAGGACGAAATATACATACCTCCATCACCAGCGCACGATACGGCTGACCGACCACCCCGTGGTCGTGACCGAGAGGCATCCAGGCCCCCAGCCAAGACCGTACCCGCATCGCTCCAAAAGTACGGGCCAAGAGGGAACGCGCGGACTTGCGAGATATATTGGAGGACAAAGCAAGGCAATCCAGATCCATCTACGGATCACGTGGGCGCCCCACGACCCATGACGAATACCGTCGCGCCGGATACAATAACTCCGGCCGGGCCGAACGCAGCAGACAACTCTCTCTTGAGCTGCGTCGTGATATTGCTCAATACAGAGGCGCCGCACACCCGCTATGCTTCACTGACGAAGTAATGGATCATCAAATCCCTAAAGGGTTTAAACCCGTAAACATCGAATCTTACGATGGCACAACAGACCCCGCGGTTTGGATCGAAGATTATCTTCTCCACATCCATATGGCCCGCGGCGATGATCTCCACGCCATCAAGTATCTCCCGCTCAAGCTTAAAGGACCAGCTCGGCATTGGCTCAACAGCTTGCCCGCAGAGTCAATTGGGTGTTGGGAAGACCTAGAAGCCGCATTCCTCGATAACTTCCGAGAACGCGTCGTCACGACCACGAGCGCCGATGACCTAAGCCACATTATTCAGCAGCAGATTTAATCGGCGGACAATTACGGACACGGTTCTTGACAAAGAAAAACCAAATCATCGACTGTACGGATGTAGAGGCCCTTGCAACCTTCAAACATAACATCCGGGACGAATGGCTAGCCCGGCACCTGGGGTAGGAAAAGCCGAAATCCATGGCAGCCCTCACATCATTAATGACCCGCTTTTCCGCGGGAGAGGATAGCTGGCTAGCTCGCAGCAACAATCTCCGTAAAAATTCTGGCAGTCCGGATACTAAGGACAGCAACGGCAGGTCACGTCGAAACAAAAACAAACACCGCATTAACGGCGACGATAAGGAGGATACGGCAGTCAACGCCGGATTCCGAGTGTCGGTGTCAAAACCGGCGGATCTCGGGTAGGGGGTCCCGAACTGTGCGTCTAGGCGGATGGTAACAGGAGACGAGGGACACAATGTTTTTACCCAGTTTCGGGCCCTCTCGATGGAGGTAAAACCCTACGTCCTGCTTGATTAATATTGATGATGTGGGTAGTACAAGAGTAGATCTACCACGAGATCAAGGAGGCTAAACCCTAGAAGCTAGCCTATGGTATGATTGTTGTAATGTATGTTGTGTCCTACGGACTAAAGCCCTCTGGTTTATATAGACACCGGAGAGGCTAGGGTTACACCGAGTCGGTTACAATGGTAGGAGATCTACATATCCGTATCGCCAAGCTTGCCTTCCACGCCAAGGAAAGTACCTTCCGGACACGAGCCGGAGTCTTCAATCTTCTATTTTCGTAGTCTTGGAGTCCGGCGGATATTGATAGTCCGGCTGTCCGGACACCCCCTAGTCCAGGACTCCCTCAGTAGCCCCTGAACCAGGCTTCAACGATGACAAGTCCAGCGCGTTTATAGTCTTCGGCGTTGCAAGGCGGGTTCTCCCTTCGAATTCCATGTACCAGCCGAATAGTGCTCGGCTTCATCTTGAATACTGTGTTCCTCGGCTTCCACACCAAATAATGGCCCTCTTGCACGCGTCGCACGAATGCGAAAAGTTAGGGTGCCTTTTGCACGTCACCCCCTAATTTGTGCGAGTCGTCCGCCTATTAAAGAGGCTAGAATCCAGATCTAAACCGCACCATCTTCCTCCCGCGTATGCTTCATCGAAGTGCCTCAGACCGAGAAATCCATTCCACCATGGATCTTCAACGCGGCTCTTCTTCACGCGCTCCCAGCCCACCGCCGGGGAGTTGGAGGAGGTGCTCTATCTCGCACAATGAGCTAGTGAAGCTCCAAACGGAGGGGTTTCTCCCTCCGGCCTTCATGGTTCCGGTCCGAGCCGGACTGGTTACTTATCAAGGTGGGAGGCAGGCGGAGGACACTCCAAGCCCCCATAAGGGGGAGAAAGTGTGCTTTGTCCCCTATCTGATAAGGGGGCTCGGATTTCCAATACATCCATTCCTCCGCGGGCTCCTGAAGTTCTATGGAGTCCAGCTCCACCACCTTACGCCCGCCTCTGTGCTGCATATCGCGGGCTACGTAGCTCTTTGTGAGCTATTCCTGGGCATCGAGCCCCATTTTGCATTGTGGAAGAGGCTGTTTTGCCTTGTACCCCGTTCTCACCAGGGGTCCATATATCAAGTGGGCGGCGCCGAGATATGGCTTTGTCGCCGGGACGGATACCTATCCGGCACTCCCAAGAAGCGCTCAAGACCGCCCTCGAGTGGTTTTATATTGGGGCGCCCGCTGCTTGTACCCAATCTGGATCGGCCTCGAGTTTGATCTTGCTCCTTAAAGCGCCTCATTGGCGCCCACGAGCCCCGTTTGGAGGAAGACAAGGCGTCCATTACTTGATGGGCGGATAAGGTTAATGGCTCATTCGGCGACCATGATCGGAGTCATGGCGGCGTGTATCAGCGAGGGTGCAGCCACTGCAATCTGAGAGGCCATCCCATGTGGGATTTCTACGGGAAGACGGCGCTACCCGACGGCCGTAAGGGCGGAATCGACCGAGGATCTGGTGAAGATCTGTCGGTCTGTACAAGGGGGAGAAGGAGGACTTCCTTCGCCCGAACCCTTTGGAGGGGTTTTCCATGATCAACCCCAGAGGATGGGTAAGTGAACACCTCGAAGGGCTCTACCCGTGCTTTCGAAGTTTAAGCTTCTTATATTATGTCTTCGGCGCAGGATCTACGCCGGACTGTGGAGGGCATGGTGAGTCCCGCTCCACAACCCGAGGATCCAGAAGGGTCGCTGGGTCCGGCCTCCGAGGAGGATCCGGATATCAAGGTGGAGCTGATCGACGGGGTGTATCACCAGCTCAGCATAGACGATGCTCTGGTCGCCATCACGGCGGACTACCCCGGACTGAATTTGGCTTCCCAGGTGACTGCGACCGAAGTCCGGACACCCATATTTCTTCCCTGTGCCTTTCTGACCCTCGCGAACAATGGTATTTCACAGGAAGCGCCTTTCTGGCGAGAAGCGAGCCCATGATGGTGACCAACGAGGCCATCCGGTCAAAGCGGAAAAAGGCGCGCATCGCGAATGGAAATGTCGCCGCAAAGGTATAGCTCGTATTCAAATTTTTAGAGCAACGTTCCGAGGAAACGCCTGAGTGTTCATGACCTCTACAGAGAAAAGCGCCGCGGATCTGCGGCGCGGATTGCCGATCCAATCCACGGCCAAGCTCGGCGCCCGGATGGAGGGGAGGCAAGCGCAAAGACGCGAACCGGATCTGCTCCAACGGAGGATACCGGCAGCATCGTCGCCACCAAATCCGAGGTGGAGAGCGCTATGAATCATAAACGCCACGGACGATTTTTCAAGCGTGCTTTTCCCCTGAGGCATTGGATGCCTTTAACGCAGGGGACGCACATCTCCGTGCTGCTCAAAATGGTTTTACCAGAGCCACGGAGCAGTATGTTAAGGACATACGGGTAAGGGAATTTTTAATGGTTATGTACACCAGTAGCCCCCGAGACTTAAATTAGTTTTGTTGACTGATTTAAGGATCATTGTAAATTTCAGGCAATTAACGAGAAGAATGCCCAGCTGTCTCGGGAGCTGCAAGATTATAAGGCCCAACTTGAGGCCGCTCTTGCTGCCGTAGGAGGGGACGGAAACACCCCCCCTGGTAACACATTTTTATTAATAAATATAAGCGCTGTGCGGCGTGCGCATGAGTCTAATAATGACATTGCAGGTACCGTCGGACAAGATCCGGACAGGCAAACCTTGCTGCGCCAGCTAAAGGCCGGCGAAAGTGTGCTGAATAGGGTTCAGCAGGAAAGGAACAAGCTCCAGGATGCCAGCGCCAAGCTCGGCGAAGAGCTGAAAAGCGCCTGAGCTGAGCTGTCGGCTCCGTTAAGGAGAATCAACGACTTCGTCGCGGCATATATAGTAAGTGCTTGAGCGAACTCTTTTGAAAAGAAGAGTTCGGCGAGGAATTAATTTGACATGATATGTCTTGTAGGTATACTCACGGGCCGTCCTGCAGAGGAGATGCCCATATCGATGGGTGATCAACTTCCCGAACTGTTGCAACTACTCGAACGAGTTTGGCAGGCAATGAGTGGCGCCGTTCAGGCTTTATGGCCGGCCCTCACCCTGCCCGAGGGCCTCGGGGAGCTTGCGGAGAAGCTGCAGGGAGTGCAGCAGCGCTTCCGTTTGTGGAAGATTTCCGCTTGCCGTCAAGGTGCCAGGGAGGCTTGGGCCATGGTGAAGACGCGGTACAAGAAGGCGGACCCTAACCATATGGCCGAAGTTGGGCCGGTGGGGCCCGACGGGAAGGAGATCCCTGTGAGTTTAGTGTATAGCCAAGTAGAGTTGGCTGCTAAATGTTCCCAACGGGACTGTAAACTGGACAGCCTGTTAGACGGGATTGAGGAGGAATACAATCAATAAGTTTGACAATGTATGTTATCCTTTGAAATGACATGTGAAATGCCTTCTAGCCGGATTGTAGATCGTTTGTCTTTGCCGACCTTTTAAGCCGACCTCGGGACCCTAGAGTCCGGAGTGTGTCGAATACCTTTTGGTTAAGAAACAACCGTGGTATGCATGGAGACCAGAGCGTAGGGGTCATTAGTGCTTTATCGCACAAGTGCCCAACTAGTTATGTTATATTACATGGTTAGTAAGAAACATCTTCCAGGGAGAATAGTTCCGTTAAGGGTTCCTTTCGCTGGGGAGGCATGCCCTAAAGTGCATTGCCGGACTGCAAAGAAAGCAGCAAAACATCTGGGGGCAGATGGAAAAAAATAGTAAAAAGTCATCTTTTAGATCACCGACTGAATATTCCCTTAAGAACGCTAGCTTTCGGCTTCACCCAGTCTGAGGTACACATCCGGCTGACCCGGCGATAATAATCGCAGAGGTGCTCCTTTACCTCCTAGCCGAACAATCGGGAGCGTGAGGGGTAAGCACAGAGGCGAGCAACCCAGCTTGGCCAAAACTTAAGTCATATCGATGCATATAATGGCAATTAAAAGGTACATGTGGAAGCTTGACACATGTGTTGGGTATGAAACCCGTATAGTTGAGCTTCTGTAAAAGAAGCCCCCAGGAATAACGAGTGCGGATGGCACATCATGCGTATGCAAAGAATGCTAAAATAGGCCCCGAAGGGCTTTTTAAATTAAAAGGATAAAAAGAGAAACAAAAGACAGTCGAAATATAAAAGGTTGGACGGGGGAAGGGAACGAACTCTCAGTCCGGCGCTAGGCATAGAATCGTCGGGGTCGGGCTGCGTTCCATGGGTTCGGCTCGAGTCGGTTGTCTGACGCATTTCGTAGACGGTATGCTCCGCCGGTCAATACTTGATCAATAATGAAGGGGCCTTCCCATCTGGGCTTGAGCTTGTCCTTTTTCTTGTCCGGCAGGTGTAGAACTAGTTCGCCAACGTTGTAAGTCTTGGCCCGTACTTCTCTGCTTTGATATCTTGGGGCCTGCTGCTGATAGAATGCGGAACGAGCCTTCGCGACGTCGCGTTCTTCCTCCAATGTGTCCAAACTGTCCTGCTTATCCAGCTCGGCCTCTCTCTCCTCGTACATGCGCACTCGAGGTGAGTCATGAATAATGTCGCAGGGCAAGACTGCCTCTGCGCCGTACACCATAAAAAATGGTGTGAATCCGGTAGTACGGTTAGGCGTTGTCCGCAGCACCCAGAGTACGGAGTCAAGCTCCTCAACCCATTGGGTGTCAGATTTGGTGAGTGACCTCACTAGTCTGGGTTTAATGCCGCTCATTATTAGACCATTTGCTCTTTCCACTTGACCATTGGTTTGAGGGTGATAGACTGACGCATAGTCGAGCTTGATGCCCATATTTTTGCACCATGACTTAACCTTGTCGGCCGTGAAATTCGTGCCGTTGTCGGTGATGATGCTGTGGGGGACTCCATAGCGGTGTACCACCTCTGATATAAAGTCTATCACTGGTCCGGACTCTGCCGTTTTGACCGGTTTGGCCTCTATCCATTTGGTGAATTTATCCACCATGACCAATAGGTACTTTTTCTTGTGGGTTCCCCTTTAAGGGGTCCAACCGTGTCAAGCCCCAGCACCGCGACGGCCGGTAATGGGTATGGTTTTGAGGGCGGTGGGTGGCATATGGCTCGATTAGCAAAGAGTCGACAACCAACGATCGCTGGACCAAGTCTGTCGTCTGCCGGGCCGTCGGCCAATAAAATCTGTGACGGAATGCCTTTCCTACCAGGGCCGGGCTGTTGCGTGGTGTCCGCCTAGTCCGCATGAATTTCAGCCAGAGGTTTCGCCCCTCTTCTTGGAGATACACCTCTGAAGGACTCCGGTAGTACTTTTCTTATAAAGTTCTCCCTCGTGGACCTTGTAAGCCTTCGATCGCCGCACTGTGCAGCGGGCCTCATTTTGGTCTTCGGGAAGTTCCTGCCTAAGTAGGTAGGCTAGGAAAGGTTCTGTCCACGCGGCGATTACTGCCATTATGTCGTGGGCAGAAGGTGTTATGTCATGTGCCTAATCACCGATTGGTGCGGTTTTCTCCGGTTTGTCGCTGCCGGGCTCCTCTTCCCATAGTACGGATGGCTTGAAAAGCCGTTCCAGGAAGATATTTGGAGGGACAGCATCACGTTTCGCACCGATGCGTGCCAGGATGTCGGCCGCTTGGTTATTGTCTCGGGCTATGTGATGGAATTCGAGTCCTTCAAACCGAGCTGACATTTTTAGGACAGCGTTACAATATGCTGCCATTTTTGGATCCTTGGCGTCGAAATCTCCGTTTATTTGGGATATTGCGAGGTTTGAGTCCCCGCGCACCTCTAGGCGTTGGATGCCCATGGAGACCGCTATCCGGAGACCATGTAATAGGGCCTCGATTCGGCTGCATTGTTGGAGTCCGTGTACATTATTTGAAGTACGATCGGATCTGTATCTCCGGTGGGGACGTTAGTCGACGCCAGCCCCATCCGCCAACATTTTGGAGCCGTCGAAGTGCATAGTCCAATTGAGTATGCGCCCGTACTCTTTAGGGAGTTCGCTTCAGTCCATTCGGCGAAGTCAGCCAAAACTTGTGACTTTATGGCTCGTCGAGGTTTGTAGGTGATGTCGAATGGCAAGAGCTCAATTGCCCATTTTGCGATCCTGCCCGTTGCGTCGCGGTTATTTATAATGTCATTTAGTGGTACTTCTGAGGCCACTGTTATTGAACACTCTTGAAAGTAGTGCCGAAGCTTCCGAGACACCATGAACACCGCATATGCTATCTTCTGGTAGTGCGGGTAACGGGATTTGCAAGGGGTTAACATAGTGTATACATAATACACTGGTTTTTGAAGAGGGAATTTATGCCCTTCTGTCGCTCGTTCGACGACGAGGACCGCGCTAACAACTTGATGCGTTGCTGCGATGTATAACAACATTGGTTCGCCCAGGGTGGGCGCAGCCAGGACCGGATTTGTTGCCAGTATGGCCTTTATTCCTTCGAGTCCGGCAGTGGCAGCATCCGTCCACTCGAAGTGTTCGGTGCGCCTTAGGAGGCGATAGAGGGGCAACGCCTTTTCTCCTAAACGGGAGATGAAGCGGCTTAACGCTGCCACGCATCCTGTTAATTTTTGTATTTGCTTGAGGTCTTTTGGAATATCCAACTGTGACAGAGCCCGGATTTTGGCCGGATTTGCTTCAATCCCTCTACCGGATACGATGAAGCCCAGCAGTTTTCCGGCTGGTACGCCGAAAACGCATTTTTTCGGATTCAACTTGATGTCGTATGCTCTGAGGTTGTCGAATGTGAGCCTCAAATCGTCTACTAAGGTTTCGACGTGTTTTGTTTTGACGACTACATCATCGACGTATGCCTCGACTGTTTTACCGATCTGGGTGGCCAGACATGTTTGAATCATGCGCTGATATGTTGCGCCGGCATTTTTGAGTCCGAAGGGCATCGTATTGAAGCAGAATGGTCCATATGGAGTGATGAATGCCGCTGCGCTTGATTCGCTTCCGCCATCTTGATTTGATGATAGCCGAGTATCGCCCGTGAAGCACAATGAATCGTGCCCTGCTGTGGCATCGATAATTTGATCGATGCGGGGGAGAGGGAAGGGATCCTTTGGGCATGCCTTATTGTGGTCTTTAAAGTCGACCTGAGGCGCCGGATTTATCCTTCTTGGTACCATCACCAGATTTGCTAGCCAGTCCGGATGTTTGATATCTCTGATGAATCCGGCTTCCAATAGCTTGGCTAGCTCTTCTCCCATCGCCTTTCTTTTGGGCTCGAAAAATCGCCGAAGAGCCTGTTTGACTGGCTTAAATCCTTTTAGGATGTTGAGGCTGTGTTCTGCCAACCTGCGAGGGATTACGGGCATGTCCGAGGGGTGCCAGGCGAAGATATCCCAATTTTCCCGAAGGAATTCGCGCAGTGCGGCATCAACTTCGGGGTTCAACTGTGCCCCGATGGAGGCCGTCTTTGTTGGGTCCGTTGGGTGGACCTGGAATTTTATTATCTCATCTGCTGGTTTGAAGGAGGTGGACTTGGATCTTTTATCAAGTATCACATCGTCCCTGTTCACCGTGAGCGCAATGTGTGAGTTCCTCTGCCGCTAAGGCTTCGGATAGTGCCTCAAGGGCTAGTGCGGCTGTCTTATTTTCGGCTCGGAGTGCTATGTCCGGATTACTAGCGAGAGTGATTACTCCACTGGGCCCAGGCATTTTGAGCTTCATGTACCCGTAATGGAGTATTGCTTGAAAGATTGTGAATGCCTCTCGTCCTAATATGGCGTGATAGCCACTGCTGAACGGGGCCACCTGGAACGTGACCTCTTCGGATCTGTAATTGTCCGGAGAGCCGAACACCACATCGAGTGTGATTTTTCCGGTGCAGCGCGCTTCACGGCTAGGGATTATTCCTCTAAAGGTTGTGCTTCTTCGCTCAATACGGCTCCAATCGATTTCCATTTTTTGCAGGGTTTCCTCGTAAATGAGGTTTAGTCCGCTGCCGCCATCCATGAGAACTTTTGTCGACCGAAGCCGCCCACTATGGGACTAAGTACTAGTCGGCCGGCGCCCGTAGTTCGAGACGGGGCTCGTCGCTGGCATTGAAGGTAATAGCTGTGTCACCCATGGATTTGCTGTTGCTACTTGGTAGACTTCGCGAAGTTCATGGACTGTTCGCTTCGATATTATTTGATGCGAAAGTCTCAAGATGACGATACCGTGCTGGTATTGTTGGAGTGGTTATCCGGAGCTAGAAGCTCTTCGCCACTTTTGGCCACCTGCCGTAGTATCCAACATGCTCGAAGGCTATGTGTTGGGACGGATCCCTCTGTATTATGAAGTTTACAGGGTCCATTGAGCCATCCCTGCTGTCGTGGATTTGTCACGGCAGATGTCCTTAGTGTCAGGACTTAGTCGCGAGGCCAACGCATCTATGTGGTAGCTTGAGAGGGGTTGAGTGGAATCGAGAGACGCAACACAGGACAGGGATTTAGACAGCTTCGGGTCCCGGGAAACATCATCCGGTAAAAAGCCTACATGCTGTTTGAGGCTAGGTCTCATTATCATCACGAGGGAGTCGCCGTAAACCGGCTCTCCTCTTTGTGTCTAGCCCTAAGATTATTGCTTCTAACTCGTAGCTTCTAACTTGTCCCTTGTCCCTCTTTGGGGAGCCCTGCCCCTCCTTATATATGCAGAAGGGGCGGTTTACATGTGGAGTCCTATTAGGATTAGGACTAGTCTATCTCTAATACAAACCGGATACAAGTCCTAGTCTTAACTCCTTGTAAGGTAAATATTCCTTTCCTCTTAAACCGGCCCACCATAGTTGAACCGGCCTTCATGAACCGCCTGCAATACTGGTCTTGTTGTTCTTCCGCCCGCCGCCGGATTACCAATGAGTTGTAAACCGTCTGGTCTGTGCATGTCGCAGGTGAATCGCTAAGTCCGGCCGGTTTATCCTTCCGGCCGGTTTACGCCGCGGGGCATATCCCCAACATTAGCCCCCAAGTTTAGCTTGGATTTATCCATGGTAAACTTATGCTGCAAAATAAACACAAGAACAAACTTGATAGGTTGTGCTCCGGGTTAAGAATTCTTGTAAACCGGCACCTGATCATCCTTAAATCCTTGTCATTTCCTCCTTCTAGAAAATCCAGGTCAATAGGCCAGCGTCATACTCAATTTTCTGACATTGGTTTCTCACAGAACAATATTGTGAAGAATAATCCACTTGAGTCGGCTTCCAAAGCGCCGGTTTAAGAAATATTGGTCTTGAAATACTCATCTGATATTCAGCCGGCTTGAAGATGCAGAACTTGCCGGTTTATCATTGCCAAGAACTGTCGGGTTATAAAAACTAATACTTCCGAGTCATGATTGTTGCAGACACCGGTTCATGATTGTTGCCAACGCTGGTTCATGATTATTAATGACGCCGAGTTGCAGCCATAGGGTCATAATGATTGGTGACGCCGGGTCAACCTAGTTTGCTCAATCAGAGAATTTGAAAATATTTCTTCGATAATAATATAATACTCAGAAATTTCCAAGTCTTGAGCGTAACAAAGTAATGGCTTAAGACTTGCTTCAATATAAATACTGCCACTTAAGAAGAAATCCTGTTGTTCATCCCACCACTTAATAAAACTGAATACTCCATATTATGTAGCCCCCAAGTGCGGGTTGATATGCTTGCAAAGAACTCGACTTGTAATTTCCTGATGCTCATAAAAACTTCAACCAACGTAGCCCCCAAGGGCCGGGTCATTATGCAATAATGAGCAGGGACTTTGATATATACTTCAATGAAAATAACACCATATGATGTAACCCCCATCATGGGGCTTGAATTCACGTCCACAAGGTTAAGAGCCTTGTGCTTTACCAACTGAGCAGTGGACCCTTAATATAATGAATAAAAAGCTTTGTACCTTGAATTGTTTAACAGGAGCAATTGGTAGCCCCCAAGGGCCGGCTCATTATAATGTGATGAGTCGGGTCTTCAATAAGATGAACAAAGAATGACTTTGCATTAGCCCCCAAGTGTCATGGTGCATGCTTGCAGCGACATGAGACTCTCATTTGATGTAATCTCAACTTCAATAATGTAGGCCCCAAGTGCCGGGTTGTAAGCCTGCAGCAACTCGGGACTATTCCTTCAATTGTAGAATATATCCATTGATAACATAATATCCATTGCGCTAAAGCGACTTTGAAAATCTCAATCATAATATTAATAACCATAATAAAAATCCAGCCATGTTGGCTATTCAAGATAATAAAATCCGGTATGAAAACCTTATTCACCCAATATCATAATGAAATTTCAGCCAAGTTTGGCTATTTGAATAATATAACCCAATCATTTATAAGTTTATGATTCCAATGGCGCAATCCAAATATATGTCAGGCGACTTTATAGTCAAAACCAGACCGGGCCGATAGTCTCCGGATTATAACTTGATCGTGTCTTGACAACTTGTAGTTGAAAGCCAAGCGGGTTGATAAACACCGTCTACTCCATAATAAGATGGTAACGAAAAACCTCCGATTAAGATTTAACTGTGTTCCGCCAATTTGTAATTGACAGTTGAACCGATTAAAACGCTGTCGGTTTAAAAACGCAACAAAAATCGAATAACAATTATGAAAAATATGGAAGCAAAGGCAACAACTTTTTGCAAAAGAAAAGCTTTATCGAGCTGGTCGATGGCATTACCATGGTCGACGCAACCAAGCTCCCCGGCGTGAGCGATGGTGCCATCGGCCAGTCCCCAAAAGACTCTTGGCGAGTACGCCGCCAAGTGGCATGACATTGGTTGGGTTCACCAAGCCCCAAATGACTCTGGCCTATTGGTCGACCAAGAGGCGTGACGGTTCAGACGTGACCGTGTCCCCAATGATCCGGTGGCTTTCGCCTATCAAGAGGTGTTGCATTGGTTCGGACACCCACCAAGCCCCAAGTGATATTGTGGCATTGCGCCGATCAAGAGGTGTGACTATGGTTCGGATACCACCAAGCCCCAAGTGATCAATAATATGATAAACCAATAAGGCATGATACCCATGTTTGAACCGCGCATCACGGCAGCAGGTCCTCTTTGGCACCCTTTAATTTTTTGCAAGAGATAGATCCTTCTTGAACCGGACATTCTTAAACCGGATATTGAGAGCTTCAAAGCTTTGTGGGAGATATCTTCCCCTTCAACCGGATAATAAACCGGAATCCTTCTTTTTAAGCCGGAAATTTTCTGACGGCCTTTAAACTCAAACTCGTGAGAAGTTAATTCCTTTTTGAACCGGACATTCTTAAACCGGATTTGAGAGCTTCAGTGAGACTGGCTTCCCTTGAGCCGGATTTTAAACCGGAATCCTTTCTGATGACCCGAATCTTCTTCTTTGAGCCGGGATTTTGTAAACTGTCATATACTTTCTAAGCCGGAAATTTTCTGACGGTCTTCAAATAACAGTAGTCTCCGGGACCGGGTTATCTTTCCCTCCATTGTCCTGGGGTTTTTAAATTTGCTGAAACTGGCAAGACTTGTTGCGTCATATTATCGTAGCCCCCGAGTCTCAAGGTGACTCGAAGAGTTGGCTTGAGATTCTCCATATTTGACCGTGATATAAACCGACATAACTTGTATATCATTGGTGTTGATAGCATGATGTGAATCCACGTAAGATTGAGGTGATCGCGGCGGGTTATAATGATCCCGTATGAGCCGTGTCAAGAATCTCGCCAATGGTTCCTTCCAACTGGCGATTTGAAGTTAACCAAACTGTAGTGACGGCGACTTGTGCGCCTGCCCATCGAACCATCCAGTGCAAACGGCGGTTGATAATAATTTGCCTCCAATTTGAAAGAAAGCCGGGCTACCCAAGCTGTGACTTGCTCATACTCAATAAACAGCTCATCCAGACAAGTGCGGCCCGGTGCGTTGATGTAGACCAGGCCGCGAGAGACGGACAGTAAAAATGACCGCCGCATCAGAGGTGGCTCAAAATAGATGAGTCGGCCGCAGTGCGGTAAACCGGCGCGGGCGAATCAACCACGTTGTCCTGCATCAACAATAGTGCAGACCAAGGCAAAGATAAACTGCTCTTTGACAACAATAATATATGCCAATAAAATATATCTTAGATGGATGTCACCTAATGTGCCAGGCCGGAAATGATCCGCCATGAAATTGATGATCGCTTGGTGAAATTGAAGTCGCTCACGGATGAACCGGCCGCGGCATGGTAAACCGGTGCAGACGGGTGAGTCGGGTGACATTTGTAAGCCGGCGCGAACAGCGAGTCGACCGCGGCGTTATAAACCGGTGCGGGCGGGAGAATCGGCCACAGGGGCGAACAATAAGTCAATCGCATGTGTTGATGTAGCGGGGGTAGCAACCTGCGCAGGATGAGCGCTAGTCTAAAAAATAATATCTGCTCACACCCCTTTTGCAACACATTTTTGTGTGGAATAATGGTCCTGTGAAGAAATAGCATAGACCAAGTAATTGTTCTTTGATAAAAACAATGTGCTAAGAAAAATAAACTTAGATGGATATCACCTGACTCGTCCGGATAACCGCGGCGCTGTAAGCTGGTGCTGACGGGCGAGTCAATAGCAGGCGCGGTAAGCCGCGCGGACGGGTGAGTCGACCGCAGGCGCGGTAAGCCGTGCGGATGGGAGAGTCAGCCGCTCGTGTTGATGTAGCGGGGGTGTCGAGCAGTATGGCACGGATAAACACTAGTGCAAAAATAATGCTGGTGTTTGTCCTTTATGCAACACCTTTGTAATGAATAATGGTCCTGAAAAAATACCACAGGTCAGAGTAATTATTCTCAAACAATTTAATATATACTGATAAAATACACAGGAAAGATATCACCTGATATATTTTGTCAGATGATCACGGATGCTGATAGTGGATAAATACATCTCCCCTCTCTTTTCCATGCAATAGTGCTAGTAGTTTTAAACTTCTGATGCAACGGCCACCACCACCCTCCTTATCCTTGTCCCAGAGTGTTAGTATACAGGTACGCTGGCCACTGTTTGTCCCATGCGAGCATCCACAGTCAACAAAAAAAACGGCAACAGAGCGAGACACTGGCCAAGGGCACGGTGGCGCCGTCTGTTGAGTGTTGACACTTGACGCAGATGGCTCTTTTGAGCTGCTGCCTCTGCCGCACAAGAAGCGGTCGCCGGCAATCTGTGGAGCAGCCGGCGCAAGGCAAAGGAGCACACAGCGAGGGCCGAATCAGGGTGGAGCAGAGAGGCCAACCCGGTCAGTGCGGAACTGAGTCGGACAGCTGCACGCACCCCCTTTGAACAGTCAATGCGTGAGTCGGCCAAAAGAGGTGCGATGGATCGGGCGACCTGAAGCGACCTACATCGGAGATGGACAACAGCTTCCGCGTTCTGAAAGCGATGGCGGCTCAGGCGAAAGCTCAGCGCGACTCAATGACGGCGGTTCAACACCGAGGCCACCGACTTGGAGGTGGAGTTGCGCGGGGGCGGCTCACCCGCGGCGGATCACAACTGTAGATGAGGTGGAAGCAGCGGCTCGGCGCGCGCTCCGGCAATGAGGCGGAGACGGCGACTGTGGCAGGACCTTTCCGAGACGGCGGCTCGACAGAGGTTGGTGGAGCGCGCGCCGAGGTTGATGAAGCAGCGACGGCTCAATAGTACTTGGAGGCCGGGTTGAAACGCAGAGTTGGGCGGCTCAAACGGCAGAGACCGGTTCGTCGTTTGGAAACGGCCGGTAGGGCGGCTTGCGACAATGGCCTCAGTAGCGGCGGTCTGCCACAGATCCAGGGCCGGAGGAGGCAGGGCGATAAGCCGTCGGCCTGTGGTTGAGAACCGTGTTCGAGACGGAGACGTGCTCCGCGATGAGTCGGCGAAGGCGCACGTCGGCTTGTCACTACCAAGGCCGCGCAGGGGCCGATTGATCATCTTTTTTCTATATCATTGAAGCCGTTGACCCTTTGACCAAAACGTGCAAGCACTTGGCAAAGGAACATGTCCATTGCGATCAAGTACTCCCGTCGCCGTCCCCGTTGACGTATTTGGTTAGTCTTGGACTTGTATACTTTTTGGGTATGCGGAGGACGAATCTGATTTTGATTCCGTGCCGACCGGGTTGATGACTCGGCTTGCGTCCGCGACGCTGGCTCTGTCAGGTTGCAGCCTATGCTCTTCACGTAATATACGGCAGATTTGACCAATGATTTGATGTGTTGATAGCAGCAATTTGTCTTGGCCCGTAGAACGATGATTGATATATTGTACTCTGAACTTCTGCAGCTTGGCTGAGTGCAGCGGCGCTGATGTGGAAATTGCGTTGGGTTTCATCGCTTTGCGAGATTTCTCACGAACACCCGTGAGTCGGAAACCATACGATGGATCACCCATATCTGACATACGCCGCTGTCAAAGAAACTTTTTTCCTCTGATCTCTTTTATGCGGACGCTAAAACTTTTTCAATCTCAACGGATGAATTCGAAGTTGATGTAGATCCTTCCGCGCCCGCTTTCTATCATCTGACCAATTGCAATCTTCTCAAACCCTAGAAAAGCTCCCTCCAAGAACTCAACACCACCGTGCGCAAGCCCCACGGTGGGCACCAACTGTCGTGGATTTGTCACGGCAGATGTCCTTAGTGTCAGGACTTAGTCGCGAGGCCAACGCATCTATGTGGTAGCTTGAGAGGGGTTGAGTGGAATCGAGACGCAACACGTGACAGGGATTTAGACAGCCGGGCCCGGAAACATCATCCGTAAAACCCTACATGCTGTTTGAGGCTAGGTCTCATTATCATCACGAGGAGTCGCCAGAACCGCTCTCCTCTTTGTGTGTAGCCCTAAGATTATTGCTTCTAACTCGTAGCTTCTAACTTGTCCCTTGTCCCTCTTTGGGGAGCCCTGCCCCTCCTTATATATGCAGAAGGGGCGGTTTACATGTGGAGTCCTATTAGGATTAGGACTAGTCTATCTCTAATACAAACCGGACACAAGTCCTAGTCTTAACTCCTTGTAAGGTAAATATTCCTTTCCTCTTAAACCGGCCCACCATAGTTGAACCGGCCTTCATGAACCGCCCGTTGGGCCACCGGGTCTTGTTGCTCCTCTGGCCCGCCTGCCGGATTACCAATGAGTTGTAAACCGTCTGGTCTGTGCATGTCGCCGGTGAATCGCTAAGTCCGGCCGGTTTATCCTTCCGGCCGGTTTACGCCGCGGGGCATATCCCCAACACCTGCAGTACGGTTCCGTTTCCCTTATTGGGTTTTTGTTTTTTGCTTTTTGCATCCGGGGCCTGATTGTAAGGCGCCCTTTTACTGCGGACTGGGTTTGGGGCCGGATTATCCCAGAATTTATCTTCGGTCTTCCGGAAACTCTCCATCGCACAGTACTTTCGTACAATGGATGCCAGATCGGTGAAGCGCGTAATTTTGCGACGATCAATGGCGTTTAGTATTCCCTTGTCCGTGCAGTTATTGCAGAAGATTGATATTGCGTTTTCCTCTCGGCAGTCCTTTATCCTGTCCATGACCAGGAGGAATCTGGCCCAGTAGTGATGTACTGTTTCAGTGGGCTCTTACCGTATTAGAGATAGATCGCATATGTCTGGGCGGGTGGGTGGAACGAAATCCGGATCCCTGCCCATCTTAAGGCTCAAAGGCCAAGGAGTTTGCAAATTCGGAAATTTGGCTTGCTGGACACAATCCAGCGAGTCCGGGGCGATGCATGGTTTTAAGTTCAATGCTCGATTGACGTCCGTCCCTCCGCGGGAATCCAGCATGGAGGGTTCGGGAATCCGGACATGAATTGTCTTCAATATTGGCAAAGAGTTGTCGTATTGTTCCTCCACCACAGAGACGTGGTGGGTGGCCTGGGGAGAGTAGATCTCTCTCAGATCGGTTTGAAGCCCAATCTGTTATAGTCCGTGGCGACTCCTGCAAAGCGCGCGCGATCCAAGAGCTCATTAATGCATTTAGAGTTCGATTGGATCTAACTATTCGGCAGCTTTAGGGCTGACGCGAAGATTGCTTCCGACGACTTGAGAAGTCATTGCCGAAGCAGCGGCCGGATAGGCAGTCATAAGAAAACCACCAAGCCGGATAGTTTGGCCGGCGGCCAAGGCCCTCCGGCGAAAATGCCGCCTTTGAAGACGGGTGGAGGCATCCGCTCTGTCGGCATTTACACGTAGGAACTCTCAATGAAAGCACCAATGTCGGTGTCAAAACCGCGGATCTCGGGTAGGGGGTCCCGAATCATGCGTCTAGGCGGATGGTAACAGGAGACGAGGGACACAATGTTTTTACCTGTGTTCGCCCTCTCGATGGAGGTAAAACCCTACGCCCCGCTTGATTAATATTGATGATGTGGGTAGTACAAGAGTAGATCTACCACGAGATCAAGGAGGCTAAACCCTAGAAGCTAGCCTATGGTATGATTGTTGTAATGTATGTTGTGTCCTACGGACTAAAGCCCTCCGGTTAATATAGACACCGGAGAGGCTAGGGTTACACCGAGTCGGTTACAATGGTAGGAGATCTACATATCCGTATCGCCAAGCTTGCCTTCCACGCCAAGGAAAGTACCTTCCGGACACGAGCCGGAGTCTTCAATCTTCTATCTTCGTAGTCTTGGAGTCCGGCGGATATTGATAGTCCGGCTGTCCGGACACCCCCTAGTCCAGGACTCCCTCACCGAGGCTCTAAACCCAGTCAACGGAAGAGGCCATTCAAAAGAACCACTCCGGGCCCGTCCAATTTGGACCGAATACTCGACCGCTTATGCCAGATACATGGCACCCCTAAAAAGCCAGCTAATCACACTAACAGAGATTGCTGGGTGTTCAAGCAGGCAGGTAAGTTAATTGCCGAAAACAATGACAAGGGGCTAAACAACGACGGCGAGGAAGAGACCCGACCGCCGAACAATAGAGGACAGAAAGGTTTCCCCCCACAAGTGCGGACGGTGAACATGATTTACGCAACCCATATACCCAAGAGGGAGAGGAAGCGCGCACTAAGGGACGTCTATGCGATGGAGCCAGTCGCCCCGAAGTTCAATCCATGGTCCTCTTGTCCGATCACTTTCGATCGAAGAGACCATCCGACTAGCATACGCCATGGCGGATTCGCTGCATTGGTTTTAGACCCAATCGTCGATGGATTTCACCTCACGAGAGTCCTGATGGACGGCGGTAGTAGCCTGAACCTGCTTTATCAGGATACAGTGCGCAAAATGGGCATAGACCCCTCAAGGATTAAACCTACAAAGACAACCTTTAAAGGTGTCATACCAGTGTGGAAGCCAACTGACAGCTCACCACACCGAAGTGGTCTTCGGATCCCCGGACAATTTCTGAAGCGAGGAGTTGATCTTCGACATAGTCCCGTTTCGCAGCGGCTATCACGGTCAGCTCGGACGAACCGCGTTTGCAAAATTCAACGCGGTGCCGCATTATGCATACCTCAAGTTCAAGATGCCAGGCCCTCGTGGAGTCATCACGGTCAACGGGAATACGGAACGCTCCCTCCGAACGGAGGAACATACAGCGCTCGCGCGTAAGTACGAGCAGCCTTTTAAGGCAATTCTCGAGTCCGGCCGTTAAACGTCCGGATACAGCAAAACGCGCCTGAAGCAATACCAATCAAGACCACCTGGCGCGATCAGAGCACGCGTAGCAATGTGGCCCCAACCCCCGCCCGCGCATGATTACAAGAACAACCCTCCGCGTACATCATTACACTTTGGAGATACCATGGGCGCAGGGGAAGGGGCACGATCATAACGGACCAAGAGTGCGGCTCGACCACATGAGGGGCTCGCAAGTGTGCCCCTCCTTTTTTTTATTATCTTCCTTCTTTGTGAAAGTAGGACTTCGTTAACCAGAGGCCCTGTCCGGCGGTGATCCTGCCGAACTCATGATGCAACAGCCAGGGAAGAAAGAAGGCTGCGACGAACACTCAGGTGATCTCAATTACGAGCATTAAATTCGATTATATACACCAAGTCCGCAGCTCACCCCTGGAGGGGGACATGTTTAATTAGTCCAAACCCCTTGCTTACCGCACTATTTGTATCAGTCCGCACTCATAGCAGACTTTCTTTAATAAATAATGCAGCACCTTTTTGACTGCAATTGCATTACCTTATATATATATATGTCCATTACATGACATCTTGCATCCGTACATTTTGGTACGGCCTAATACACCAGGGGCTTATGTTCCCCACACCATGGTGTGATAAGTCCGAACACTTTCATAAGTGCGGCACCCCGAACTTATAGCATTATATGAATCGGCTCCGAATCATGTCTTGGGTCAATAGTTGGGTTTGTCCGGCTCCCACGCTTTTGGTGCCTTACGCCCATTCTGCCGGCTAAGGTGGCATCGAAGAACCATCGCGATTGCGCCTGGCTGAGCCGGCGCGCCTCGGAGAAAGCTAAACTGACCGGCATGATAAGGCGAGAGACCGTCGCTGTTCGAGAGGTTTTTTCGGTCCTTAAAGACTCATGCCGCTTGAAGCGAAGTTCCGACAATGTCCGACGAAGGCGTGGATAGCGCCCGATTCGCCTTCCGAATACCAGGGCTTCATGAAATTTAAAATTATAGAATTCTATGGCTAAGTGAGAGTGTTCAAGCATTATAAGTCCGGTTGCCTTGTTCGTTGTGTTGAGCGCCCCTAGATGGATCCAAAATGGGAACAAGAGTGCTCAAGTTTATCCCGAACACCCCAGCACTCGTGGCTTGGGGGCTGAAGCCAACGACTTGCCATCTCTCAGATTTTATAAACGGCCACTCAGAAGGTAATATTTTAAATTAAACAAGCGTTGCTTAATGCGCACATGAACAAAGTTTCAGCGCACAGGATAATACATAACGAGTTTACTCAAAGATTACATTTCTGGGGCACTCATCCGCAATATCGCGGGCTCCCTTCAGGACAGTTTTATAATACATTTCGGGCGTGCGATACTCCTTGCCCGGTGGTGGTGGGTCCATGAGAAGCTTCTCCGTATCCAACCTGCCCCAATGCACCTTTGTGCGGGCAAGGGCCCGGCGAGCACCTTCAATACAGGCGGAGCGCTTGATGACCTCCACCCAGGGGCACGCATCCACCAGCCGCCGCACGAGGCCGGTAGCTCCTGTGCATGGCCTGTTCAGCCACAACGGACTATAAGGCTCTTCATGGCCTCCTCGGCTACCTTAGGAGTTCGACCAGCTGCTTCACTGGTCGCTTGGGGGCACTGATGGCCGGCCTCAGCAGATCGAGACCGAAGACCTTCTCCGCCGAGCTCCTCCTCACCATGATAGAATGCGGCGGATCGGACGACTACGTGGCAGATCCGCAAACGCCCTAGAGAGCTCCGAATGCGGTAAGTGTCGTAGTTTACATTAACATGCCTGCTTTGCATGAAAAATGCCTTACCCGCCGCTATCTTCTTTACATCTTCAACCTCCCGAGGGCCTTATGGGCCTCGGCCCTGGCGGATTTGGCACTTTCGAGAGCCGAGGCAAGCTCGGACTCTCGAGTCTTGAAGTCACGCCCAAACTCTCATGCTTCTCCATGAGAGCCTGGAGCTCTTGCCGCATTTCCGCCACCGTGCCCCTGCTTTTCTCGCTCTGCCCACATGTCAAGACTGCTGCTCGCCGTGGACACAACCTCCTTCAGGGCTGCCACCTTGTTCGTGACCCCTGCAATACCCATATTATCCTTGTTAATTTTATTGCAACCAAAATCCTTTTCTGTAAGGTAACTATTAAAAGTGGTGTTACTCACCTTCTTTGTCCTCGAGCTGCTTCTTGGCATGGCCGAGCTCTTGCTCGGGCCGCTCGAGATCCTGCTTCAACACACTGACCTCCGCAGTAAGTGCGGCAGAGGTCAGCAGCGCAGCCTGCAAACCCATATTGACATATTTTAAGCAACCCCGCCTATATCTTGTTAGATCCTCAGTCCGGCTTTTCTTTCCGAACACCGAACTGAGCATCAGGGGCTACTGTCTATGCGGTATTACATTACATAATTTTAACTTCTTACCTCAAAGCCTGTTAGAAGGTTGCTGCAGCTTCGGTCAGCCCGGTCTTGGCGAAGCTGAACTTTTCAATCACCGCACTCATGATAGTGCGGTGTTCTTCCTCGATGGAAGCGCCTTTAAGCGCCCAACAAGTTATCCAGCGCCTCGTTGGACGGAGGCCGCCGGTGTCACGGTCTTGCCCTTCTTTCGAAGGGCCGCTTGCGGACTCGGAACCACCGCGGGTTCCGGCGTAGAGTCCGCGCAAAGTCCGCAGGCTGCTCGACGGCGCCCGAGCCTCCTCCCGATGGGTCCTCTCGATCCCACCTCGGCCCTCGCTCGGCGCGGGGGTAGAGGCAATGGAAGTGAATCCACATCCGACGGGCCAACGACCCTTCGGTGAAGCGGGAGATCATCATCGGCGGACTACGGATGAATGCGGCATTAGAAGGACACTACGCGACACGAAAAGAAATTGCATATCAAGGATCCGGATACATACGATCTTGCCGGACGCCTGGCCCTTGAAGGCCACTCCTCCTCGCCGACAATGGTGTTGGCGAACCGTCCGGGAATAGTTCTCCCCTCTTGGACCTTTCGTCCTTCCCTATCGGGAAGCCTTCCTCTTCTTCTCTCCTCCTCCGGGGAGTCCTCTTCCTCCTCCTCGCTCGGGGAGGAGTCCGCCTCGTCGTCGGACGCTGATTACGGAACTCTTTCGAGTCCCCGCGCCACCTTCTTGGCCTTCTTCTCCGCACCACGTGCGGTGCCGGAACCAGCAGCCCTACTAAACGGGCGTTCACTGGGTCTTCTGGCATGGGAGCCGGGCTGATGAGTTGCTTGACCTTCTCCATCCATTCCTGTCAAAGGAAAAGAAAGAATGAAACCCTTCTAGAATCAATTTGATTACCACAAGTGTCCCGTAACGGGGTTGAATCACTTACCTCGTCACCGGATGTTGCGAGCGAAATCGCGATCTTCCGTCATGATGCGGGGCTTCGGTGCCCTTAAGCAGCACCTCCAGCGCCTTCAGATGTCGATCGAAGAGCCCGCTTAGCGCCTCGGTGCTGTTCCGGATTGAACTCCCAAAGATTGAATGCCCGTTTGGCATGGGAGAATCCGCGGATGAGCATGACTTGGACCACGCCGACGAGCCCGAGCTTATTGCTCACCAGCTTCGGATGCAGGCTCGAGTCCCGCCGCTCTTCGGATTGCCCCACAAAGCAAGCCCTTCTCTTTCCAGAGGTGAGCTGCGTGGGGACGCCAGATCTAAACTCGGGGCCGCCTCCATGTGGGCTTGCGCGCTCGGTGATGTAGAACCACCCCGATTGCCACCCCTTGATGGAGTCCACGAAGGCCCTTCGAGCCAAAGGACGTTGGGCAACTTACCCAACATGGCACCTCCGCACTCCGCTTATGCGTTCTTCACAACCTTCGCTTGACGTTGAAGGTCTTGAGCCACAGCTGAAGTGGGGCCGATGCGAGGGAAGGCCTCGCACACAATGATAAACGCCGAGATGTTGAGGATGAAGTTCGGCGCCAGATCGTGGAAATCCAGGCCGTAGTAAAACATGAGCCCCCGGACGAATGGGTGGAGTGGAAAGCCCAGTCCGCGGAGGAAATGGGGAAGGAAGACGACCCTCTCATGGGGCCCAGGGGTAGGGATGAGCTGCCCCTCATCGGGCAGCCGATGCGCGATATCGTCGGAGAGGTATCCAGCACTGCGCAGCTTGGTGATGTGCTCCTCCTTAACGGAGGAGGCCAACCATTTACCACCCGCTCCGGACATATTCGGAGAAGGTCGAGGCGAGATGCGCGAGCTTGGGCGTTGGAGCTTGAGTGCGCAGGAGGTGGATAAGCAAAGGAGGAAGAAGGCGTAGGTGAGAAGGTAAAACCTTATCCCTTATATATAGGCGGATGAAAACTATGCGTTCCCCATCGGCCTGGTAAAACTCGCTTATCTCCCAAGCGCCACCATCAATGGCGCAGTTGGGTTACCCGCGTCTGTATTGATGAGAATCCTGGAATAAGGGGAACACGATCTCTGCTTCGACAGGACGTGCCAAGGAAACTGCTTCGCTAAACGTGCTGAGGTGGTATAGTAAAAAACGATTCAAACAAAAGCTTGGTAGCGGTGTGATGTCATGCCACATAATACGTCAGCAGATTGGACTGGTGTACATTTTATTCTCTCTACGGTGGAATGTGGAATTTATTTTGCAGAGCCGGACACTATCCTAGTGTTCATGATCTTCTCTGATTATTCAAGGGAGGAACCCGCCTTGCAATGCCGAACATTATGCGCGCCGGACTTATCGCCATTGAAGCCTGGGTTCAGGGCTACCGAGGGAGTCTCGACTAGGGGTGTCCGGACAGCCAGACTATCATCGTCCGCCGGACACCAAGACTACGAAGATACAAGATTGAAGACTCCGTCCCGTGTCCGGATGGGACTTTCCTTGGCGTGGAAGGCAAGCTTGTCAATACGGATATGTAGATCTCCTACGATTGTAACCGACTCTGTGTAACCCTAGCCTCCTTCTGTGTCTATAAACCGGAGGGCTTTAGTCCGTAGGACACAACATACATTACAACAATCATACCATAGGATAGCTTTAGGGTTTAGCATCCTTGATCTCGTGGTAGATCCACTCTTGTACTACCCATATCATCAATATTAATCAAGCAGGACGTAGGGTTTTACCTCCATCGAGAGGGCCCGAACCTGGATAAAACATCATGTCCCTCGTCTCCTGTTACCATCCGCCTAGACGCACAGTTCGGGACCCCCTACCCGAGATCCGCCGGTTTTGACACCGACATGGATCTTTAAGAAGAAGACTGACGCTGATGGTAATATAACTGTCTATAAAGCTCGACTTGTTGCAAAAGGTTTTCGACAAGTTCAAGGGGTTGACTACAATGAGACTTTCTCACCCGTAGCGATGCTTAAGTCTGTCCAAATCATGTTAGCAATTGCCGCATTTTATGATTATGAAATTTGGCAGATGGATGTCAAAACTGCATTCTTGAATAGATTTCGGGAAGAAGAGTTGTATATGATGCAACCGGAAGGTTTTGTCGATCCTAAGGGAGCTAACAAAGTGTGCAAGCTCCAGCGATCAATCTATGGTCTGGTGCAAGCCTCTCGGAGTTGGAATAAACGCTTTGATAGTGTGATCAAAGCATATGGTTTTATGAGACTTTTGGAGAAGCCTATATTTACAAGAAAGTGAGTGGGAGCTCTGTAGCATTTCTAATATTATATGTGGATGGCATATTGTTGATTGGAAATGATATAGAATTTCTAGATAGCATAAAGGGATACTTGAATAAAAGTTTTTCAATGAAATACCTTGGTGAAGCTGCTTACATATTGGGCATTAAGATCTATAGAGATAGATCAAGACGCTTGATTGACTTTCACAAAGCACGCATCTTGATAAAGTGTTGAAAAGGTTCATTATGGATCAGCGAAGAAAGTGTTCTTGCCTCAGACATAAGGTATAAAGTTGAGTCGACTCAATGCCCCACCACCGCAGAAGATAGAGAGAAATGAAAGGAGTTCCTATGCTTCAGCCATAGGCTCTATCATGTATGCAATGCTGTGTACTGACCTGATGTGTGCCTTGCTATTAGTTTGGCAGGAGGTACCAAAGTAATCCAAGAGTGGGTCATCGACAGCGGTCAAGAACATCCCAAATACCGAAAAGGACTAAGGATATGTTTCTCAGATATGGAGGTGACTAAGAGCTAGTCGTAAATGGTTACGCCGATGCAAGCTTTGACACTGATCCGGACGATTCTAAATCGCAAACCGGATACGATTTTTATTATACGGTGGAGCTGTAAGTTGGTGCAGTTCTAAACAAAGCGCCGTGGCGGGATCTACATGTGAAGCGGAGTACATAGCTGCTTCGAAGCAGCAAATGAAGGAGTCTGGATGAAGGAGTTCATTTCGATCTAGGTGTTATACCTAGTGCATCGGGACCAATGAAGATCTTCGTGACAATACTGGTGCAATTGCCTTGGCAAAGGAATCCAGATTTCACAAGAGGACCAAGCACATCAAGAGACGCCTAATTCCATTCGGGACCAAGTCCAAGTGGGAGACATATAGATTTGCAAGATACATACGGATCTGAATGTTGCGCACCCGCTGACTAAGCCTCTCTCATGAG
This sequence comes from Aegilops speltoides, assembly GCA_021437245.1. Lineage (NCBI taxonomy): Eukaryota > Viridiplantae > Streptophyta > Magnoliopsida > Poales > Poaceae > Aegilops > Aegilops speltoides. The sequence continues at coordinate 575,462,797 of CM038147.1, forward strand.
CAAAACATGATCAACACCAAGACTCCATGGGTGTTAGAATCATTACTATGTAATCTAGATTATTGACTCTAGTGCAAGTGGGAGACTAAAGGAAATATGCCCTAGAGGCAATAATAAAGTTATTATTTATTTCCTCATATCATGATAAATGTTTATTATTCATGCTAGAATTGTATTAACCGGAAACATGATACATGTGTGAATACATAGACAAACATACTGTCACTAGTATGCCTCTACTTGACTAGCTCATTGATCAAAGATGGTTATGTTTCCTAACCATAGGCATGTGTTGTCATTTGATTAATGGGATCACATCATTAGGAGAATGATGGGATTGACTTGACCCATTCTGTTAGCTTAGCACTTGATCGTTTAGTATGTTGCTATTGCTTTCTTCATGACTTATACAAAGTTCCTGCAACTATGAGATTGTGCAACTCCCGTTTATCGGAGGAACACTTTGTGTGCTACCAAACATCACAACGTAACTGGGTGATTATAAAGGTGCTCTACAGGTGCTTCCAAAGGTACATGTTGAGTTGGCATAATTCGAGATTAGGTTTTGTCACTCCGATTGTCGGAGAGGTATCTCTGGGCCCTCTCGGTAATACTCATCACTTAAGCCTTGCAAGCATTGTAACTAATGAGTTAGTTATGAGATGATGTATTATGGAACGAGTAAAGAGACTTGCCGGTAACGAGATTGAACTAGGTATTGGATACCGACGATCGGATCTCGCAAGTAACATACCGATGACAAAGGAACAACGATGTTGTTATGCGGTTTGACCGATAAAGATCTTCAGAGAATATGTAGGAACCAATATGAACATCCAGGTTCCACTATTGGTTATTGACCGAGAATAGTTCTAGGTCATGTCTACATAGTTCTCTAACCCGTAGGGTCCGCACGCTTAATGTTACGATGACGCTTTATTATCGCTTATAAGTTTTGATGTACCGGTTTATTCGAGTCCCGGATGTGATCACGACATGACGAGGAGTCTCGAAATGGTCGAGACATAAAGATTGATATATTGGACGACTATATTCGGACACCGGAAGTGTTCCGGGTGATTTCGGAGAAAACCGGAGTGCCGGAGGGTTACCGGAACCCCCCCGGGAGAGTAATGGGCCTTATGGGCCTTAGTGGAAAGGAGAGAGGGGCGGACAGCATGGGCCACACGCCCCCTCCCCCCTCTGGTCTGAATTGGACTAGGAGGGGGGCGGCGCCCCCCGTTTCCTTCCCCCTCTCCCCCTTCCTTCCTCCTCCTAGTAGGAGTAGGAAAGGAGGAGTCCTACTCCTACTAGGAGGAGGATTCCTCCTCCCTGGCGCGCCCTCCTTGGGCCGGCCGCCTCCCCTGCTCCTTTATATACGGGGCAGGGGCACCCCATAGACACACAAGTTGATCTACGGATCGTTCCTTAGCCGTGTGCGGTGCCCCCCTCCACCATATTCCACCTCGGTCATATCGTCGCGGAGTTTAGGAGAAGCCCTGCGCTGGTAGAACATCATCATCGTCACCACGTCGTCGTGCTGACGGAACTCATCCCCGACGCTTTGCTGGATTGGAGCCCGGGGGATGTCATTGAGCTGGATGTGTGCTGAAAACGGAGGTGCCGTACGTTCGGTGCTTCGATCGGTCGGATCATGAAGACGTACGACTACATCAACCGCGTTGTCATAACACTTCCGCTTAACGGTCTACGAGGGTATGTAGACAACACTCTCCCCTCTTGTTGCTATTCCATCACCATGATCTTGCGTGTGCGTAGGAAATTTTTCGAAATTACTACGTTCCCCAACACTTGATAACCCGACACAGGTAGTAAAGGTAAATTCTCTCTATAGATATGATAAAATTGAAATACCCTCTACTAAATTTCATAGCCCATGCTTATATGAATTTGATGACTTTATGGCTAGACAAGAAAGTTTTAATGCTTATGTTGGTAGAGAGTTAAAGAATAATGCTTTTGAGATAGGACGCGCATGCGATAATCTGGCTAGAGTTAAAGATGAACTTCACCGCGTTAGCAAATATGCTTCTATGGTTGCTACTCAAGCTGAGCAAGTACTTAAAGCTCAAAATGATTTGCTTGATGAATTAAATAATAAAAATGACTTTGTTGTTAGAGTGGCTACTAGAACTGGTAGAATGACTCAGAACCTTTGTATCCCTGGCCACCCTAAGAGAATCGAGCAAGATTCTCAGAGAAATAATTTAGAGGCACCTAGTTCTTCTAAAAAGAAGAAAAAGAAAAATGATAGGACTTTGCATGCTTCTAGTAAACTTAATGTAGACACACCTGAGAACCCCAATGATATTTCTATTTCTGATGCTGAAACTCAATCATGTGATGAACATGAACCTAGTGATAATGTTAACTATAATGTTCATGTTGATGCTCAACCTAGCAAAAACAATGATGTAGAAATTGAACCTGCTGTTGATCTTGATAACCCACAATCAAAGAATCAACGTTATGATAAGAGGGATTTTGTTGCTAGGAAGCACGGTAAAGAAAGAGAACCATGGGTTCAGAAACCCATGCCCTTTCCCCCTAAACCATACAAGTCAAAGGATGATGAGGATTTTGAGCGCTTTGCTGAAATGGTTAGACCTATTTTCTTACGTATGCGCTTAACTGGTATGCTTAAAGTAAATCCTTATGCTAAGTATATGAAGGATATCATTACAAATAAAAGAAAGATACCGGAGGCTGAAATTTCCACCATGCTTGCTAATTACACTTTTAAGGGTGGAATACCAAAGAAACTTGGAGATCCGGGTGTTCCAACTATACCATGCTCTATTAAAAGAAATTATGTTGGAACTGCTTTATGTGATCGTGGAGCCGGTGTCAGTGTTATGCCTCTCTCTTTATATCGTAGACTTGAATTGAATAAGTTGACACCTACTGAAATATCTTTGCAAATGGCTGATAAATCAACTGCTATACTTGTCGGTATTTGTGAGGATGTGCCTGTTGTGGTTGCAAATGTCACTATCTTAACGGACTTTGTTATTCTTGATATTCCCGAGGACGATAGTATGTCTATTATCCTTGGTAGAACTTTTCTTAATACTGTAGGGGCTGTTATTGATTGCAACAAAGGCAATGTCACTTTTCATGTTAATGGTAATGAGCATAAGGTACACTTTCCGAGGAAACAATCTCAAGTTCATAGCATCAATTCTATTGAAAAAGTTCCAACTATCATTTTCGGAGGTTTTGAATTTCCTCTTCCTACTGTCAAGAAAAAGTATGATATTCTTATTGTTGGGGATTTTCATGTCCCCGTTGAGGTAACTTAGTGTTATTCAAAATTTCTCCAGTTCCATGTTATTCGGAATGTGTTTGTTAACCAGACTTGATCAACCTTGTTAGTGGGTTTATTTTGATGATCACGAGATGGATGAAACTAGAAGGCACAACCTTCTATACCCTCTTTTTACTTTCTGTTATTTAGAATAAATAAAGCAAAAATAGTATTATGCGTCTGTTTTCTGAATTATCCATGCATTCAAAAATAGTCCGAAAATAAAAGTGCTCCAAATGCCTTGCAAATTTTAGTATGATTTTTTCTGGAATATTTGAGGATTTTAGGCACTGAAAACACTGCAGGAGGGGCCAGCACCAGGCCACGAGAGAGGAGGGCCCCCCCATAGGGTGTGCCCCCCTATCTCGTGGGCCCCTGGTGGCTCCCCTCCACTTATTCCAGCACCCACACACTTCATCTTCTACCCAAAAAAATCCCCATCCAGCTCAAGCACGAGTTCTAGCTTGTTTTGCTGCGATTTTCGATCTCTTAGCCCAAAGCTCCATTCGCAAAACTGCTTTGGGAGATTGTTGCTTGGTATGTGACTCCTCCATTGGTCCAATTAGTTTTTGTTCTTGTGCTTTATTCATTGCAAATTTTTTTGTTGCATAGGTGACCATGTTCTTGAGCTTGCATGTTAAAATTTTGAGGTCCCAAGCAATTCCAATGCATGATATAGCCTCTAGGCACTTGTAGGAGTAGTTGCTACTAATATTGTTTAGTTTTATTCACTTTTATTTTGAAGTTACTAAAATTTCAGAAATTTTCAGAAAAGAAATATGCTTAGAGGAATGTACCAAGGAGGTTCTTCGGCAAAGAAAGGGCCTAGGATTGCTATACATGAACAAGATGTTAATTTGCCAAGGGACACAAATGTACGGGCTTGTGAGTGGCCATCCGATAATTTTATGGTCGAAGCAGGCTTCAAGGAGGAATTTGACGCGTATGTGCATAATGCCGAGTTGGAGGACTTATTACAAGATAAGTGTCCTCAATATTATCAATTGACTGATTCCTTTTGAAGGAAATATGCCCTAGAGGCAATAATAAAGTTATTATTTATTTCCTTATATCATGATAAATGTTTATTATTCATGCTAGAATTGTATTAACCGGAAACATAATACATGTGTGAATATATAGACAAACAGAGTGTCACTAGTATGCCTCTACTTGACTAGCTTGTTAATCAAAGATGGTTATGTTTCCTAACCATGGACAAAGAGTTGTTATTTGATTAACGGGATCACATCATTAGTTGAATGATCTGATTGACATGACCCATTCCGTTAGCTTAGCACCCGATCGCTTAGTATGTTGCTATTGCTTTCTTCATGACATATACATGTTCCTATGACTATGAGATTATGCAACTCCCGTTTACCGGAGGAACACTTTGTGTGCTACCAAACGTCACAACGTAACTGGGTGATTATAAAGGTGCTCTACAGGTTTCTCCAAAGGTACTTGTTGGGTTGGCGTATTTCGAGATTAGGATTTGTCACTCCGAATGTCGGAGAGGTATCTCTGGGCCCTCTCGGTAATGAGTTAGTTGTGAGATGATGTATTACGGAACAAGTAAAGAGACTTGCCGGTAACGAGATTGAACTAGGTATTGGATACCGACGATCGAATCTCGGGCAAGTAACATACCGATGGCAAAGGGAACAACGTATGTTGTTGTGCGGTTTGACCGATAAAGATCTTCGTAGAATATGTAGGAACCAATATGGGCATCCAGGTCCCGCTATTGGTTATTGACCAGAGACATGTCTCGGTCATGTCTACATTGTTCTCGAACCGTAGGGTCCGCACGCTTAAGGTTTCGATGACGGTTATATTATGAGTTTATGTGTTTTGATGTACCAAAGGTTGTTTGGAGTCCCGGATATGATCACGGACATGACGAGGAGTCTCGAAATGGTCGAGACATGAAGATTGATATATTGGACGGATATATTTGGACACCGGAAAGGTTCCGGAGAAGTTTGGAGCTCCGGGAGGTTACCGGAACCCCCCGGGAGGTATATGGGCCTTATTGGGCCCATGTAGGAGGAAGGGAGAAGGAACAAGGGGGGCGCCCCAAGCCCAAACCGACTGGGGAGGGGGCCGGCCCCTTTCCTTTCTCCTTCCCTCTTCCTAATACTACTACTAGTACTACTTCCTAATACTAGTACTCTTTCCTTCCCTCCAAATAAGATAAGGAAAGGGAGGAAACCTACTTGGAGTAGGTTTCCCCCCTCATGGCGCCCCCCTTGGGCCGGCCTCCTCCTCCCTCCCTCCTTTATATACGGGGTAGGGGCACCCTAGAACACACAAGTTGATCATTGAGATCGCTCCTTAGCCGTGTGCAGTGCCCCCTCCACGATATTCCACCTCGATCATATTGTTGCGGTGCTTAGCGATGCCTGCGACAGAGAACATCAAGATCGTCACCACGCCGTCGTCGTCTTGACGGAACTCCCCTCGGAACCTCTCTTTGGATTGGAGATCGAGGGTGCGCCATCGAGCTGTACGCGTGTCAAGAACTCGGAGGTGCCGAGTAACGGTGCTTGGATCGGTTGGACCGGAGGACGACGACTACTTCCTCTACGCTGCGCCAATGCTTCCGCTTGGTCTCACGAGGGTATGTAGACAACACTCTCCCCTCTCGTTGCTATGCATCACCATAATCTTGCGTGTGCGTAGGAAATTTTTTGAAATTACTACGTTCCCCAACACCTTTGTGCGGAGGTTCGAATATATTTCTGCGCGTAATTCTCCCAGTGTCATGTTTGATATTTATGATACATCTTATACCATGGATTTAGAGGATTTCACAACTGCTTGCAAACTCCCGCAGTGGGGTAATATTAATGATCCTCGCAAATCTGAATTTAGAGATTTTCTTGCTAGTATTACTATGGGAGAATCTAGGGACATAACACGAGCTACCATAGGGAGCATTCATTTTCCTGCTTTACATTATTTTGCTCTCTTTATCGGTAGATACATTAAGGGTAAAGAAGAAGCATGTCACATGTGTGTCCCTGATCTTTGTGTCCTCAAGAGTGCTGTGTCAGGTTATAAAGGTTATAACTTGGGGGCAATAGTTGCATGTAGGTTGCAGAATAATAGTAGAAGGGGTGATTTCTTTGGAGGAATTTATGCAACCCGTGTGGCTAATTTTCTTAATATTGCTCCACGAGAGGGGGATATGATTGTACCTCCTGTTTATTTGGATAAAGAAGCTATGTTTGATCATCATTTTCTTGAAAGGAATGAACAATTCCTCCATTATCGACTAATCTATGACAGACGCAATGTCGTCCCTGTTACTCTTCCTGCTCCCTACCTTTTCGATTATCAGGCAAAAGGAAGATATGTTGCCACCAGGAAAGAAGCAACTGAATATGAGAGGGGAATGGAGGCAGCTCGCCAACACGCTGCTGCTCAGGAGGCGGTCGCCTCTGCATCTCAGTACTACCCCCGTTTTAATTATGGATATCAGCCAGGCAGTCATTGGTATTAAACCGACTTAGGCCAAAAGCCTAAGCTTGGGGGAGTACGTATTTCTCACCGACTTTAGGTTCATGTTCACACACTAGTCGTCGGTGCTCATACTCTTTCATTTTATTATCCATGCTAGTTTAAATTTCTTTTTCTAGTTTTCTTCTTGTGTGTTTGATAAACCTTAAGAAAACCAAAAAAATAGTTAGTTTAATTTCCTTTCTTGTAGTAGAAATTAAGATGAAAACCCAAAAAGATTTCTCGTTCTTCTTTTACTTGTTGGGAGCTTTCCCGTGTAAATAGTTTTATTTTCTTTTTTTTCTTTTGGGGGTCGAGAAGACCATATTGATAATGTTTAGTGGCTCTTACATGCATGATTGTTTATTTAACTTAGGGCCCATATTACTTTGTCTTCTCTCTTGAGTTGAATGCTTGCAGATTCCAGCTTAGTCCAATGCATGTACACTCTTATTATTATACATATCGTTCGGTCCTGCAAGTGAAAGGTAATAATTACGATATATGATGGACTTATTGGGATGAGAAAAGCTGGTATGAACTCGACCTCTCTTGTTTTTGTAAATATGATGAGTTCATCATTCCTGAGTCAGCTATTATGAAGTAAACATATTTGCAATGACATCTAGAGATTATAGTTGCTTGTGCCATGCTTGATTAGCTATGAGTTATAATGGTTTACCTTGCGTGCCAACATGCTATTAGAATGATTATGATGTGATATGTTGGGATGGTATCTGAGGGAGTCCTGGACTAGGGGGTGTCCGGATAGCCGGACTATCATCGTCAGCCGGACTCCAAGACTATGAAGATACAAGATTGAAGACTTCGTCCCGTGTCCGAATGGGACTTTCCTTGGCGTGGAAGGCAAGCTTGGCGATACGGATATGTAGATCTCCTACCATTGTAATCGACTCTGTGTAACCCTATCCCTCTTCGGTGTCTATATAAACCGGAGGGCCTTAGTCCGTAGGACACACAACCATTACAACAATCATACCATAGTCTAGCTTCTAGGGTTTAGCCTCCTTGATCTCGTTGTAGATCCACTCTTGTACTACCCATATCATCAATATCAATCAAGCAGGAGTAGGGTTTTACCTCCATCGAGAGGGCCCGAACCTGGGTAAAAACATCGTGTCCCTTGTCTCCTGTTACCATCCGCCTAGACGCACAGCTCGGGACCCCTACCGAGATCCGCCGGTTTTGACACCGACATTGGTGCTTTCATTGAGAGTTCCTCCGTCGCCACCGATAGGCTTGATGGCTTCTTCAATCAACAACAATGCCGCCGGGTGAGACTTTTCTCCCAGCATGATCTTCGTGTTCGGGCGGCTTTGCATCGCGGGCCAATTCACTTGGCCATCCGAGTAGATCGAAGCTACGCCCGCCATCAGTCAGATTTGAAGCCTAAACTTCACGGCCGACATCCGCGGAGACTTGATCTTTGACGGATTCGAGCCACAGCCGAGCGTGCCGCACTGTCATGATGGGCACGATCTAGCTCTACCGTCGGACAGTACCTTGGAGGCCGCACACGAATCCGCTCCGACCTATAGTTCGGACACGACCGCGCAGATCGACGACAGGTGGCTGGACACTGCCTCGGGAGCTGCAACCTCTACGGTGATGGAGCCGAATACCAACCTTGTCCCTTATAAAGCTCGTGACTCCGAGGTGCCGGACTCCTTACCGGACTCCGAACCTCCTGTGCCCCTACCAATCGAATCTGATTGGGCACCGATCATGGAGTTCACCGCAGCGGACATCTTTCAGCACTCGCCCTTTGGCGACATCCTGAACTCACTAAAGCATCTCTCGTTATAAGGAGAACCCTGGCCGGACTGCGGTCAGGATGGTTGGGATGCGGACAACGAAGAAATTCAAAGCCCACCCACCACCCACTTTGTAGCCACTGTCGACAATCTAACCGACATGCTAGACTACGACTCCGAAGACACCGACGGTATGGACGACGATGCCGGAGACAATCAAGAACCAGCACCTACAGGGCACTGGAAGACCACCTCGTCATAAGACATATACATGGTGGACACCCCAAAGGATGGGGACGGCGAAGAAGCAGCGGAGGCAGATTCCTCTAAGAAACAGCCCAAGCGCCGACATCAGCGGCGCCGCTCTAAATCCCGCCACAGCAAAAATGGAGATTCCGGCACCGGAGATAATAACACCCCAGAGAGTGCCGAAGACAACCCCCTCCAGCAAGATTCATGTGACGCCCCCGATTCAATCGTACACTAATCATGCACGCAAACGTGTACGATCAAGATCAGGGACTCACGGGAAGATATCACAACACAACTCTAAAAACATAAATAAGTCATACAAGCATCATAATACAAGCCAGGCCTCGAGGGCTCGAATACAAGTGCTCGATCAGAGACGAAGTCAGCGAAGCAACAATATCTGAGTACGTACATAACTTAAACAAGTTTGCCTTAAGAAGGCTAGCACAAACCGGGATACAGACGAAGAGGCGCAGGCCTCCCGCCTGGGATCCTCCTAAACTACTCCCGGGTCGCCGCGTCGCACCGCACGTAGTAGTAGGCACCTCCAGTAGTAGTCGCCGCCGAGGGTGGCGCCGCCCTGGTTTCCAACATCTGGTTGCGACAACCAGAAAGAAGGAAAGGGGGAAAAGGGGAAGAAAGCAACCGTGAGTACTCATCCAAAGTACTCGCAAGCAAGGAGCTACACTACTTATGCATGGGTATATGTGTAAGGAGGCAATATCGGTGGACTGAACTGCAGAATGCCGTAATAAGAGGGGATAGCTAATCTCGTCAAGACTACGCTCGCAGCCTCCGTCTTGCAGCATGTAGAAGAGCGTAGATTGACGTCTTCCAAGTAGCATCTCCAAGTAGCATCTCTAAGTAGCATCGCATAGCATAATCCTACCCGGCGATCCTCTCCTCGTCGCCCTGTTAGAGAGCGATCACCGGGTTGTATCTGGCACTTGGAAGGGTGTGTTTTATTAAGTATCCGGTTCTAGTTGTCATAAGGTCAAGGTACAACTCCGGGTCGTCCTTTTACCTAGGGACACGGCTATTCGAATAGATTAACTTCCCTGCAGGGTGCACCACATAACCCAACACGCCGATCCCATTTGGCCGACACACTTTCTTGGGTCATGCCCGCCTCGAAGATCAACACGCCGCAGCCTCACCTAGGCACAACAGAGAGGTCAAGACGCTGTGTAAACCTAAGCGCACAGGGTGCGGGCCCATCGCCTTAGCACACCTCAAGACGTTGCGAACGCGCCGAAGCGTAACTAGCCCCTTGATACAAGTGCAGGCTTACGCCCAATCCGCGCGCGCCACTCGCCGACGCCAAGAAGGCTTCGCCGATACCACGACGCCGGATACCCATAACTACTCCCACGAGATGGTTAGTGCGATAGACCAAATGGCCGACTCAGATCAAATACCAAGATCTCGTTAAGCGTGTTAAGTATCCGCGAACACGATCAGGCCAGCCCACTGCCTCCTAGGTGGTCTCAACCTGCCTGCCGCCTCCGCCACAAAGTAACGATCGGGGCCGTCAGAACCCAGCCCACCTCTACCGGGATGGAGCCACCGTCCTTTCAGCCCCTCATCGTAATCACTTATGGGTACTCATCGAGCTGACCCGACTTTAGTCACCATCTGCATAAGATGTATGCATGTATGTATGTATGTATGTATGTATAGTATATACCGTGATCACCTCCCAAGTGATCACGGCCCGATAGTATAGCAAGGCGCATCGACAAGAATGTAGGGCCAATGATGATAAACTAGCATCCTATACTAAGCATTTAGGATTGCGGTAGGGTATCAATGATTTAGCAACAATGACAAAGCTATGCAATGTAATAGGAGTAATCGAACAAGAATATGCTACACTACTCTAATGCAAGCAAGATAGAGAAGAATAGGCGATATCTCGTGATCAAGGGGGGGGGGGCTTGCCTAGTTGCTCTGGCAAGAAGGACGAGTCACCAACACCGTAGTCGAACTGGGGGTCGCCGGCAGTCTCGGGGTCTATCGGAAAGAAGTAACGGAGAGGGAACACAATAAATAACAGAGCAATCAAAGCATCACAAAGCATACACTACAAGAAATATGTCAACTTGTGACCCTCACTATTGGTCGCTGAAAGGTCATAGTTTTTCATTTGCGACCTTTTTGTGACCAAAAACAGAAGGTCAAAAGTCGAGGGTCATTAATCGACTATAGCGACCTTCTCTCGTGATATGTAAAAGGTCGTTGGTTCTTTGACCAAATTTTTGGTCACTAGCAACTTCCTCAGCCACGAGGCATCCAGCGCAAGTGTCGATGTGGCACAAGATTCAGCCCGTCCAATTCAGTTTTCTACATGGGCCTAGCCCATTAATTCAGCCTATTTAGTATATTTATTTCTATTAATTTTGTTCGCTACATGGGCCAAGCCCAACTAGTCAGCGATCAATTTTATGCACGTTTGGCCTTTCAAGAATATATGTACAATTTTGTGCAGCCCATTTCTAGTTTACATTCGACCTTTTATACATTCAAATATTAATTCAATCTCGAATTGGTCCAAGATTTTTCAGCCCATTCACATATTCATACATATGATCCACCTTTTCGACAAATTTTGCAAATAATTTCATATTTCAGCACTAAATATGTTTACATCACAGCCATAAAGCCCTGCTGAATAGTATCACTTGTTCCTATACAAAACTATCGAATGATATGTACAACAAAACAGAATACAAAAAATTAGTTCAACAAAATAGGTTTTCTTCCTCTTCCATCTTCCGTAACACACAACACCGTGAAAATAAAGATGCCACAACAAAAATGGAAGGATCAGCCACTAGAAGCATATTGAATACAAGGAAACAATCAAACTGTCTGTAAGGGTGGTTCTTTACAACTTGCATCAATGCAGCAGCCATACAAGGAACTGATATCAAGCAGAGCACAAATTGAGAGAAAGTTATCACGAGGAGCCGACCTTCCAATGGATAATCATGGTGCGTCGTGGTGCCTTCATCTGAGTCACAGTCGGGTTGTGGGCTGCTTCTTTGCTTCCCCATATAGCACACCGTGTTCTCCTAAGATAGCAAACTAAAAACACAAAACATGATTAGGGAGTTGGTACATAAGAAAAGGAATTCATGCACGAATGGCATGTACAACTAAAAAATCAGGCATCACATATTATTAGAATTGCATATTAGATGGCTGCAAGGTAAGTGTTTCTTCATATAAAGTAACTAGAAATACGAGTCTGTAACTATGTTTGTAAGGATGGTTCTTTACAAAAAAAGAATATGTAAGGAGCTTGGCTGGAGCGGCCGATCTAATTGTTATGATTTGTTGCTTCAATCACCGCAAGCTCAAAGGGGAATCATAACAAAGGATGATAGTTCAACTTCGGTTATGATGTTTCTTGTCCATTTTGTCGACTTGTACAAATAAATTCAACATGTTGTTTGGATGGCTTGCAGCTTATAAAAAAGCACTTGAAGCAACAATTAAATCACCGTATATAATTGAAGGGCTTGCCATATACGAGTACTTATTTAATATAAGGAAATAAGAATGCCGAATGATTGATGACATGCGCCCGCTCTGAAATATGGGTGTCTGCGGTATGGTGTTTCTATGATGATTCAGGATTCTTGTACTAGGTAGTAGCTCATTGGTTTTTCAGCAAACAAAAATAGTAATACATCCGCAGAAAACAGGGAAGGGCGCCTATCAAGAGCAAAGGGATTTGAGGTTCAGGTTCAGAACAAAGTCTAGCAATCCATCGTAAGTAGTACTAGTACTCCGTATGTAGTAACAGAGCGTAAAAGGACTAGTAGAAGGTGTTGACTTTACGATCACATCTTGGGTGTCAATTCTGCAATTGTTGTAGAGTGAAAGAATGACATGATGTTACTCGGCATTGACTTCTGCAACCGCGCGAGTTGGATGTGTCACCGCTGGCCTTTTGTACCTCTCAATGGTGGCTTTCACACGCAAGTAACCGCTCAATGTCTAATTAGTACACATATATCTACACTCAAGAAAATTATACTAGAAATTAAGCGAAGTATAATCACATGTATGCAAGGCAACTATATTGCATCACACGCTTCCTTATATCAATAATGCCATACTAGTAGGTTACAAAGTAGTACTTGTTGTCTTACCAGATCCGCCGGCAAGCTTCTCCGACGCCCATTCCGCCGCAAAGAAACTAAGATAATTCCGTGTCACATTTGTCCGCACAACACCAACACAAACTGATGTATGCACTCATCAGACACGAGTGAAAAATACTGCTGTATAACAAAGGATAACAACAGACAAGATCCGCCAAGATTCAACCGAGATCCAAAGCGGTTACGAATCTAGCCACTCTGCGTCTCCGCAAAGACTGCTTTTCTATGAGACACAGCTAGCTGCTGGTACTTGTCTACTTGATGAACAACTGAATATGGCTAGGTGTTAACTGAAATATGGCACGCTCTGAACCTAAGCTAACTCCGCCTCTTTGCGTAACATGTGGACCTTCATCCGTAAAAGGAAATCCCTTTTATCTATTTCCTGAACGGTTCCATCAGTTTATGAGTTTTTGTCATTTTTAGAGTGAGAGAGTCATTGATGAGTTAACTTAACAAACATCCACACAAAGAAATCCAGATCCTGTGGCTAACGTTTCTATACTCAAGGAGACGGATGCGTTGTTACCCCTAATTAGCTCAAAATCTTACTCAACAAAAGAAAGATGTAGATTGTTAAGTAGGCAGATAATAATGTTTATGACGGGAGGCAGTCATGCAGGTAGATTTTCCCTCCACCTCAGGTCCAGCTAAGTGCAAGAAACATGAAGAGAGATCCATTTTCAGAGAATCATTACCCAGTCACGGTCACCACGGGCCCTTTCCACTCCATACTCCATGCCTACATACACCCCAGAACAAAGACCTGCAGATTAGTCACACAAAAGCATCCGAATCGCCAATGAGAATAAGAAGAATGGATGAAAGAGTAGGGTGGGTGGGGGGGGTGCATACGGCGCCGATCTTGAGGAAGCCGTCGACGGTGCGGTTGAGGAGCGTGTTCCCGAGGTCGATGGCTCCCATCTCCTAAGGCAACGCTGCTGGAGCAGAGGTGAACGAGGACGACCGCGATGGGGCGGTGCCATGGTCCCCTCCCGGTCCGACGTGGCCTAGCCTCAGATGATGGCCGCCCGCTCCATCCCCCTCCAGATCACGCAGGAGAAGAGGGAGGAGGACATCGACGGGGGACGCCGGCTAGCCCCTCCCGCGCCAACTCCGGGGACGCCGACGGCAACGAGTGCGTCTGTTAGGAACCGCAGGAGAGGGAGGGGAGCGCCGGGGCGATCGCAGCGACGGTAGGAGCGGAGGGACGGAACCCTAGCGCGTCGGCCGACCTGCTCGACTCGATCTGGGGCATAGGGTAGGGAGAGATGGTGAGGGAAGGGAGGGACGAGGTCGGCGGCGGTGGTGAGGAGGGCTGCGAGGTCGGCGGTGGGTGGGAGCGGCGGGGAGAGGACTGGATCAGGAAAGGAGGCCGGGAGAGGACTGGATCGAGGAGGAGGTGGCGGCGGCGCGAGGAGAGGAGGGTGCGATGGGGGAGTCGATGGGATCTGACCTAGGGTTTGGGCTGCGGGTGGGAGGGTATCTCTTCTTCATTTTATTTTATTTTTCTATAGATAGATGGATGGATGGATGTGGGATGGAGAGATGGATGGATGGATGGATGGATGGGCGCCATGTCATCGATCCGTGGGAAGAGTCCCGATTGGTTCGAAAAACAAAGATTTAAAAACGTGTCTAAGTACTAAAAATAAAGGAATTTTATGAAGTATCTATCGAAAATATTTTGCAAAATGGCACCATACAAATTTTCACTAGAGTTAGACCACATTTTATGATAAGGACCAATTTCTATGCATTTCGATCTTTCTAGCTATTTTAATCATTTTCCGAGTGCCCAAAAGGAGGTTTTTTGTGAAGGAACTACCAAATAATTGTTGCAAAATTGACCAAATCATTTTTATAAAATACTAGGCCATATTTAATGCACAATTGACAAAATGGTTGGGTGTAAAATTTTTGATCCACCTCTCGTGAAAAAGACAAATTTCCACGATTCACCGAAGCGGGTCAAATTTGAACTGCAGCTGCCTCATAGTTTGCTATTTATTTTTCCAAAAATCATTTCTAGTTACATAAGGACCTATTTAATCAGAGGAACGCCAAAAAATTCCAAGATTCAACCACTAGCTAGGAACGGTCATTCCGCTGCTTTGACCGCATTTTGAAACGGGCATAAAAATTCAAAAAAAACAAAAATTGGGAAACCTTCGCATTGTGTCATTATATGTGACCAAGTTTCCAGGAAAAATAATAAACTTGTAATTATTTTGAAAAAGTGTTCTCAGAAACGAGCTATCATGTGTGGAGATCAATGGCTTTCAAGCCAAATGATCAATCTTATGGCCACATTCATGGCATAGTTTGTTCAAATGATCTAATATTGTGCACAAGGGTGCATCTTGGAATTCCAAACAATGTTGCCTAAGGAAGTTTTCATTTTCTTTGCACGGAAAATTCAGTTTTCATTTTCCGAGTGCGAAATGAGGTTTTTTGTGAAGGAACTACCAAATAATTGTTGCACAAATGGACCAAATCAATTTTATAAAATACTAGGCCATATATAATGCACAATTGACAAAATGGTTGGGTGCAAAAGTTTTGATCCACCTCGATGAAAAAGACAAATTGTCGCCGATTCAGCTTGGAAACGGGTCAAATCTGAACTCGCAATGCCTCATAGTTTGCTCTTTATTTTTCCAAAATCATTTCTAGGTACATAAGTATCTATTTAATCATAGAAACACCAAAAAAATTCCAAGATTCAACCACTAGCTAGGAACGGTCAAGCCCGCCGTTTTGACCGCATTTCGAAACGGGCATAAAAAATTCAAAAAAAATCAAAAAATTGGAAAACCTTCGCATTGTGTCATTGTATGTGACCAAGTTTCCAGGAAAAATAATAAACTTGTAATACGGTAATTATTTTAAAAAAATGTTCTCAGAAATGAGCTATCAAGTGTGAAGATTCATGGCTTTCAAGCCAAATGATCAATCTTATGGCCACATTCATGGCATAGTTTGTTCAAATGATCTCATATTGTGCACAAGGGTGCATATTGGAATGGCAAACAATGTTGCCTAAGGAAGTTTTCATTTTCGTTGGACGAAAAAACCATTTTCCATTTTTCGAGTGCCCGAAAGGAGGTTTTTTTGTGAAGGAACTACCAAATTATTGTTGCAAAATTGGACCAAATCATTTTTATAAAATACTAGGCCATATTTAATGCACAATTGACAAAATGGTTGGGTGTAAAATTTTTTGATCCACCTCTCGTGAAAAAGACAAATTTCCACGATTCAGCTGGAAGCGGGTCAAATTTGAACTGCAGCTGCATCATAGTTTGCTCTTTATTTTTTTCAAAAATCATTTCTAGGTAAATAAGTATCTATTTAATCAGAAATACATGGTTTGATGGAGAGACATCGAGGTTTGGACAAAGGGCCGAGGGCCCGAACTCTAGAGCGCCAGAAGCTCAAGATGCCCATCGTGGTGGTCACCAAGTGACTGTGGCGCTGCCATGTGTTCTGGGTGGCCTAGTCATGTCTAGTGGGTTGGGCACTCCCCATGTAGGTGCTAGGAAGAAAATTACAACATAAGATTCTCATGAGGATACCGATCGGTGCTCAAACATGAATTAGCAGCCAAGTGTTTGATTAGCGGTGCAGAAATGTACATGGCTAATGGGCGTGAGTTTTGGCTGAGGATGATCGCCATTAAGAAGACCGTCTTCACAAATTTTCAGCTCAAAAGGAGGAGCCTAGCTGGTACTTGCTTTGCAAACCACCACACCGGACATAAATACTAATGTTGAAGCTTGGCTGAAAATAATGAATGGATTGAGCTGGCATTTGGTGAAGGATGGTTATTTGGGCATAGGAAAGCACAGTAGAAAATAGATACTATTTGGACATGCCAAAGTGGTACTTCCTTCACAAACTGTTACTATGAATGTAATAGGAAAATGAATATTTTTGAATTATTTTGAACTAGGCAAGGAAGGTTTTTACATATTTGACGAAGATATGACCCAAAGAATTTATGAGATTTTTTGGGAATTTTGGGAATGATAGAAATATAGGTTGCTTCACAACCTAGGGCAAAATCGCCACATGGACATGCCACATAGGCAAAAGCGATGAGGTGGCGCCTAGTCATAGCAACCCACCACAATTTACAAGGCTATGACCATTTATATTGGTCGTTAACAACTAGAAATAAGGCAGCGGACTAGCGCTATTTGCTTTATGACCTTTTCGTGTGAGGAAATTACGACCTTCGACCAAAATGGTCGCAATGGTTTAGGGTTTGGAGCCCCCCGAACAGCTTTTGACCAATTGGTCTGAAATGGTCATAAATTTATGACCAATTCTTCGAGGGTCACTGACAGAAGGTCATAAGTTGACATATTTCTTGTAGTGATAACAAGACAATACGCGGTGTTCGATGTGCCCTAACGCGGTAGTAGGTGATACCGGTGAAGGGGGGAAACATCCGGGAAAGTATCCCGGTGTTTCGCGTTTTCGGACAAAGGAGCCGGAGGGGGAAAGTTGCGAGTTCGATAGGTTAGGGGGGTGTGGCGGACGAACGGGTTGCGTATTCAGAATCGTCTCGTCGTTCTGAGCAACTTTCATGTACAAAGTTTTTTTATCCGAGCTACGGTTTATTTTGTATTAATTTTAAAAGGGTTTAATCATTTTCTAGAATTAACAGAATTAATTTAATTTGAAAATGCCATTATGACGCCATCAAGACGTCAAGATGACATCACCAATCAACTCGACCATCGATCGGTCAAGTCGACACGTGGGGCCGGGGCTGGGTCGACCCAATCAATATTTTGACTAGTCCAAAGTTAACAAAGTATGCGGGTCCCAATTGTCATGGACTCATTTTAAATAATGTGTTCTTGACTAAATATACTTAGCTTAATTAGGGGGGTTTTGGGCTAAACTAATTGGTGCCTTCCTAATTAACAGGGGGTTGGGCCCAGGTGGCAGTGGCCTTTGGCCATGGCTGGCGCTGCTCCACCAATGAGGTTAGCGAGGCCGGGCCCGGCCAAGACGGGAAGCAGGCGTGGCTCGGCGGCGCGGATGGCGATGAGCGGTGAGCGGCCGAGCACACCGCAGTAAACAGCAACAGCAGGAGGGGTGTGCCGAGCAGATGCGGGGCACTAGCAAGGACGGCGATGTAAGCAGAGGCAAAGCGGCGTAGGGCAAGCGCAACAGTCCACGGCGGAGCGCTGGCACACACGGCGTAAAGTCGCGAGGAGCGGGGGTGCGTGCGTGGCTGTGGCACGGCCTAGGCAAGGGAGAGCGCGGGCAGAGCGGGCGCAGGCGTGGCGCGCGTGAGCGGAGCGAGCTCCACCATGGCGGCCGAACGCAGGGAAGACCAAATAACGATGTGTCGAGACAGGAAAGAGGGGATGGGGAGAGGAGCTCACCACGAGGCGGAAGGCGTTCTCGGGAGGCCAGCGACGAGTCGGTGAGGCGATGGTGATGGCGAGATGCGGCGGTCGGAGGAAGAAGATGAAGACCGTGTCGCCACGCTGTTCCTCGGGCCGATGAGGCGCCTGAACGGATGAAGACGAGGGCGTGGACCTCCAGACGACTCCCGACGCGGGAGGGGCCGGTGGACGATTAATGATGGAGATGCAGCGTGACCGTGAGTGATTTCGAGATCTAATTCACAAAGAAGAGGAGGGCCCATGGGGAAAGAGGGGGAATGGATGAGTGCGAGTTAGGGTTTGGGGCACCCATATAGGGCCGAGGGCGACGTGGAGGGCATCCATGGCCATGGTGCCTGGATGTGTGCCACGACATGCTCTTGTAGGTGAGGTTGAAGGAGAGATAGATGGGCTAGGCCTGGTAAATTGCTAGATGGGCCAAAGTGCATGAGATTTAGGTCCTTTGTTTTGCTCTATTGTCTTTTCGCTTTTATTTTAGTTTCGTTATTTTGGTTAGTTTTTTTAATACCAAGTTAGCACCTAAATTAGTATCATAAAATATATCAACGCCACATTAATTTTCTACCCAAGTTAAAATAGTTTCGTAATTATTTGATATTTAAAAGTACTTAAATAATAGTTTTCCCAACTATTTTATTCAGCTTATAGTATTAAACATTTTATAAAGATGTGGTTTCTCCACCATGATTACCTATGCATTATTTGGTTCACTCCGAACATTTTAGTTTAATTTTTGAAAACTTTTATCGTTTGTTTGATTTTTAATTTGGACTCGAACCGGTTTCGAACTAACGCGAGATTAGCAGCAGTAACCGAGGTGATCCGACATCATTAGCGTGGGATCACTGTAGCTTAATTATCCGGGCGTCACAATTCTCCTCCACTACAAGAAATCTCGTCCCGACATTTAAGAGGTAAAGAAGGGGGAGGTCTAGTTACGAAATTCTAATGGATCTTCTCGGCCTTGGTTGCTCTTCTCGAAGAGGTCGATCCATTACATTGATGTCTGCATTTCTCTACTTCAGGTCATCATGGTGAAGTCGGCATCCTTTCTTCAGGAACTCCATCGTACTTACGAAAGAATAGGGGGGTTATTCCAGGGGAACAGACATCTGTAAGGCTGACTATCTAGTCGATAACATCGGGGAAGGTGGCGGAAAGTAACTCTCGAATTGAAACTTAGAAAATATCGAGAGCAAAGTAAGGTGGTATCATGGAAAGTTTCAAGCGGGCAGGAATGTTCGATGCCTGTTATAGGGCGTGAAAGGGGTTCAAAGCAACGGGAATAAGTATTGTGTCTGATATCAGACTTGAAGGTGGCTCGTGAATTACATACGAGGCCACGGACGAGGAATAACTTTGACAATAAGGTGTACAGGAGAGTCAGGTTTCGATCCTATGGAACTGTGGGTTATGGGCCCACCATGTGGGTTGAAAGTAGGAAGGGTGGTGACATCTTGCACAACCGCGACAGGGAGGCATGTCAGTGAATAGCTTGTCAGCTATGTCGGCCACAATGTCGGTACCAAGGACGGGGAACGAAGAGAGCAATTTTCCTGCTTGTTGAACGAGGCGAACCAATTGGCAAAGTTATCGCCCATCGGTGGTTACCGGAATGTCGTCAACAATAGTAACAAGATCTTACTGACAGAGTTGTACACCGATGTGTTTGCACAAGCAGGGAATTATTACTGCTTATATCATATAGACCATAGAAAGGGTTTAAACAAACCAATGGAAGGGGAAAAGTGTCTATCAGATTTAATCAGAACAATGGAAAGAATAGTGTGTTTAAACACATAATTCAGGGGTATATCCTTCCCAAGGACAAGTAGAGCATGATATCCATAACAGGATATAACATAGAAAACCATTTAGGTTAGGGGAGAGGAACTTTATGACATCACCAAAACAACGGTGTTTGAAAAATTGATAAAGGAAATTTAGCATGTTGCTTCAAATGTTCTTATCGATGATCAGAGTACCACAGACATGCTTCGAGATAGCATTGCCATGGTCTTTAAGCAAAGGTCAGACTTGGATAGACAAAGGATTCATCAGGAACAACTTATAGAATAAGTCGTACAATTTCCTCATGGAAGAATGGTTAACCTTGTTAAAAAGGGAACCATAACAGCAGGTCCTCCGCCAGTGTGCTAGGCTCATCACCTTATCGCTCATATAAGGACCAATGTTACGACTCTTGGAAAATATCCGAACCATCATATCTGACCGAGTTTCAGATCTGGTTGGGGTCATGATACCTCAGACTTGGGATGCCTGAGAAGGAAAGGTGCAACACAAATTGACGAGATAGCATTGTAAGATTCTTGGGAAATCAACTATGGAAGCGAACTTTCGAAACAAGGGTTCATCACTAAACCAAGGAGAGGGTGAGGAAATGTCAGATGGACTCAGCGACGATTCATCGAGATTTCCAAAAGATGGATTTCCATAATTACGTTGAACAAGGAGATAACATATGTCAGATCATACGATATAATGATGTGTGCTCGAGGAAAAACATCCACAATTAAACATTGGTTGAAAGGTGCACCCGAATATGGGCTAGGTTGCACGACCAACCTTAGAATGGTGATTCAATAATCAATAGTCTAAGAATGAACGGTCGACCATTAACTTCAAAGCAAGAGGGTTGCTAGAAGGGCAGAATCCAATCAACACCGTTCACTTGTTGGAAGCAACACGGGGACCAAGAAAGAATGCTGATGGTGAGAAGTGTCTCTATACCAAGAATTCTTAAGAGGTGGAGTAATCCTCATGACATTCTTGATATAAAAGATGGTAATACTCCAAGGTAAAGAAGAAATGCTGGATAGCAAGGAACTCAATGTATAACACAGAACATGAACAAGTTTGTGTTGGAGGGAAGGCAATAATGTGGTCGATGACAACACAAATCATCGAGTGCAAGGATGGTATTTATCATCATGAATTCAATTGATATCCTGGAAGAGCTCAAAATGTTGATGATGATCACGACACAATTGTCGAGAGATTTCACAGAGGTGTAATCGATCGGAGATGACATCAAGTCAAAGGGCTGATGAAGCGAAAGGTTATTGGAACCACGAGTACGACACAAACTGAAAATCAAGCTTGCTTTTCAAGGTGAAATGATATGACGAGGAAAATCGACGTAAGCTTAGCTCATCGTCGAAAGTGGTGCTCCGGGAATAAGGACCAGGTAGCACAGTTAAAAAGTTGCACGATAAGGATATAGCCGATCAGGCTAGGAATGACTTGAAGGATTATTAAACTCATAAGCAACGAAAATTACTTAGAGTATTGAATTCGGAGTGTGGAATCGATTCACTTATCGGTGTTCTCGAGTGACTAACAACTCAAAACCCGGGGAAATTGGAATCGATTTAGAATAATAGTTGACAAAGAACTCATAAGAAGTTATGTAGTTCGCGGATATTCTCGAGATACCGGAGGGTATACTCAAAGGTAGAGCAGAATAGAGGTTGGATAGGTGTAATGATCTGCAGAAGACAAGTACTTCAACTTGTCCGAGAAAAGGAATCAAAGAATATCAATATGGCCGGAACCAAGATTGCAGAAGACTAGATCGCAGATATAAGATGAACTTATACCAAGGGAATAATTAATTAATTTAAGAGTAGCTTCCATGATAGGATCTACATCGTGTCCATGGGCATGAACACAAAGTTCAAGGTCGACTCCCACTTCTTCAATACATCACCTTTCATTCACTGCTCTAGATAAAAATGATTTCAGTGTCAAAACCTACCTGGTGGATTACCAGAGGAGTATGACCCGTGAAAACTTTCGAGTTCACATAGATTAAGGAAGGCATAGGTTCAACCCATCGGGGCTTCTTAGGACATATACCATGAACTTCAGGAGTAAATAACACAAGCTCAAAAGTAGAGCATGGTTGACAAAAGTAGAGGATACATTTTACCAAAGGTATTATGTATCGAGTAAGGAACTCATAAGAACTTTGGTTGTGAAGGACACTGTCGGATAATAACCCGGTAATGGGTATGGCGGTCCACAGCGGGGCTGATGTGAGTATCGATACTCAATCAGAGGAAGAAGGAATGCCAAGGCATCAGATTGTAGAAACAACTAACTAATTCAATGCTCAAAAGCAAAAGAAATATGATTTCCAAATCAAGGCATCAGAGGCAAACACTCTGATTAAGGATGGATAAGTCGAGTAGGCTTAGGGGTACAATTGATGGCAATTTGATTGGTCGAGATCCAACTCATGTTTAAAATGACGTCTGAGCCGAAAGGATGAATTCTAGGATCTGATTAAGGATTGCAACATTCACAACATATTGTATCAAGGGACCCAAGATGATAAAGGCAAGGACATCCATGAATATTGCTAGTCATTTGGAATTAACCAAAATGCAGGCAGACAAGCATTTCAAGAGCCATAGGCTAATGAGGCTTCTCGAAAGATCGGATAGTATTTTGAAGAATTTTATGAAACACATGAACAACTAGGGATAAGCCGATACTCGGTAAGAGCGAGGAATTATCTGTAGGGGTATTCATGTGGCAAAGAACTACAAGGCAGTAGGCACAGAGTATTCTTGAAACAATAGAGAGAATTTCGGTGTATCTTGTAATAACAAGATCAACTAGGAAGCATTGTATGAATGGCGAGTATACATGGTTATCCATAGGGGTTTATCAATGGAGGGGAATTGCAAAAGCGACGCCATAAAGTCTCAAGATAACATCGAAGAGTATCTTCGGATCCTTCTAGTGCAGCAGACGATCATCTGAATAAGGGGCTCTCCGGGTGAAAGTGATAACGAGATCCTAATGTTAGATATAGTAAAGTTTATTTAACCCGAATAGAAAAGATATCAGAGTCCCAGAGTATAGACAAGGAGTAAAAGATCCTAATACCACCTGATGGCGACGTGGGCCCGTAAGGCACACAGCCAAGTTAGTAAAAAGTTTTGCAATGTCTAGACTCGACTTCGGCCAAGGAGTTGGAAAGGGGATTCCTACAGGCAGTAGGCTCTGATACCAACTTGTGACGCCCCCGATTCAATCGTACACTAATCATGCACGCAAACGTGTACGATCAAGATCAGGGACTCACGGGAAGATATCACAACACAACTCTAAAAACATAAATAAGTCATACAAGCATCATAATACAAGCCAGGGGCCTCGAGGGCTCGAATACAAGTGCTCGATCGAGACGAGTCACGGAAGCAACAATATCTGAGTACGCAGACATAAGTTAAACAAGTTTGCCTTAAGAAGGCTAGCACAAACCGGATACAGACGAAGAGGCGCAGGCCTCCCGCTGGATCCTCCTAAACTACTCCCGGTCGCCGCCGCCAGCCTGCACGTAGTAGTAGGCACCTCCAAAGTAGTAGTCGCCGCCGAGGGTGGCGCCTAGCTCTGGTTTCCAAAGATCTGGTTGCGACAACCGTAAAGAAGGAAAGGGGAAAAGGGGAAGAAAGCAACCGTGAGTACTCATCCAAAGTACTCGCAAGCAAGGAGCTACACTACTTATGCATGGGTATATGTGTAAGGAGGCAATATCGGTGGACCGAATGCAGAATGCCGTAATAAGAGGGGATAGCTAATCCTCGTCAAGACTACGCTCGCAGCCTCCGCCTTGCAGCATGTAGAAGAGCGAGATTGACGTCCTCCAAGTAGCATCTCCAAGTAGCATCTCTAAGTAGCATCGCATAGCATAATCCTACCCGCGATCCTCTCCTCGTTGCCTCGTTAGAGAGCGATCACCGGGTTGTATCCGCACTTGGAAGGGTGTGTTTTATTAAGTATCCGGTTCTAGTTGTCATAAGGTCAAGGTACAACTCCGGTCGCCCTTTACCGAGGGACACGGCTATTCAATAGATTAACTTCCTGCAGGGTGCACCACATAACCCAACACGCCGATCCCATTTGGCCGACACACTTTCTGGGTCATGCCCGCCCTCGGAAGATCAACACGCCGCAGCCCCACCTAGGCACAACAGAGAGGTCAAGACGCCGGTCTAAACCTAAGCGCCGCAGGTCAGGGCCCATCGCCTTAGCACACCAAGACGTTATAACGCGGCGGAAGCGTAACTAGCCCCTTGATACAAGTGCAAGCTTACGCCCAATCCGGTAGCGCCACTCGGTCGGCCGACGCCAAGAAGGCTTCGCCGATACCACGACGCGGGATACCCATAACTACTCCCACGTAGATGGTTAGTGCGTATAGACCAAATGGCCGACTCGGATCAAATACCAAGATCTCGTTAAGCGTGTTAAGTATCCGCGAACACGAGCAGGCCAGCCCACCTGCCTCCTAGGTGGTCTCAACCTGCCTGCCGCCTCCGCCACAAAGTAACAATGGGGGCCGTCAGAACCCAGCCCACCTCTACCGGATGGAGCCACCGTCCTTTCAGCCCCTCATCGAATCACTTATGGGCACTCATCGAGTGACCCGACTTTAGTCACCATCTCATAAAGATGTATGTATGTATGTATGTATGTATGTATGTATAGTATATACCGTGATCACCTCCCAAGTGATCACGGCCCGATAGTATAGCAAGGCGCATCGACAAGAATGTAGGGCCAATGATGATAAACTAGCATCCTATACTAAGCATTTAGGATTGCGGTAGGGTATCAATGATCAGAGCAACAATGACAAAGCTATGCAATGTAATAGGAGTAATCGAACAAGAATATGCTACACTACTCTAATGCAAGCAGATAGAGAAGAATAGGCGATATCTGGTGATCAAGGGGGGGGCTTGCCTGGTTGCTCTGCAAGAAGGACGAGTCACCAACACCGTAGTCGAACCGGGGTCGCCAGCGGCCTCGGTCTATCGGAAAGAAGTAACGGAGAGGGAACACAATAAATAACAGAGCAATCAAAGCATCACAAAGCATAACAAGACAATACGCGGTGTTCGATGTGCCCTAACGCGGTAGTAGGTGATACCGGTGAAGGGGGGAAACATCCGGGAAAGTATCCCCGGTGTTTCGCGTTTTCGGACAAAGGAGCCGGAGGGGGAAAGTTGCGAGTTCGATAGGTTAGGGGGGTGTGGCGGACGAACGGGTTGCGTATTCAGAATCATCTCGTCGTTCTGAGCAACTTTCATGTACAAAGTTTTTTTATCCGAGCTACGGTTTATTTTATATTAATTTTAAAAGGGTTTAATCATTTTCTAGAATTAACATAATTAATTTAATTTGAAAATGCCATTATGACGCTCATCAAGACGTCAAGATGACATCACCAATCAACTCGACCATTGATCGTCAAGTCGACACGTGGGGCCGGGGCTGGGTTGACCAGTCAATATTTTGACTAGTCCAAAGTGAACAAAGTGTATGCGGGTCCCAATTGTCATGGACTCATTTTAAATAATGTGTTCTTGACTAAATATACTTAGCTTAATTAGGGGGTTTTGGGCTAAACTAATTGGTGCCTTCCTAATTAACGGGGGTTGGGCCCAGTGGCGATGGCCTTTTGGCCATGGCTGGCCTTCGTTCCACCAATGAGGTTAGCGAGGCAGCGCCAAGACGGGAAGCAGGCGTGCTTGGGCGGCGCGATGGCGATGAGCGGTGGCGGCTGAGCACACCGCAGTGAACAGCAGCAGCCATGCGGGGTGTGTCGAGCGATCTGGGCACTAGCAAGGACGGCGACAAGCGAGGCGAGCGTAGTAGGCAGCAGCAGCAGTCCACGGCGGGCCCGCGCGCACACACGGCGTATGTCGCGAGGAGCGGGCAGGGCGTGCTAAGCGTGGCGTGGCACGGCCTAGGCAAGGGAGGGCGCGGCAGGAGCGGGCGTGCGTGCGCCTGCGCGGAGCTCCATCATGGCGGCGAACGCAGGGAAGACCAAATAACGACCGGTCGAGACAGGGAAAGAGGGGATGGGGAGAGGAGCTCACCACGAGGCGGAAGGCTTTCTCGGGGAGGCCAGCGATGAGTCGGTGAGGCGATGGTGATGGCGAGATGCGGCGGTCGGAGGAAGAAGATGAATACCGTGTCGGCCACGCGGTTCCTCGGGCTGATGAGGCACCCGAACGGATGAAGACGAGGGCGGTGGACCTCCAGACGTACTCCCTTGCCGGAGGGGCCGGTGGACGATTAATGATGGAGATGCAGCGGTGACCGTGAGTGATTTGAGATCTAATTCACAAAGAAGAGGAGGGGCCCGATGGGGAAAGAGGGGGAATGGATGAGTGCGAGTTAGGGTTTCGGGGCACCCATATAGGGCCGAGGGGCGACGTGGAGGGCATCCATGGCCATGGTGCCCTGGATGTGTGCCACGCACATGCTCCTGTAGGTGAGGTTGAAGGAGAGATAGATGGGCTAGGCCTGGGTAAATTGCTAGATGGGCCAAAGTGCACAGTAGATTTAGGTCCTTTGTTTTGCTCTATTGTCTTTTCGTTTTATTTTAGTTTCTGTTATTTTGGTTAGTTTTTTTTAATACCAAGTTAGCACCTAAATTAGTATCATAAAATATATCACTGCCACATTAATTTTCTAGCCAAGTTAAAATAGTTTCGTAATTATTTGATATTTAAAAGTACTTAAATAATAGTTTTCCCAACTGTTTTATTCAGCTTATAGTATTAAACATTTTATAAAGATGTGGTTTCTCCACCATGATTACCTATGCATTATTTGGTTCACTCCGAACATTTTAGTTTAATTTTTGAAAACTTTTATTGTTTGTTTGATTTTTAATTTGGACTCGAACCGGTTTCGAACTAACGCGAGATTAGCAGCAGTAACCGAGGTGATCCGACATCATTAGCGTGGGATCACTGTAGCTTAATTATCTGGGCGTCACAATTCAGCACAGGAGGACGGGGAAGCCAGCCCTCAAGAGAGAGCGGTAGACGAGGAGTTAGAGGATGACAATTACATGCCTCCCTCCGGAGACGAGGCAAGCCTCAACAACGACGAATTTGTCGTGGTCGAGGATCCCGTCGAACAAGAGCGTTTTAAACGCAGGCTAATGGCCACGGTGAACATCCTAAAGAAAAAACAGCAACAGCTTCGAGCTGATCAAGACCTGCTGACCGACAGATGGACCGAGGTCCTCGCGGCCGAAGAGTATGAACTCGAACGCCCCTCCAAAAGCTATCCAAAACGCAAGTTGCTCCCCCGACTAGAGGAGGAAGCATACAAACCTTCATCACCAGCGCACAATACGGTAGACCGACCACCTCGTGGCCGCGACAGAGAAGCATCTAGGCCCTCCGACAGAACCGTACCCCGGCACCACTCGAAAAGCGCGAAGCCACGGGGGAATGCGTCGGACATGCGGGATATATTTGAAGACAAGGCAAGACAATCCAGATCCATCTACGGATCACGTGGGCGCCCCACGACCCACGACGACTACCGTCGCGCCGGATACAGCAACTCCGGCTGGGCCGAACACAGCAGACAACGCTCTCTTGAGCTATGTCGTGATATTGGTCAATATAGAGGCGCCACACCCACTATGCTTCACGCACGGTAATGGATCATCAAATCCTCAAGGGTTTGAACCCGAAACATTGAATCCTACGATGGCACAACAGACCCAGCGGTTTGGATCAAGATTATCTCCTTCATATCCATATGGCCCGCGCGACGCATCTCCACGCCAACAAGTATCTCCCACTCAAGCTTAAAGGACCAGCTCGGCATTGGCTTAACAGCTTGCCCGCAGAGTCAATTGGGTGTTGGGAGGACCGGAAGCCGCATTCTCGACAACTTCCGGGGCACATATGTGCGACCACCGACGCCGATGACCTAAGCCACATAATTCAGCAGCCAAACGAATCGGCCAGACAGTTCTGGACACGGTTCTTAACAAAGAAAAATCAAATCATCGACTGTCCGGATGCAGAGGCCCTCGCAGCCTTCAAACATAACATCCGCGACGAGTGGTTGGCCCGGCACCTAGGACAGGAAAAGCCGAAGTCCATGGCAGCCCTCACATCACTCATGACCCGCTTCTGTGCGGGAGAGGACAGCTGGCTAGCTCGCAGTAACAACATCAGTAAAAGTTCTGGCAGTCCGGACAACAAGGATCACAATGGCAGGTCACGTCGCAACAAAAACAAACGCCGCGTTAACGGCGACAACACTGAGGATACGGCAGTCAACGCCGGATTCAGAGGCTCTAAACCCGGTCAGTGGAAAAAGCCATTCAAAAGAACTACTCCGGGTCCGTCCAATTTGGACCGAATACTCGACCGCTCTTGCCAGATACATGGCACACCCGAAAAGCCAGCTAATCACACCAACAGAGATTGTTGGGTATTCAAGCAGGCGGGCAAGTTAATTGCCGAAAACAATGAAAAGGGGCTGCATAGCGATGACGAGGAGGAGACCCGGCCGCCGAACAGTAGAGGACAGAAGGGTTTTCCACCACAAGTGCGGACGGTAAACATGATATACGCAACCCACATACCCAAGAGGGAGCGGAAGCGTGCACTTAGGGACGTGTATGCGATGGAGCCAGTCGCCCCGAAGTTCAACCCATGGTCCTCTTGCCCGATCACTTTAGATCGAAGGGACCACCCTACCAGTATCCGCCATGGTGGATTCGCCGCATTGGTTCTAGATCCAATCGTCGATGGATTTCACCTCACTAGAGTCCTGATGGACGGAGGCAGCAGCCTGAACCTGCTTTATCAAGATACAGTGCGCAAGATGGGCATAGACCCCTCAATGATTAAACCTACAAAGACGACCTTCAAAGGCGTCATACCAGGTGTTGAGGCCAATTGCACAGGCTCAGTCACACTGGAAGTGGTCTTCGGATCCCCGGATTATTTCTGAAGCGAGGAGTCAATCTTCGACATAGTCCCGTTCTGCAGTGGCTATCACGCTCTGCTCGGACGAACCACGTTTGCAAAATTCAACGCGGTGCCGCATTACGCATACCTCAAGCTCAAGATGCCAGGCCCTCGTGGAGTCATCACGGTCAATGGAAACACCGAACGCTCCCTCCGAACGGAGGAACACACAGTGGCTCTCACGGCAGAAGTACAGAGCAGCCTTTTAAGGCAATTCTCAAGTACGGCCGTTAAACGACCGGACATGGCCAAACGCGCCCGGAGCAACATACATCAGACCACCGCACGCCCGAGCATCGCCAGAGTAATGCGGCCCCAACCCCAGCCCTCGCACGATTGCAAGACTAGCCCTTCGCGTACATCATTACGCTCTGGAGATATCATGGGCATAGGGGGAGGGGCACGACCACGACAGGCCCAGAGTGCGGCTTAACCACACCAGGGGCTCCCAAGTGTGTCACTCTTTTTTCTTCTTTTTTTTTCTTCCACAGGACTCCGTTCACCAGAGGCCCTGTCCGGCAGCAGATCTACCGAACTCACGATGCAACAGCTAGGGAGGGACAATGGCTACGACGAACACCCAGGTGGTCTCCATTATGAGCATTAAATCTGTTTAATACACCATTCCGCAGCCTACCCCTGGAGGGAGACACTTTTAATAGTCCAACCCTTGCTTACCGCACTATTTGTATCGTTCTGCACCCGTGGCAGAATTCCTTGAATAAACAATGCATCACCTTTTTTTAATTGCATTCCTCTTTTCATATGTTTAATTATAACATCTTGCATCTGTACACTTTGGTACGGCCGAATACACCAGGGGTTTATGTTCCCCGCATTATGGTGTGATAAATTCGAGCACTTTCACAAGTGCGGCACCCCGAACTTATAGCACTATATGCATCGGCTCCGAATCATGTCTTGGGTCAATAGTTGGGTTTGCCCGGCTCCCATGTTTTGGTACCTTACGTTCCGTTCTATCGGCTAAGGTAGCACTGGGAGAACCACTGCGATTGCACCCCGGTTGAGCTGGGCGAGTGCCTCAGTGGAGAAAACTAAAACTGACCGTCATGATAAGGCGAGAGCCGGTCGCTGTTCGAGAGGTCTATTCGAGTCCCTAAAGACTTATGCCGCTTAGTGCGAGGAACCGGTTGTGTCCGGCCAAGGCATGGATAGCGCCCCAAATTCGGTCTTCCGAACACTAGGGGCTTCGCCGAAATTTCAAATTATAGAATTCTATGGCTAAGTGAGAGTGTTCAAGCATTATAAGTCCGGTTGCCTTGTTCGTTGTGTTGGCGCCTCCTAGATGGACCCAAAATGGGAACAAGAGCGCAAGTTTATCCCGAACACCCCAAAGACTTTCGTGGCATGGGGCTGAAGCCAACGACTTGCCATCTCTTACATTTGATAAACGGCCGCCTGAAGGTAATATTTTAAATTAATAAGCGTTGCTCAACAGATATGAACAAAGTTTTCAGCGCACAGATAACACATTGCGAGTCTACTCAAAATTACATCTTTGGGGCACTCATCCGCAATCTTGCGGGCACCCTTCAGACACTCTTATAGTACATTTGGGCGTCTGATACTCCTTGCCGCCCGGGCGGCGTGTCCGTGATAAGCCTCTCAAATCCAGCCTGCCCCAAAGCACCTTTGCGCTGGCAAGGGCCCGACAGCACCTTCAATGCAGCGGAGCGCTTGATGACTTCCACCCGAGGGCGCGATCAACCAGCCGCCGCCGAGGCTGAAGTAGCTCCTGTGCATGGCCTCTTGAGCCACAGCCGGACTATAAGGCCCTTCATGGCCTGCTCGGCTACCTTGTGGAGCTCGACCAGCTGCTTTAGCTGGTCGCTAAGGGGCACCGGATGTCCGGCCTTAGCATACTGAGACCAGACGACCTTCTCCGTTGAGCTCCCCTCCTTGGCCCAGTAGAATGCGGCGGCATCGGACACGCTGCGAGGCAGATCTGCAAACGCCCCTGGAGAGCTCCGAATTCGGGTAAGTAACAGGTAATTTACATTCACATGCTTGCTTTGCATGAAAAATGCCGTACCCGCCGCTATTTTATTCACCGCCTCAACCTCCTGGAGGGCCTTATGGGCCTCGGCCTTAACGGCTTTGGCACTTTCAAGAGCCGAGGCAAGCTCGAACTCTCGATTCTTCGAGTCGCGCTCCAAACTCTCATGCTTTTCCATGAGAGCCTGGAGCTCTTGCCGCACCTCCGCCACCCGCGCCTCCGCTTCTCTCGCTCCGCTCGTTCTGCGGCCGAATTGCGTTCGGCCGCGGACACGGCCTCCTTCAGGGTCACCACCTCGTTCGTGGCCCCTGCAGTACCCACGTTATCCTTGTTATTTCTATTTGCAACCAAAATCCTTTTCTGTAAGGTACAAATTTAATGCGGTGTTACCCACCTTCTTTGTCCTCGAGCTGCTTCTTGGCAAGGCCGAGCTCTTGCTTGGACCGCTCGAGGTCCTGCTTCAAAGCACCGACCTCCGCAGTCGGTGCGGCAGAGGTCAGCAGCGCAGCCTGCAAACCGATATTGACATGATTTTTAGCACTCCTGCGTATATCTTTTTTAGATCCTCAGTCCGGTAACACCGAACCGAGCATCAGGGGCTACTGTCTATGCGGTATTACATTACATATTTTAAAACTTCTTACCTCAAAGCCTGTTAGAAGGCTGCTGCGAGCTTCGGTCAGCCCGCTCTTGGCGAAGCCGAACCTTCAATCACCGCACTCATGATAGTGCGGTGTTCTTCCTCGATGGAAGCACCGTTGAGCGCCTCAACAAGTTATCCGGCGCCTCGGTTGGGCGGAGGCTGCGGCGCCACGGTCTTGCCCTTCTTCGAAGGGCGCTGCGGACACCGGAACCATCGGGTTCCGCACGAGTCCGGCGCAGAGTCCGGGAGGCTGCCTTGCGGCACCTCCAGAGCCTCCTCCTGATGGGTCCCCTCCTGGGACCCCACCTCGGCGTCGTCAGCATCACGAGGGGTGGAGGTGGTCGGAATGGAATCCAAATCCGACGCAGCCAAGGACCCGCTTGATGAAGCGGGAAGATCATCCTCGGCCGGACTGCAGGTAGTGTGCGGCATTAGAAGGACAACATGTGGCACAAAAATAAATAAACCATTCAGGGGTCCAGATATTTACGATCTTGCCGGAGGCTTGGCCCTTGAGGGCCACCCTTCATCGCCAACGCTGGCGTTGGCGGAGCTGTCCGTAGGAAGGGTCCTTCCCCTCTTGGACCCTTCGGCCTTCCCTGTTGGGGAAGCCTTCCTCTTCCTCTCTCCCCCTCCTGGGGAGAGTCCTCTTTCTCCTCCTCGTCTTCGGGGGAGGAGTCCGCCTCGGAACCATCGGACGATGAGTCCGATACCACCTGGCGCCGGGATCTCCTTTGAGTTCCCGTGGCCTTCTTCTTGGCCTTCTTCTCCGGCACCACATAAAGTGCCGGGACTAGCAGCCCCGTTAAACGGGCGTCCGCTGGGTCTTCGGGAAGGGGAGCCAGCCAGTCTACCTGTCCGGACGTCCTCTGCCAGTCCTGTTAAAGGCATTGGGAGTTTTAAATCCCACATAGCACTACTAGGGAAAAGCCTAGCAGCGCTGGTTTTGCCCTCTCGATGGCGCTGGTACCGCGCTACTAATAAGCCTTCTGCTAACGATAGCAATGGGGCATGTTGATCCACGCCATCGCTACACATGAATAGCTGCAGCGCTCTTTACAAAAGGACGCTCTCGATATTATCTCGCAGCGCCGTTCTGAGGAAGCGCCATCGTAAGTAGACGCCATCGCTAAATCCCCGCTACTACTAGTTTTATTAGTTTTTTTCCTGCATATTTGTTTTTTATTTGTTTTGCATTTGAATAGGCTTTATACAATAATCTTTAGCATATCATCCACATACAAATGTAATCATAGCATATACATACAATTAGTCTCATCAAATCATGTCATCATCATAATCATCACCCAACACAAAGTGGTCTCTCGTCATCAATCTCGAAAATAGCGATACAAGTCTCAATTACTTGCAAATAAATCGTCATCCATCTAAACAATGATATACGCGAGAATAGCTATCACTTTGAGTACATGAGTTCAGATCCCTCTCTCGCATTAGCGTGAACCTAAACTAAGCATCAAGCGTGTAAACTCGAAACCGAAAACCGTACACTGGGCACGACACTCCGGCCACTTGTCGTATATATACTCCTGGCGTAGCACTTCTTCGCCATCTATGATCTATGCACCTGCATCGTCACATGAGCCGATGATATGCAACATATATAGTTGAGCAACAGAAAGAGACAAACTTGGCAAAGTTAGAAACAACATATCATAAGCATAAATAACAAAGTTCATCGTACCCAAAATGACCTAACTAGAGTGATTTTCGCTAGTCGAGGAGGAGGACGGTTTAATTACATCACAAATAAATTTTCATCGTGCATAACTCAAAGTTTTGTCATAAAAGAAAGTATGGACTAAACGGACACATTGTCATATATCGACAATCACTCCATCATGTCGTGCCATCCATCCAAGTCAGGGAGATAGTCATCAAGCTTAGTGAAAGGCTTCATGTCGAGACGCTGAGAGGCTATCCATGTTCGGACGTCTTCCCGCGACATTTGTCCTTCGCATGGAACATCCCTGTTTTCCAACGACCTCATTCATGATGATTTGGGCAAGTTCGCTACCGGATGTTATAGAACTCAGCTCAAGTCGATGATCCTCGATATCTCTTATGTCCTTTGCCCATTGCGAATATGGGCATCGCCAGATCTAGGTGCCATGTGAAGGTTCCGGTGATCCCGCTGGTACTCTAGCATGTGGTGTAGGACATAGAATCCATCATTAAGAGAATCGTTTGGTTGCTGGATGCAGCGAAGTCGGTCTTATGTCCGGCGCCCCGCCGCCCTTCTCTTCTTGTCCCTAACCTCTCCACCCCTTGCTTGGTAGTAAAACATAGCACTGTCGAGAACATCTTTGATGTGGGTGTAATCCTTTTTGTGAATGTTCTTCGACGAGTCCAAGTAAAGAGCGTGGGAGAATCGGGGGTAGAGGATGATGAGGACGGCGTGCCCGCCGCTGCGCAAAATAAGTACACCTCAAATTAATTATCCTCCACCGTGCAAATGAATTATTGAAATCGAAGGAAGGATAGCAGCGCGGATGACTTACACGGGATGATAAGGCACGAGAATCGCCTCCTTGTCCTTATTGGCGAGCATGAAACTGATGATGTAATCCCTCGCATATTCACGATGTTGTGCACAGACTCCCAAGAAGCCCTCGTGCATGTAGTACGGGTCAACGACACAGATAAAACATATCTGCTCAACCCCAATGATGTAGTTCATGTGCAAGGCATAAAGGCGGACAAAAGTAAAATCCAGCTTCTTCACGTGAAACATGTCGAATATGTAATCGACTCGAGGAAGAACTTATCCGGGGGAAGCGATCGACGTCACGACCTTTGCCGCAGAATGTTAACCACGTAGAGTGGGTATCCCGGATCTTCGGGCGATGAGGCCTTTCTCTACCCGCAGCACATCGTCATGAAGTCTCCTTAGATCGCCGAATCTGGCCCGTAGCGATGTTTGGGTAGGATTGGTCGACCGATATGCCATTTATCCGCATCGGGGATATCTACACGGTCCTGGCGAGAGGCTGCCGAGCGGCCGGATCATAGAATCAGCTTTTTGCCTTTCCTCGCTCTCTTCCTAGGCTTCTTTACCACCGGATGGTCGTTAATAACACGTTGAGGCGGTAATTGAAACCGACTCATGATGCTCAAACCAGGAGGCGCCAAGATAGACATCTTTTCAAAGACCATCGTCATCCTCATCCTCATCCATGGCGACGCTATCGGTGACTAATGGAGCCACCTGCTTACCCGTCTCGCTATCACCCAACCCGACACCGACACTAATTGGGTAGGTGGGGTGTTGATGTTCATACCTTCTTTGAGGCTGCGTGCTCGTGGGTGTGCTCCGGGCCGCCTCGGATGAAGCGACTCTCCGCCACAACATGACGCACCCATTGCAACAATCACCAAGCCGCCGCGAGGTCTCGTCGTCATCCCCACTAGTATTAGAGGAGGCAAATTCTCGTGGCCCGGTTTGACATCGCCACGGAAACCTTGAAGGCGTTCGGGGATCGACCGGCTGTGGAACAATGGTTCCTTTGGATCCATTATCGTCCCCTTCCCCACGCCCACCTTCGTTCGCCGATGGTGTACAATATGGTGCACGGGTTTCGCTCGCCTGCAAAGAAAAGTCTGCGACGTGAGACATCCGAAAGGCAACGAAAACGGAGATTATACATTTATATTGAAGGGGTCGGTGTGGCGAGATACCGTGAGGGCGCCGAGCTCAGCTAAAGAGGAGGCACCACCGAGCACGTCCGGTCGGGAGCCGTGCGGGAGCAGTCTGGGAGCCGGTGCGAGAGCATGTCTTGCCAAGAAGTCGCAAGGGAAAGTCCTCTGCATTTTTGGATTTTCCTTGTCCAAGTGTGAACGCCCGTCACCAAGGAAGTAGATATATCTGCAATTGCCTGTTTTGCGGCAGCTACCGCTATTCTTGTTTCGAGATGATTTCTTCTCAACCGCAATCTCAACCTTCTTGTCGATGCTTTCTTGATTAACCTCCGTCTTTCCTTTTTCTCCTCCGTGGTCTCACGGTAGTACTTCTTCCACGTGGCGCCGTCTCCGACACCGTGCGCCGTCCATCTGACGGTCAAGTATCCACCGGTTGTTGTTTCAATATGTTCAACGCCCGGTTGAATGGAGTGTCCCACTTGGGCCTCGCCAATGCCTCAGACGGCGAGTCGCTTTCGGCCGCAATCTGGTGTTGCTCTCTCTGCAAAAGGCACAAGGATCGTTTACAAATATGACTAACGTGTGCAGTCGAATTGATTAGAAACTAAAATCACTAGCAGTCTCATGAACTCCGTAATGACCGGTGTTGTCTCATAAACCTTCTTCAGTGGGTCCCAACGGTGGCGGGCCCTAAGGACGTCACGCTCCTGCGGGGACGGTGAAATCCGCCAAAGTGCAGGATGCCCAGACTTCATGGCTTCGCGTCCTCCTTGGCCCATTTGGACCTCTTTCCGCCGTAACCACGGCTTGAGGTGGTGGGTCCCAATGTTCCTCTTTGAAGACCCTTCATGTACTTAGACTTTTCTTTGGCAGCTTCGGCCTTGCAAGCCTCCTTGAATATTTGAAACTGCTCTTCCATGATTGTCGGACTTTCCTTTACAATCTCGGAGTAGGGTTCCCGTCGTTGATCTTTGCTTTCACTCGATTTTTCCAGCGCCAACGTTGCTAAACTTGGTCATGGCGTGTTTGTTTATCTTCTTCATTGCGGGTCCTTATGCGGATCTTCATAATCCTTCTCATTCCGCCCGGAACAAGAATATCTGGTGAAACTTCATTAGGAGGGAGCTCCTCATATTTTCTATCTTCTTTAGATTCTCATCGTTGATGGTGGCGGTTCTCTGTATGATGCAGCCTATTTGATTGCCGTAGCACGCGCGCGCTTCCTCGGGCGCCTTTGGCTCAAAATTGCCATTGTCCACCTCCGTGACCACCAGTCTAGTAGTCCTGAGTTTGTTAGGAACCCGTTGCCTCTTTGCTTTCGGTTCTACACCGGCTCCGCTCCCCGAGGCAGCACCGGTCTCAGCGCCGGTCTCGATGCCGGTCTGAATCTCAGCGCCGGTCTCAGTCTCAGCACCGGTCTGCGTGTCGGTCTTAGCACCGGTCTGCGTGTCAGTCTTAGTCCCCGATGCCACCGGTGGGCCCAGCAACAACATCTGTTGATCATCGGTAAGGCTAAAAAATTCGTCTGCCGCCCGGTAGACGTCGTCGCAATCACTAGAACCCTGTCCTTCATCGTTGCTAGCCATGTTTCCTATGATTAAATCTAGTCAATTAATTCTAGACCTAATAAAATGAATAATAACATAAAAAGGGACAATTGTTTTGCAGGAATGTTGACTCCTTCTTGGTGCGGCAAATCCCGGGCACTCGATATGTCCTAGTTTGTAGCACAAGTCATGCCGAAGTTCACGTGAAATTTCGGCATAACCTTTGCTAAAAAGTGGACAAATCGAGAACCTGAAATTTGCCGGAACAGAAATGAATCAACATTCCGGCACATAGGCCACTCAGCATCATTCCCTAGAAACAACAAAGCCACTTGGGCACAATCGAACAACTTCAATGAAAAGATATAACATGACCACTTCAATGAAAAATAAAATTTGCCTAAATTCTTTTCCTTGAAAAATAGTGGTCTTTTCAAAAATCAAAAACCTTTGCCAATCTACTTAATATAGCTTGTTAATCCAACGAACCTAATTAACCTACCTATTTAACCTAGTTAGTTAATCTAGTTTACCTAGATAATTAACCCTAATTAAACTAGTTAACGCAGCTAGTTCTCTGTCAAAGCCTAAAATAAATTTTTGCACTAATTAACATGGATAATTAACCTAATTAAACTAGTTAACCTGACTAGTTCTCTGTCAAAGCCCTAACTAAGTTTTTGCACTAACCTAGATAATTAACCTAATTAAACTAGTTAACCTAACTACTTCTCTGTCAATGCCCTAACTAAATTTTTGCCTAACCTAGATAATTAACCTAATTAAACTGGCTAACCTATGCATGAGAGAGAGAGGGGGTGGGGCTTCTGAGATGATGGCTCGTGTGGTGGCGGCGGAGGCGGTGGTGGCGAGGGAGGCAGGGGCGTCTTCGGTGACGGCAAGGGAGGCAGGGGCGTCTCCGGTGAGGGCGAGGAAGGTGGCGTCGACGGCGGATCCGGTGGCGTTGACGAGGCCGCGCGGCTCCGTGGCGTTGGGGGAAGCTCCTGTGTCGTCGACGGCTCACGGCTCTGGTGGCGTCGGCGGCGGCGGCGAAGTGGGGCGACGGTGAATCGGGGAGACGGCGGCGCGCGGGGTGGGTTGAGGGATTTGGGGGAGAAGTGGTGGCCGGGCCGGGGGGAAACAGTTTTTTGGCTAAGTCAAACTTAGCGGTAGCGCGTTTCGCAAAACGCTCTATAGCTAAGATAGCTATAGCGGTTTCTGCAAAACGCGTTGCTGCTATAGCTATGTAAATTTCTTCCTTTTTTAATTTCCTTTTACTTTTCTATAGCGGGGTCTCGACACGCACCGCAGCTCGTTAGCTATAAGCGCCTCTTACAAACAAACGATGCTGCTATGCCTTCCTCCGATTTTTCGCTTTTACGTTTATTTTGCTTTACATTTTATTTTTCCCTTTCTCCTTTTCTATTTCTTTCATTTTCATTTACTTTTCTATTTGTTTTTCATCTTATGTTATTTCCGTTAGTAGTAGCGCTCTTCGAGGAAGCAGCGCTAATTATGCTCTAGCGATAGCGTGTTCCTCGAAGCCGCCATCGCTATGCGTAGCCTAGCATTCTGCCAATGGGAATATTAGTAGTAGCGCTTTCTACCCACAGCGCCATCGCTAAGTTTGTATCTCAGAGCGGTTTTCCTTAGATCGCTCTCGCTATATAGCACTAGCGCGCTTTTTTGACCCGCGTTGTTGCTAAATTTCTGTGTATAACATTTTCCCTAGTAGTGTAGAGTCAAACTATGAAAGAAAATAAGTGTCCCATAGAGGATAACAAAGCTTACCTCGCCGGCCGGGCACTTGGTGCTGAATCCGCGGTCTTCCGCCGCGGATACGGGGGCTTCTCCGCCCTTGAACAGCACCCTCCAGGCAGCTTCGTACGTCGTGTCGAAGAGCCCGCTCAGGGTCCGGTGCTGTGCCGGCTCGAACTCCCACAAATTGAAGGCCCGCTGTTGGCAGGGGAGAATCCGGCTGACGAGCATGACCTGGATCACATTGACAAGCCTAAGCTTCTTGTTCACCAAGGTCTAGAGACAGGACTGGAGTCCTGTCAGCTCCTCCGAACTACCCCATAGCAAGCCCTTCTCTTTCGAGGAGGTGAGCTACATAGGGATACCAGATCTGAACTCGGGGTCCGCTGCCCATTTAGGGTCACGCGGCTCGGTGATATAGAACCACCCCGATTGCCACCCCTTGACGGACTCCACAAAGGCCCCCTCAAGCCAGATGATGTTGGGCATTTTGCCCACCATGGCGCCTCGGCACTCCGCTTGGACGCCCTTCACTACCTTTGGCTTAACATTGAAGGTCTTTAGCCACAAGCCGAAGTGGGGCCGGATGCAGAGGAAGGCCTCGCACACGACGATAAACGCCGAGATGTTAAGGATGAAGTTTGGCGCTAGATCGTGGAAGTCCAGGCCGTAGTAGTACATGAGCCCCCGGACGAAGGGATGAAGTGGGAAGCCCAGTCCGCGGAGGAAGTGGGGAAGGAAAACGACCCACTCATGGGGCCTGGGGGTGGGGATGAGCTGCCCCTCGTCGGGCAGCCGGTGCGCGATGTCGCTGGAAAGGTATCCGGTGCCGCGAAGCTTTTCGACGTGCCCCTCCATAACGGAGGAGGCCATCCACTTGCCTCCCGCTCCGGACATGGCTGGAGAAGGTCGAGACGAGATGAGCAAACTTGGGCGCTGGAGCTCGAGTGCGCGGAGATAGATGAGCAAAGGAGGAAGAAGGCGTAGGTAAAAAGGTGGATCCTTATCCCCTTATATATGGGCGGACGAAGACTATGCATCCCCACCGGCCTGGTAAAACTCGCTTATCTCCCAAGTGCCACCATCAATGGCGCGGTTGGGTTACCCACGTCCGTATTGATGGGAATTCCGGAATAAGGGGAACACGATCTCTGCTTCCACTAGTAGAAAAAGGGTCAAACGTGCAGCACATTAGTGCCGGTTTGTATTAGAGCCGGCACTAATGTATACATTAGTGCCGGTTCGAACGGATTTGCATTAATGTCGGTTCGTGTTGAACCTTTAGTACTGGTTCGTGGCACGAACCGGTACTAAAGGGTGGTGGCGGTCAAGGCGTCGGGCGGGGCCCACGATCACCTTTACTACGGTTCGTGGCACGAACCGGTACTAAAGTTCGACCTTTAGTACCGGTTCGTGCTAACTTAACCGGTATTAAAGTA
Source organism: Aegilops speltoides (assembly GCA_021437245.1). Taxonomy (NCBI): domain Eukaryota; kingdom Viridiplantae; phylum Streptophyta; class Magnoliopsida; order Poales; family Poaceae; genus Aegilops; species Aegilops speltoides. The sequence continues at coordinate 575,503,156 of CM038147.1, forward strand.
TGACCTATAGTGCGGTTCATGCCACAAACCGGCACTATAGGGCAATTTTCGCATCCGATGGGAAAATGTAAAACGGCTATAACTTTTGCATACGATGTCGGAAAAAAATGTATAATATATCAAAAAATTCAGCACAAAAATCCGCATCCGATGGAGACAGCCTATGGCCGATTTGGAATTATTTAGAATCCTCAAATTCCAAAAGGAAAAAAGATATGGTTAAATAATTTCAGTTTTTTAAAAAAAATTGGTTAAATCTGGTCAAACTACTTATTCAAGAAGTATTAATGTTACTACATAATTATTCAAGAATATTAGTGTTACTAAATAATTATTTCAATTTTTTGAATTTTGGTCAAATCTGGTCAAACTATGGTCAAACTGTGGTCAAGCTATGGTCAAACTTATTCAAGAAATATTAGCGTTACTAAATAATCACTGTTTTTTAGAATAATAGTTTCAAACTCAAACGGTGAAATGTGTGACTTCATGCTCAAGCTAAACTCCTGAGGGTTAATAGGATTAACATCTTACTATTGTCAGGAAAACAACAAGTGCGAGACTAGGAAGCGAAGGAGAATAGAACCCGAAAGTTAAGCGTGCTCGGGCTAGAGTAGTGAGAGGGATGGGTGACCGGTCGGGAAGTTAGATGATTTGGAATGAGTGATCCACACTTGAGCAATTAAGAGAGGTGATTAGAGACTAAATCATCAAATAATTCAGAAAAATTAAAAATCGAAAAAAAATCAAAGGTCCCCCATACCGGGGCGCGAGCTCACGCCACGTGGTGGCACTTTAGCACCGGTTCGTGCCGAACCGGTACTAAAGGGGGGGGCCTTTAGTGACGACAAATTAGTGCCGGTTATGTAACCGGCACTAAAGGCCCTTACGAACCGGCGCTAAAGCTCCGTTTTCTACTAGTGTTCGACAAGACGTGCCAAGGAAACCGCTTCGCTAAACGCGCTAAGGTGGTATGATAAAAAACGATTCAAGTAAAGGCTTGGTGGTGGTATGACGTCATGCCACAAAATACGTCACAGATTGAACTTGTGTACAAATTATTTCTCTATGGTGGAATGTGGAATTTATTTTGCAGAGCCGAACACTATCCTGGCGTTCACAATCTTCTATGAATTATTCGGAGGAGGAACCCGCCTTGCAATGCCGAACAATATGCGCGCCGGACTCATCGTCATTGAAGCCTGGTTCACGGGCTACTAAGGAGTCTGGACTAGGGGTTTCGGATAGCGGACTATCATCGTCGGCGGACTCCAAGACTATGAAGATACAAGATTGAAGACTTCGTCCCGTGTCTGTATGGGACTTTCCTTGGCATGGAAGGCAAGCTTTGCGATACGGATATGTAGATCTCCTACCATTGTAACCGACTCTGTGTAACCCTAGCCCTCTCCGGTGTATATATAAACTGGAGGGCCTTAGTCCGTAGGACACACAACCATTACAACAATCATACCATAGGCTAGCTTCTAGGGTTTAGCCTCCTTGATCTCGTGGTAGATCCACTCTTGTACTACCCATATCATCAATATCAATCAAGCAGGAGTAGGGTTTTACCTCCATCGAGAGGGCCCGAACCTGGGTAAAAACATCGTGTCCCTTGTCTCCTGTTACCATCCGCCTAGACGCACAGTTCAGGACCCCCTACCCGAGATCCGCCGGTGTTGACACCGACAGTATCCTCCTTTGAACGAATTGAGTGACTCGACTTGGCACATGTTCACGCATGTAGTTGAATTAAATCAACATAGCCTTCACGATATTTATGTTCATGGTGGATTATATCCTACTCATGCTTGTATTTGGTGTGAATTAACTTTAATGCATGTTTACGACTGTTGTCGCTCTCTCAGTTGGTTGCTTCCCAGTCTTTTGCTAGCCTTCACCTGTACTAAGCGGGAATACTGCTTGTGCATGCAAACTCCTTAAACCCCAAAGTTGTTCCATATGAGTCTACCATATCTTCCTATATGAGGTATTTACCTGCCATTCCAAGTAAATTTGTATGTGCCAAACTCCAAACCTTCAAATGAAATTCTGTTTTGTATGCTCGAGCAGGTCATGTTACAACTAGGGCTGCCTATATCTTCTATGCTAGGTGGGTTATTCTCAAAAGGAGTGGACTCCGCTCGTCATTCACGAGAAAGGGCCGGTAACCGGGATGCCCAGTCCCATGTTCCAAAAAGATCAAAGCAAATCAAAATAATTAAACAAAACTCCCCCAGGGCTATTGTATGTTGGAGGCACTCGTTGTTTCAAGCAAGCCATGGATTGATGCTTGTTGGTGGTTGGGGGAGTATAAACCTTTACCATTCTGTTTGGGAACTGCCTATAATGCATGTAGTATGGAAGATACAACCATCTCATAGTTGTTGCGTTGACAGCAAAAGTATGCCGCTCAAAATGTTATTCAATCTCTATTTCAAAATCGAGCTCTGGCACCTCTACAAATCCCTGCTTCCATCTGCGAAGGGCCTATCTATTTACTTTTATGTTGAGTCATCACCCTTCTTATTAAAAGCACCCGCTGGAGAGCACACTGTCATTTGCATTCATTATTATTGGTCTATATTGGGTATGACTTGACTGGATCTCTTTTACCATGAATTACAATGTTTAGTCAGTCCTTGATCTTTAAAGGTGCTCTGCATTTATGTTTTATGGTCTCAAGCGAGATACCATTTTGTTATATCATGTTATGATTATTTTGAGAAAGTGTTGTCATCCGAGTTTTATTATTATGGCTCGCTAGCTGATTATGTTATTGATATGAGTAATTGTGAGACCTATGTGTTATTGTGAGTATGGTTAGTTCATAATATTTGCTGAAACTTGAATGCTGGCTTTTCATGTTACAACAACAAGAGCAAACAGAGTTTTGTAAAAGTTTTTCTTTATCACTTTCAGTTTATCAACTAAATTGCTTGAGGGCAAGCAAAGGTTTGAGCTTGGGGGAGTTGATACGTCTCCAACGTATCTACTTTTCCAAACACTTTTGCCCTTGTTTTGGACTCTAACTTGCATAATTTGAATGAAACTAACCCGGACTGACGCTGTTTTCAGCAGAACTACCATGATGTTGTTTTATGTGTAGAAAAAAAGTTCTTGGAATGTCCTCGAAATCCACGGAGGCACTTTTTGGAATCAATAAGAAGTTTTGGCGAAAGAATTAATGCCAGGGGGCCCACAGCCTGTCCACGAGACAGGGGGCGCTCCCCCCTAGGGCGCGGCCTCCTATCTCGTGGGCCCCCTGGACCTCCACCGACGTCAACTCCAACTCCATATATTCACGTCCGGGGAGAAAAAAATCAGAGAGAAAGTTTCATCGCGTTTTACGACACGGAGCCGCCGCCAAGTCCTAATTTCTCTTGGGAGGGCTGATCTGGAGTCCGTTTGGGGCTCCGGAGAGGGGGATTCATCGCCGTCGTCATCATCAACCATCCTCCATCACCAATTTCATGATGCTCACCGCCGTGCATGAGTAATTCCATCGTAGGCTTGCTGGACGGTGATGAGTTGGATGAGATTTACCATGTAATCAAGTTATTTTTGTTAGGGTTTGATCCCTAGTATCCACTATGTTCTGAGATTGATGTTGCTATGACTTTGCTATCCTTAATGCTTGTCACTAGGGCCCGAGTGCCATGATTTCATATCTGAACCAATTATGTTTTCATGAATATATGTTTGTTCTTGATCCTATCTTGCAAGTCTATAGTAACCTATTATGTGTTATGATCTAACAACCCCGAAGTGACAATAATCGGGATACTTCTCGGTGATGACCGTAGTTTGAGGAGTTCATGTATTCACTATGTGCTAATGCTTTGTTCCGGTTCTCTATTAAAAGGAGGCCTTAATATCCCTTAGTTTCCGTAAGGACCCCGCTGAACACGGGAGGGTAGGACAAAAGATGTCATACAATTTCTTTTCCATAAGCACGTATGACTATTTACGGAATACATGCCTACATTACATTGATGAATTGGAGCTAGTTCTATATCACCCTATGTTATAAATATTGCATGAGGAATCGCATCCAGCATAATTATCCATCATTGATCCATTGCCTACGAGCTTTTCATATACTGTTCTTCGCTTATTTACTTTTCCATTGCTACTGTTACAAACTACTACAAAAACCCAAAAACATTTATCTTTACTTTTGCTACTGTTACTATTATTATCATACCACTTTTGCTACTGAACACTTTGTTGCAGATACTAAGTTATCCAGGTGTGGTTGAATTGACAACTCAACTGCTAATACTCAAGAATATTCTTTGTCTCCCCTTGTGTCGAATCAATAAATTTGGGTTGAATACTTTACCCTCGAAAGCTGTTGCGATCCCCTATACTTGTGGGTTATCAGTCACCTCCATAAATGAGAAACATATCCTTAGTCATTTTCAGGTACTTCAGGATATTCTTGACCGTTGTCTAGTGTTCCATGCCGGGATTACTTTGGTACCTCCCTACCAAACTTACGGCAAGGTTCACATTAGGTCCGGGACACAGCATGGCATACATAATAGACCCTATAGCTGAGGCATAGGGGATGACACTCATCTTTTCTCTATCTTCTGCCGAGGTCAGGCATTGAGCCGTGCTCAATTTCACATCTTGCAATACAGGAAAGAACCCCTTCTTGGACTGATCCATATTGAACTTCTTCAATATCTTATCAAGGTATGTGCTTTGTGAAAGACCGATGAGGCGCCTCGATCTATCTCTATAGATCTTGAAGCCTAACAAGCAAGCAACTTCTCCAAGGTCCTTCATTGAAAAACACTTATTCAAGTAGGCCTTTATGCTTTCCAAAAGTTCTATATCATTTCCCATCAATAGTATGTCATCCACATATAATATGAGAAATGCTCCAGAGCTCCCACTCATTTTCTTGTAAACACATACTTCTCCATAAGTCTGCATTCTTAGGATCGACAAAACCTTCCGGCTTCATCATATACAATTCTTCCTTAAGGAAACCGTTAAGGAATGTCGTTTTGACATCCATTTGCCATATCTCATAATCATAGAATGCGGCAACTGCTAACATGATTCAGACGGACTTCAGCTTCACTACGGGTGAGAAGGTCTCATCATAGTCAACCCCTTGAACTTGTCGATAACCCTTAGCGACAAGCCGAGCTTTATAGATGGTCACATTACCATCCGCGTTAGTCTTCTTCTTAAAGATCCATTTATTTTCTATGGCTTGCCAAAAATCGGGCAAGTCTCACTAGTAGAAAAAGGGTCAAACGTGCAGCACATTAGTGCCGGTTTGTATTAGAGCCGGCACTAATGTATACATTATGCCGGTTCCAACGGCTAGCCGGGCCGCTCTCATTAGTACCGGTTCGTGGCTAACCTTTAGCACCGGTTCGTGCCACGAACCGGTACTAATGAGGGTGGTGGCAGGATGTTGTCGATCTGGGCCTCCTCCAAAGACCTTTAGTACCGGTTCGTGGCACGAACCGGTACTAAAGGTCCTCCTGCATATAAACCCTTCGTCCAGCTCGCTCTGTTCTTCCCCCTTTCCCCTCTCCTCTCCTCTCTGTTCTTCCTCTTCTCCCCTCGAGCTCATCACACATTTTGCCCAAAATTTGTCAAGATTTGAAGGCTCCCATCCATTCAAGTGATCACAAAGGTTAGCAACTTTGTCCTTTCATCTCTCATTGCTAGATTAGCTCTTGCAATGCTTTATATAGTTACTAATTTGTGAGTTTAGTAATTTGGGAGGAAATATATATCTGTGCTAGTATTTGATTTATATGCAATTTGAGGTCAAAAATAACACTTAGTTTGCATATGTAGGTGTGGTTTACTTAGTGCCTTCTAAATCTCCGTCGTAACCACCGTCGATCGCCCACATCGTCCTGTCACGGCACCACCTTGTGGTGAGCCTCTTGTTCATGAAATTTTATATAAAAAATTGATGTTTGTGTGATTTGGATATATAGTTAATCACGTAATAATTATCTTACCCGTACGTTGTTTGTTATACATAGTGCCATGGTTTTGATATCCGTCCCCGTCGGCCCTCGTCCTTGTTATGATTCGGATGTGGTTTATTCTCTTTTAAAACTATTTGTTGCATTTCGTGTTTATGACAAATTATGCCATCAAGTTGACATAGATATTTTTATCTAGGAGGTATGTGAACCGGAAATTCCAATCGACCCTATTGTCAAGAGGTTAAATTTAGTTGAAAGAGAAAACGAGTACTTGAAAGAAAAATTGAAAAGAATTGAGGGGGAGAAGATGGAATTCGAGTTGCATGTTGCCGATGTCGTCGATGATCACAAGATCAAGATGGAGAAAATGCGCTTGAAGAATAGAAAGATTAGAAAATATGCCATCAATAGTGAGGCTTAGTATCATTATGCTTTTGGATCAATTGTTACCTTAGTTGCGATCTTGATCGCATTTGTTTTTGCATTTAAATGCTTTAGCTAGAGAGTTATTTGTTTGTTGCATTTAAGTGTTGTATGAACTTTATGTATGAACTTGTATTAATTTGGTCTATTCGGTGTTGTGTAATGAAGATGAGCCGGCAATGGATGTACGATGACCGATGCTCTCCCGATTCGTTGAGGGCGTGCATACTTTTCGCTATGGTGAGGCAAACAAGCGGGCGGATGGTTTTATGCCTTGTCCATGTGCTGGCTGTAAGAATGGTCACAATTACTCTCGTCAAGAACCATTCACGTCCACTGTTTGAGTCCGGTTTCATGCCCCACTATAATGTTTGGACCAAGCACGGAGAAAGAGGGGTTATGATGGAAGACAATGAAGAAGAAGAGGACGACGACAGCTATCCTGGCCATGGGTTCCCTGAATACGATGACACAACAATGGGGGAAGAAGCTGAGCCGGTAATGCGGGAAGAAGCTGAGCCGGAAATGCGGGAAGAAGCTGAAGAAGAGGCATTAGATGAGCTCGTTGATGATCTAGGTCGGGCAATTGCTGATGCAAAGAGAAACTGCGCAAGTGATTTGGAGAAGAAGAAGTTGCAGCGCATGTTAGAGGATCACAAAAAATTGTTGTACCCGAATTGCGTAGGTGACAAGAAAAAGCTGGGCACCACACTAGAATTGCTGCAATGGAAGGCAGAGAATGGTGTATCTGACAAGGGATTTGGAAAGTTGTTGGTAATGATAAAGGATATGCTTCCAAAGGACAACGAATTGCCCGAGAGTACGTACGAAGCAAAGAAGGCTGTCTGCCCTCTAGGGTTAGAGGTGCAGAAGATACATGCATGCCCTAATGATTGCATCCTCTACCGCGGTGAGTACGAGGATTTGAGCGCTTGCCGGTATGTGGTGCATTGCGCTATAAGATCAGCCACGATGAGCTCTGGTGATGTCGAGGGCGCGCCGGAAGAAGATTCCTGCCAAGGTGATGTGGTATTCTCCTATAATACCACGGTTGAAACGTTGTTCCAAAACAAAGAGCATGCCAAAGGCGATGCGATGGCACGAGAAGACCGTAAGAAAGACGGAAAGTTGAGAGTACCCGGCGACGGGTCGCAGTGGAGAAAAATCGAAAGAAAGTACGGGAAGGAGTTTGCGATGGCGCAAGGAGCGTATGGTTTGGTCTAAGCGCTGATGGCATTAATCCTTTTGGGGAGCAGAGCAGCAACCATAGCACCTGGCCTGTGACTCTATGTTTGTATAACCTTCCTCCTTGGTTGTGCATGAAGCGGAAGTTCATTATGATGCCAGTGCTCATCCAAGGCCCTAAGCAACCCGGCAACGACATTGATGTGTACCTAAGTGTTGGGGAACGTAGTAATTTCAAAAATTTTCCTACGCACACGCAAGATCATGGTGATGCATAGCAACGAGAGGGGAGAGTGTTGTCTACATACCCTTGTAGACCCGGCGAAGCGATCACAACGTAGAGGAAGTAGTCGACGTTCTCCTCGCGATCCGACCGATCCGGCGCCGTTACTCGGCGCCCCGAGTTCTTGACACACGTACAGCTCGATGGCGTCCCTCGTACTCGATCCAGCCGAGTGTCGAGGGAGAGTTCCACAAGACGATGGCGTGGTGACGATCTTGATGTTTCACGGCGCGAGGCTTCGCCTAAGCTTCGCGACGGTATGACCGAGGTGGAATATGGTGGAGAGGGGCACCGCACACGGCTAAGGAACGATCTCACGATCAACTTGTTGTGTTCCAAGGTGCCCCCCTGCCCCCGTATATAAAGGAGCCGGGGAGGGGGGCATGGCCAAGAGGAGGCGCTGAGGAGTCCTACTCCCTCCGGGAGTAGGATTCCCCCAATCCTAGTTGGACTAGGATTCCTGGGGGGAAAGAGAGAGAGGGGGCGGCCCTTCTCCTAGTCCTAGTAGGACTAGGGAAGGGGGCCTTAGCGCCCACCTAGGGCTGGCCCTTCTCCTTTCCACTAAGGCCCATCGAGGCCCATTTACCTCCGGGGGTTCCGGTAACCTCCGGTACTCGATAGAATTCCGCCGCCGGAACCATTCCAACTCCAAACATAGGCTTCCAATATATCAATCTTTATGTCTCGACCATTCCGAGACTCCTCGTCATGTCCGTGATCATATCCGGACTCGAACTCCTTGGTACATCAAAATATATAAACTCATAATAACCGCCATCGAAACCTTAAGCGTGCGGACCCTACGGTTCGAGAACAATGTAGACATGACCTAGAACTATTCACGGTCAATAACCAACAGCGGGACCTGGATGCCCATATTGGTTCCTACATATTCTCGAAGATCTTTATCGGTCAGACCGCATAACAACATCGTTGTTCCTTTGTCATCGGTATGTTACTTGCCCGAGATTCGATCGTCGGTATCCAATACCTAGTTCAATCTCGTTACGCAAGTCTCTTTACTCGTTCCGTAATACATCATCTCACAACTAACTCATTAGTTGTAGTGCTTGCAAGGCTTAAGTGATGTGCATTACCGAGAGGGCCCAGAGATACCTCTCCGACAATCGGAGTGACAAAACCTAATCTCAAATCGCCAACCCAACATTTGCCTTTGGAGACACCTGTAGTACTCCTTTATAATCACCCGATTACGTTGTGACGTTTGGTAGCACCAAAGTGTTCCTCCGTAAACGGAGTTGCATAATCTCATAGTTACAGGAACATGTATATGTCATGGATAAAAGCAGAGCAACATACTAAGCGATCGTGTGCTAAGCTAAGGGAATGGGTCATGTCAATCGATCATTCTACTAATGATGTGACCTCGTTAATCAAATAACAACTCTTTGTTCATGGTCGGAAACATAACCATCTTTGATTAACAAGCCAGTCTAGTAGAGGCATACTAGTGACATATTGTTTTGTCTATGCATTCACACATGTATCATGTTTCCGGTTAATACAATTCTAGCATGAATGATAAACATTTATCATGAAATAAGGAAATAAATAATAACTTTATTATTGCCTCTAGGGCATATTTCCTTCAGCCTCCCACTTGCACTAGAGTCAATAATCTAGATTACATAGTAATGATTCTAACACCCATGGAGTCTTGGTGCTGATCATGTTTTGCTCGTGGAAGAGGCTTAGTCAACGGTCTCGCAACATTCAGATCCGTATGTATCTTGCAAATCTCTATGTCTCCCACCGACTAAGTCCGGATGGAATTGAAGCGTCTCTTGATGTGCTTGGTCCTCTTGTGAAATCTGGATTCCTTTGCTAAGGCAATTGCTCGATATTGTCACGAAGATTTTCATTGGACCCGATGCACTAGGTATAACACCTAGATCGGATATGAACTCCTTCATCCGACTCCTTCATTAGCTGCTTCCGAAGCTGCTATGTATTCCGCTTCACATGTAGATCCCGCTTCGACGCTTTGTTTAGAACTGCACCAACCGACAGCTCCTCCGTTTAGTGTAAATCGTATCCGGTCTGCGATTTAGAATCGTCCGGATCGTGTCAAAGCTTGCATCAACGTAACTGCCACGATGAGCTCTTTGTCACCTCCATATCGAGAAACATATCCTTAGTCCTTTTCGGTATTTCAGGATGTTCTTGACCGCTGTCCATGATCCACTCTGGATTACTTTGGTACCTCCTGCTAGGCTTATAGCAAGGCACACATCAGGTCTGGTACACAAGATTGCATACATGATAGAGCCTATGGCTGAAGCATAGGAACATCTTTCATTTTCTCTCTATCTTCTGCGGTGGTCGGGCATTGAGTCTTACTCAACTTCACACCTTGTAACACGAGCAAGAACCCTTTCTTTGCTTGATCCATTTTGAACTTCTTCAAAATTTTGTCAAGGTATGTGCTTTGTGAAAGTCCAATCAAGCGTCTTGATCTATCTCTATAGATCTTAATGCCCAATATGTAAGCAGCTTCACCGAGGTCTTTCATTGAAAAACTCTTATTCAAGTATCCCTTTATGCTATCCAGAATTCTATATCATTTCCGATCAGCAATATGTCATCCACATATAATATCGAAATGCTACTGAGCTCCCACTCACTTTCTTGTAAATACAGGCTTCTCCAAAAGTCTGTACAAACCCAAATGCTTTGATCACACTATCAAAGCGTTTATTCCAACTCGAGATGCTTGCACCAGTCCATAGATGGATCGCTGGAGCTTGCACACTTTGTTAGCTCCTTTGGATCGATAAAACCTTCGGTTGCATCATATACAACTCTTCTTCCGTAAATCCATTCAGAATGCGTCTTTACATCCATTTGCCAAATTTCATAATCATAAAATGCGCAATTGCTAACATGATTCGGACGGACTTAAGCATCGCTACGGGTGAGAAGGTCTCATCGTAGTCAATCCCTTGAACTTGTCGAAAACCTTTTGCGACAAGTCGAGCTTTATAGACGATAACATTACCGTCGGCGTCGGTCTTCTTCTTGAAGATCCATTTGTTTTCTATTGCTTGCCTACCCTCGGGCAAGTCAACCAAAGTCCATACTTTGTTTTCATACATGGATCCTATCTCAGATTTCATGGCCTCAAGCCATTTTGCGAATCTGGGCTCACCATCGCTTCTTCATAGTTCGTAGGTTCATCATGATCTAGTAGCATGACTTCCGAACAGGATTTCCGTACCACTCAGTGCGGATCTTACTCTGGTTGATCTACGAGGTTCTGCGAAGAACTTGATCTGAAGTTTCATGATCAACATCATCAACTTCCTCACTACTGGTGTAGGTGTCTCGAAAACTGGTTTCTGCGACGAACTACTTTCAAGTAAGGGAGAAGGTACTATTACCTCATCAAGTTCCACTTTCCTCCCACTCACTTCTTTCGAGAGAAACTCCTTCTCTAGAAAGGATCCATTCTTAGCAACGAATGTCTTGCCTTCGGATCTGTGATAGAAGGTGTACCCAACTGTTTCCTTTGGGTATCCTATGAAGACACATTTTTCCGATTTGGGTTCGAGCTTATCGAGGTTGAAGCTTTTTCACATAAGCATCGCATCCCCAAACTTTAAGAAACGACAACTTTGGTTTCTTGCTAAACCATAGTTCATAAGGTGTCGCCTCAGCGGATTTCGACGGTGTTCTATTCAGGTGTGAATGCGGCCGTCTCTAGAGCATAACCCCAAAACGATAGCGGTAAATCTGTAAGAGACATCATAGATCGCACCATATCTAGTAAAGTGCGATTACGACGTTCGGACACACCATTACGCTGTGGTGTTCCGGGTGGCGTGAGTTGCGAAACTATTCCGCATTGTTTCAAATGTAGACCAAACTCGTAACTCAAATATTCACCTCCACGATCAGATCGTAGAAACTTAATTTTCTTGTTACGATGATTTTCAACTTCACTCTGAAATTCTTTGAACTTTTCAAACGTTTCAGACTTATGTTTCATTAAGTAGATATACCCATATCTGCTTAAGTCATCTGTGAAGGTGAGAAAATAACGATATCCTCCACGAGCCTCAACATTCATCGGACCACATACATCTCATGTATGATTTCCAACAAATCTGTTGCTCTCTCCATAGTACCGAGAACGGTGTTCTAGTCATCTTGCCCAAGAGGCACGGTTCGCAAGTGCCAAGTGATTCATAATCAAGTGACTCCAAAAGTCCATCAGTATGGAGTTTCTTCATGCGCTTTACACCGATATGACCTAAACGGCAGTGCCACAAATAAGTTGCACTATCATTATCAACTCTGCATCTTTTGGTTTCAACATTGTGAATATGTGTATCACTACTATCGAGATTCATAAGAAATAGACCACTCCTCAAGGGTGCATGACCATAAAAGATATTACTCATATAAATAGAACAACCATTATTCTCTCGATTTAAATGAATAACCGTCTCGCATCAAACAAGATCCAGATATAATGTTCATGCTCAACGCAGCACCAAATAACAATTATTTAGGTCTAAAACTAATCCCAAGGTAGATGTAGAGGTAGCGTGCCGACCGCGATCACATCGACTTTGGAACCATTTCCCACGCCATCGTCACCTCGTCCTTTGCGTTGTTCGCTAATCCGTAGTCCCCTGCTTCGAGTGGCAAATATTAGCAATGAACCAGATCAAATACCCAGTGCTACTGCGAGCTCTAGTAAGGTACACATCAATAACATGTATATCACATATACCTTTGTTCACCTTGCCATCCTTCTTATCCGCCAAATACTTGGGGCAGTTCCGCTTCAAAGGACTACCGCTTGCGGTAGAAGCACTCGATTTCAGGTTTAGGGCCAGACTTGGGTTTCTTCTCTGAGCGACAACTTGCTTGCTGTTCTTCTTGAGATTCCCTTCTTCTTCCCTTTGCCTTTCTTCTTGAAACTAGTGGTCTTATTGACCATCAACACTTGATGCTCCTTTTGATTTCTACCTCCGCAGCCTTTAGCATTGCGAAGAGCTCGGTATAGTCTTTACTAACCCTTGCATATTATAGTTCATCACGAAGCCTTTGTAGCTTGGTGGCGGTGATTGGAGAATTCATCAATGACACAATCATCCGGAAGATTAACTCCCAATTGTGTCAAGTGATTGTAGTACCCGGACATTACGAGTATATGCTCACTAATGTAACTGTTCTCCTCCATCTTGCAGCTATAGAACTTATTGGAGACTTCATATCTCTCAATCCGGGCATTCTGTTGGAATATTAACTTCAACTCTGGAACATCTCATATGCTCCATGACGCTCAAAACGTCGTTGAAGTCCCGGTTCTAAGCCGTAAAGCATGGCACATCGAACTATAGAGTAGTCATCAGCTTTGCTTTGCGAGACGTTCACAACATCCGGCGTTGCTCCAAGAAGCAGTTCTGTCACCTAGCGGTGCATCCAGACGTAACTCTTACAGGCAGCAATGAGGATGATCCTCAAATTACGGACCCAATCCGTGTAATTGCTACCATCATCTTTCAACTTTGCTTTCTCAAGGAACGCATTAAAATTTAACGGAACAACAAAGACGAGCCATCTATCTACAATCAAACATAAACAAGCAAGATACTATCGGTACTAAGTTCATGATAAATTTAAGTTCAATTAATCATATTACTTAAGAACTCCCACTTAGAAAGACATCTCTCTAGTCATCCAAGTGATCACGTGATCCAAATCAACTAAACCATAACCGATCATCACGTGAAATGGAGTAGTTTTCAATGGTGAACATCTTATGTTGATCATATCTACTATATGATTCACGCCGACCTTTCGGTCTCCGTGTTCCGAGGCCATATCTGCATATGCTAGGCTCGTCAAGTATAACCCGAGTATTCTGCGTGTGCAAAACTGGCTTGCACCCGTTGTAGATGGACGAGAGCTTATCACACCCGATCATCACGTGGTGTCCAGGCACGACGAACTTTGGCAACGGTGCATACTCGGGAGAACACTTCTTGATAATTTAGTGAGAGATCATCTTATAATGCTACCGTCAATCAAAGCAAGATAAGATGCATAAAAGGATAAACATCACATGCAAATCAATATAAGTGATATGATATGGTCATCATCATCTTGTGCTTCACGATCTCCATCTTGCAGCACCACCATGATCACCATCGCCACCGGCGCGACACCTTGATCTCCATCGCAGCATCGTTGTCGTCTCGCCAAACTTATGCTACTACGACTATCGCTACCGCTTAGTGATAAAGTAAAGCATTACAGAGCGATTGCATTGCATACAATAAAGCGACAACCATATGGCTCCTGCCGATTGCCGATAACCGGTTACAAAACATGATCATCTCATACAATAAAATATAGCATCATATCTTGACCATATCACATCACAACATGCCCTGCAAAAACAAGTTAGGCGTCCTCTACTTTGTTGTTGCAAATTTTACGTGGCTGCTACGGGCTTAAGCAAGAACCAGTCTCACCTCGCATCAAAACCACAACGATACTTTGTCAAATAGACTCCGTTTTAACCTTCTCAAGGACCGGGCGTAGCCACACTCGGTTCAACTAAAGTGAGAGAGACAGCACCCACCAGGTCACCTTTAAGCAACGAGTGCTCACAGCGGTGAAACCAGTCTCGCGTAAGCGTCTGGCGTAATGTCGGTCCGGGCCGCTTCATCTCACAATACCGCTGAACCAAAGTATGACATGCTGGTAGGTAGTATGACTTGTATCGCCCACAACTCACTTGTGTTCTACTCGTGCAAAACATCAAACCATAGAAAAACCTAGGCTCGGATGCCACTGTTGGGGAACGAGTAATTTCAAAAATTTCCCTCGCACACGCAAGATCATGGTGATGCATAGCAACGAGAGGGAGAGTGTTGTCTACATACCCTTGTAGACCCGGCGAAGCGATCACAACGTAGAGGAAGTAGTCGTCGCTCTCCTCGCGATCCGACCGATCCGGCGCCGTTACTCCGACGCCCCGAGTTCTTGACACACGTACAGCTCGATGGCGTCCCTCGACTCGATCCAGCCGAGTGTCGAGGGAGAGTTCCACAAGACGATGGCGTGGTGACGATCTTGATGTTTCACGGCGCGAGGCTTCGCTTAAGCTTCACGACGGTATGACCGAGGTGGAATATGGTGGAGAGGGCACCGACACGGCTAAGGAACGATCTCACGATCAACTTGTTGTGTTCCAAGGTGCCCCCTGCCCCGTATATAAAGGAGCCAGGGGGAGGGGCGGCCGGCCAAGAGGAGGCGCCAGGAGTCCTACTCCTCCGGGAGTAGGATTCCCCCAATCCTAGTTGGACTAGGATTCCTGAGGGGAAAGAGAGAGGGGGCGGCCCCTTCTCCTAGTCCTAGTAGGACTAGGGAAGGGGAGAGGCGCGCGCACGCCCCACCTAGGGCTGGCCCCTTCTCCTTTCCACTAAGGCCCATCGAGGCCCATTTACCTCCCGGGGGGTTCCGGTAACCTCCCGGTACTCCGGTAAATTCCGTTTTAGCCCGGAACCATTCCGAACTCCAAACATAGGCTTCAATATATCAATCTTTATGTCTCGACCATTCCGAGACTCCTCGTCATGTCCGTGATCATATCCGGACTCGAACTCCTTCGTACATCAAAATATATAAACTCATAATAACCGCCATCGAAACCTTAAGCGTGCGGACCCTACGGTTCGAGAACAATGTAGACATGACCTAGAACTATTCACGGTCAATAACCAACAGCGGGACCTGGATGCCCATATTGGTTCCTACATATTCTACGAAGATCTTTATCGGTCGACCGCATAACAACATACGTTGTTCCCTTTGTCATCGGTATGTTACTTGCCCGAGATTCGATCGTCGGTATCCAATACCTAGTTCAATCTCGTTACCGCAAGTCTCTTTACTCGTTCCGTAATACATCATCTCACAACTAACTCATTAGTTGTAGTGCTTGCAAGGCTTAAGTGATGTGCATTACCGAGAGGGCCCAGAGATACCTCTCCGACAATCGGAGTGACAAAACCTAATCTCAAATACGCCAACCCAACATTTGCCTTTGGAGACACCTGTAGTACTCCTTTATAATCACCCGATTACGTTGTGACGTTTGGTAGCACCAAAGTGTTCCTCCGTAAACGGAGTTGCATAATCTCATAGTTACAGGAACATGTATATGTCATGGATAAAAGCAGAGCAACATACTAAACGATCGTGTGCTAAGCTAAGGGAATGGGTCATGTCAATCGATCATTCTACTAATGATGTGACCTCGTTAATCAAATAACAACTCTTTGTTCATGGTAGAAACATAACCATCTTTGATTAACAAGCCAGTCTAGTAGAGGCATACTAGTGACATATTGTTTTGTCTATGCATTCACACATGTATCATGTTTCCGGTTAATACAATTCTAGCATGAATGATAAACATTTATCATGAAATAAGGAAATAAATAATAACTTTATTATTGCCTCTAGGGCATATTTCCTTCACTAAGGCCATTAGTTGAAGAACTCTTACAACTGTGGAATAGAACAGGTGTACGTGCGTGGGATGAGCACATGGGGGAAGAATTTTACCTAAAGGCGTTGTTGTTTGTGACCATCAATGATTAGCCTGCTCTCAGTAACCTTTTAGGACAGACAAACAAGGGATACCGCGGATGCACGCACTGTTTGGATGATACCGACATTATATATTTGAATAGTTGTAAGAAGAATGTGTACCTGGGACATCGTCGATTTCTTCCGAGCAGGCATCCCATAAGAAAGAAAGGCAAGCATTTCAAAGGTGAGGCGGATCACCGGACGAAGCCTCGCCACCGTACTGGTGCTGATGTACATGATATGGTCAAGGATTTGAAGGTGATATTTGGAAAGGGTCCTGGCGGACAACCTGTTCCGAAGGACGCGGACGGACGTGCACCCATGTGGAAGAAGAAATCTATATTTTGGGACCTGCCATATTGGAAAGACCTAGAGGTCCGCTCCGCAATCGACGTGATGCACGTGACGAAGAATCTTTGCGTGACCCTGCTTGGCTTCTTGGGTGTGTATGGGAAGACAAAAGATACACCTGAGGCACGGGAGGACCAGCAACGTATGCACGGAGAAGACGGCATACATCAGGGTCATGCAAGCTACGCTCTTACCAAAGAAGAGAAGGAAATCTTCTTTGAATGCCTGCTCAGTATTAAGGTACCGTCTAGCTTCTCGTCGAATATAAAGGGAATAATAAACATGGCGAGAAAAAAGTTCCGAAACCTAAAGTCTCATGATCGCCACATGATTATGACGCAATCGCTTCCGGTTGCATTGAGGGGCTTCTACCGAAAACGCTCGATTAGCCATTGTGAAGCTATGTGCATTTCTCAATGCAATCTCTCGAAGGTAATCGATCCGAAAATCATACCAAGGTTCTGAGAATGATTTGGTGCAATGTCTTGTCGGTTTGAGTTGGTGTTCCCACCATCCTTCTTCAACATCATGACGCACGCCCTAGTTCACCTATCTTGAAGAGATTAACGTTTTGGGTCCTGTATTTCTACACAATATGTTCCCCTTTGAGAGGTTCATGGGAGTCTTAAAGAAATATGTTCATAACCGTGCTAGGCCGTAAGGAAGCATCTCTAAGGGCCATCAAAATGAGGAGGTCATTGAGTTTTGTATTGACTTTATTCCTGACCTTAAGCCGATTGGTGTTCTGAATCGCGCATAAGGGCGCATCGATGGAAAAGGCATGCTAGGAGGGAACAAATAATATGTATGGACGGACATTCTCTCACCAAGCACACTACACAGCTTCTACAGAATTCCACCTTGGTGGCTCCGTATATGGATGAATACAAGAATTTGCTACGCCCAAACACCCGGAGCGGTCTCGATGACCGGATTACACGTGAACAAACCAGAGTTTCGCCAACTGGTTGCGAACCGCGCACCATGCATGACACCTCTATTGAAGATGACTTGTACTTGCTGTCCCAGCTACCATCTTTGAATATAATTACTTTCAAAGTGTACGAGATAAATGGTAATACATTTTACACGATCGCCCAAGATAAGAAGAGCACCAACCAAAACAGTGGTGTCCGCTTTGATGCGTAAACCAAGACGGAAAGGAAACATATTATGGTTATATACAGGACATATGGGAACTTGACTATCGACGTGGTTTAAAGGTCCCTTTGTTTGGTGCAAATGGGTCAATATGACACGAGGCGGGTAACGGAAGACCCGCAGATGCGGAATGACAACAAGGATCTCAACAATCTTATGTATGCGAGCGAACCATTCGTCCTAGCCAATGATGTGGCACAGGTTTTCTATGTGAAGGACATGTCTACCAAGCCAAGAAAAAGAAAAGATAAGGAAGCGAATGCATCGTGACGATGAGCCAAAGCGGCACATAGTTCTTTACGGGAAGAGAAACATCATGGGAGTGGATGACAAAGACAGACAAGTCAAGATTATGAAAAGTTTGATGAAATTGCTCCATTCACAAAGTGAATATGGACCCGAGCATCCCGTTAAATGATGAAGATTTTTCATGGTTACGGCGCAAAGGACACACGCGAAGAAAAAGTTTCACACCCAAAGATCAGGGATGTGATCGGATTCACTATCATCACTTTCTTCGTGTTTCACACCCGTGAGGGAATGTCTGTAATAGTTAGGGTAGTTATGTGTTTTGGCATTTGAAACGAAGAAATTTTATGTGCAAACAAATTCTTTTCATGCATTTACTGATTTTTTCAGCTAAATGACCCTGAAATTGAAAAGCAATTCAAATGAACTCAGAAAAGGTTGAAAGTTGGCATGGTATCATAATTTCATACAAATAGCATGTGCAAGAAAGTAGAGAGGGTTACGGCAAAACTGGATGCACTTCGTGTACAAAATGGACAATCTCTTTGAAGTATGAGGGTTTCCACTAAAAACTGAACTGTTACAAAGGCATTTCATTTTTAAATAACCTAAGCATTACTAAATTGAATATAATGATAAAACACACTAATATTAAACATAAGAAAAAGAATCACTGAAAAACTTTTTCAAAGTTAACTTATTCACAAACTAGTGATTCACATAAATTTCAAATAATTCAAAATTTAAACTATTCAAATTTGAAATCTACCGCACTAACAGAAAGTTTGTAATTTTTGTACCTAAAGCAAAAATATTCACAAAGAAACTCTAAATACAGCAAAAAACAACTCAAAAATAAATAAAACAAAAAATAAAGCAAAAAAATTAAGAAAAAAAGCCCGCCATCGGGCCAAAGCGGCTGCATCGACTAGCGACACAACCTTTTGTTGGGCCAGGATGCAGGCCCTCGAAGGCCCAGTAGGCCCACAAGGCGAGGAGGACAGGTAGGCCCAGTAGGCCTGATTAGGAGAGGAGCTCGAGAGAGCTACCGCACTGGCGCTTATAAACCAAAGTCGGTAGCCCTCGACTAGCAAGGTGGGACTAAACTTCAAGACCGCACTGCTGCCTAATCAAGATTACCTTTAGTACCGGTCGTGGCACAAACCGGTACTAAAGAGGGCCTTTAGTACCGGTTTGTGCCACCACCCGGTACTAAAGGGGGTCGCTTCCCGCCGCTTGGCCTGGCCAAAACAGACCTTTAGTACCAGTTGGTGGCTCCAACCGGTACTAAAGGTGCCTTCTATATATACAACTGCTATGAAAATTCCAGTTTCCCTCTGTTTTCCTTCCTCTGTTCCGTCGTCTTCGTCACCGTCTCCGACGTCGCCGCTCGTCTCCGTCGCCGCCCTCGTCCCCGTCACCGCCCCCGTCCCCGTCGCCGCCCTCGTCTCCGTCGCCGCCCCGAGCCCGTCCCGTTCGCCGTCCCCATCCCGTCGCGTCGTCCCCATCGCTGCCGTCCCCCTCGCCGCCGCCCGCCTCGCCTCGCCGTCGCCTCGCCTCTCGCCGCCTCTCCTCGCCGTTGCCTCGCCTGTCGTCGCCTCGCCGTCCTAAATGCCCGATGTGAGTCCTCCAAATACGAGCCTGCATACACACACACAAGCATGTTTAATTAGTTTAGATAATTAGTCTTTAATTAGTTTAGATTATTTAGATTATTATTTTGTGTGTTTAATTAGTTTAGATAATAGTGTTTAATTAGTTTAGATTATATAGATTATTATTTTTTCACTATTATATATGTATGAATGCATGTTAGATGGATATAATTAGTGCTTAATCAGTTAGAAATTAGTGTTATATAGAAATGTTAGAAATTAGTGTTATATAGAAATGTTAGAAATGTTAGAAATTTTAGTGTTATTTAGATTAGCATAATTAGTGTTATATAGAAATGTTAGAAATTTTAGTTATCAAAATCCAATCATTAAAAAAATGTTACTTTTTGCGGGCATATAGCTAGTATTTGTTCTCGACGATGCCCAGCCCGCATCCTCGCCGTCGACCCGTCCGCGACGACGTCCAGCCGACCCATGTCCGGGACTGGGCTCCGCCGGGCTGGCACTGGGAGGTGCTGCTTGGACGGGCGTGCCGCTTGATGAGGAACCTGGCCGCGGGTCCCATCGTCGACCCTGATCTTGTTTGGTGGCGTTCGCGTGGGCCAGTTTCGGTGCGGAGGGACCCGGCCCCGCCGGAGGTGGTACGTCACCGTGTCAGGGAGGAGAACGAGCACGTCCATCGCTACATGTTTGCGTTAGAGGGCGGCAGGTTCTCCAATACGTGGCAGTATCTTCGGGGATCTCACTTCAGCTATGATCCTGTGAGGGTTCCTTCTCTTTGGGTGTCCACCGCCCGCGCCGGAGGAACCGCGAGTGTCCTAGATTCTTCTGTAGTATTCGATCTTTATTAGCTAATAGCCAGTGATGTACTATTCAATATTATATATTATTCGAGACAATGTATTCGAGATTATATCTATTATTCTAGACGATGTATTCGAGATTATATCTATTATTCGAGACGATGTAATTTGAATACTAAATTGTTTTATATTTCTTTTGGATTAGTTAAACAAAATCTATGGCAGACAATACCGACAGAGAGGGATAATAGACCATGTTCGATATGATACGCGGGCCAGATGATAATCAGAATGAAGAAGATTATGACGGCTCCGAATTTCTAAACAACACCGGAGAGGGTGATATGATATTCGATCGCGACGACGAAATTGATGAAGTCATGAACTATGATTATGACGATGACGAAGAACATGTTAATCCTGAAACAACAAACACCGGCGAGGTATATATATTTATATAAGCAGGCATCCGGTGATCATCACATGTTTTAAATGACTTGAAGATATATTAACGAATCGATCTTTGTTCTTTCAGCCATCCGGATCGAGCAAATCTTGAGCAAAATGATTAAACGAGGCCCGACAAAAGTTGAAGCCGGGCGTAAAGTACAATATCGAGGCATGCGGCCCTCTTGGCAAACCATTAGAGCCTAAGAAGATTGCGGACAAGTTCGTTCGTCGGTCGCGGAGTTCTTGTGAAGGACCAACTCGATCAAACTTCAAGAATGGAGAGCGCCAAAGAAAGCCACGCCCAGATGTTACTTTTGTCGACAAGAATCAAAAGATCTGCTTTGGGATACTCTCATGGAACATTTCACCCTACGGATCATTTCACGAAGCGGATGTGCGAGAAAGTCAAAGAGGCTGCTCTTAGGATGATGGCGATTGCATTCAAGAACTACAAGAATCGTGAATGGAACAAGTATGTCAAGGAGGAAGGAAGACTCCGGTATTCAAGGAACACCGGAGAACCAACGTGATCATTGGGACGATTTCGTGAAACTCAAGGATTCGGAATTAGCTAAGGAACGGTCGAGAATAAACAAGAAGAATGCCAAAAAAGGATAAGTTCCATAAGTGGGGCGGTGGCTATCGCGGTGGCAATGCCTAAGTGGGTAAGTCGAAAAAGAGATGGAGGATGCAGGTGTCACTCCGGCTACTAAGAGCTGGCCCCACAGGGTCAGGACTTGGTTCTATGCGCATGGGGGAGTTGGACCTGGAGACAGGCAATGTTTCGACGAGGGCAAGTCTGAAGGGAGCCGACGATGCGATACTTGTTACAATAGAAGAGGCACGAACGGGGGTGTTCCAGCCCAACAGAGAGAACGACGAGCTTATGCGTGCCCTGGGAAATCCTGAACACCCGGGAAGAACACGAGGCAAGGGCGCTATGCCGTGGTATGAGGGGTTTTCAGACTGGAACAACGACTACAAAACCCGTGCGAGAAAGAAGATTGCGGAGGAGAAGAAGAGGAAGATGGAGGAGGAGCAGAGGAAGCGGGACTATGAACGCCTTCAAGGCCTAGAAGCAAGTCAAGAGGAATTGGCAGTCAAATTCCAGCGGCAGCA
This sequence comes from Aegilops speltoides, assembly GCA_021437245.1. Classification (NCBI taxonomy): domain Eukaryota; kingdom Viridiplantae; phylum Streptophyta; class Magnoliopsida; order Poales; family Poaceae; genus Aegilops; species Aegilops speltoides. The sequence continues at coordinate 575,525,408 of CM038147.1, forward strand.
GGAGCAGATCGACTCACTTACCCATCAAAGGGGGTCTCAGCAGCTGCAGCAGCTAGCGGATGATCCAGCATTGGATAGCACCGGCCCATCCATGCCGAGAAGCAACGTGGGTTCCGTCTCGGACGACGCAATGCTGGCTAGATACCCCATGGATGACATCACGGAGAACACTAACTGCGAGCTACACGTCAAAATGAAGAACATATCCATGAAGGTGGCGGACGGTTGTGCTTTCACAAAATCCCCACGAGGCAAACTTCCATTGCAACCCGATTCCAGCGGGCTATGCTCGTGTCTTGGTTGACGAGGTGGTGGACCCACCATATTCGGGGCTACAGCTTGACATTGCTGGAGGTGACGGCGAGCGCTTTCTCGGAGAGGCCAAACATCGTATCATCCTATGGAAAAAGGATTGCATCATCTTTCGAAGGCCACCGACACCGTCGGCCCGAGTCCTCGTCGTAGTCCGCCATCGAGTCAGCAGACTCCCGCTCCTACAAGTCCACCAAGTCCGGCAAAGTGTCAGGCCACTCCTCCTCCTCCAAGTCCGGCAAAGTGTCAGGACAATCCTCCTCCTCCAAGTCCGCCACAGCGTCGACGTCCACCTCCTCCAAGTCCGGCACAACCTCAGCCCTCCTCCTCGTCCAACTCAGTCCGTCGGCCGTCTCCGCCGCCTCGGCAATCGCAGAAGAGACACCCGCAGCTATGGTGCGTGGCGGTATGAGTCGAGGTAGTACAGAAGTACAAAGGAGGCAAGCGATATAAATATGGTCCAAGCCTCAAGCCTCTTCCGCAGAGGTCTTATGACAGGTCCGAGGAGGAAATCACAGCCATATCGAAGGCGAGGTGGAAGCCCATTTTGCACGAAACCGCCACCGCCGCCAAGGGAGAAAGTGCTCGAGAAGCGATTGACCACTTCATTCGTATGGCTCAACCACCAGCTCCCAAGCCTGTTGACACAGACTATGAGCGCCACATCGGAAGTTAAATCGAGCACGTCTACAAAGGGAGGCGAGCACGTCTACATCGGGATCGAGCAAACAAGAAGCAGCTGCCAAAAATGCGGAAAACCATTCCCACTGGGAGAACAGTAGCGAATCGATCCCTCGCTTGTTGTGCCAACAACAGTGACAAAGACGCTACCAATATTATTGTGGGAAGACGATGCATGTTCGAGGTGGGCAATGTGGTAATAACGGAGGAGCATATAATGCAGGCTGAAGTTGTCAACATCACTGTTGGACAACTCCTCGAGATCGAGCCCATGCCTTTGCTTAGAGAGGATGAAGTAAAACGGAAATATGTCCGGGGCCAACCTTTGGTCACGCCAGACAAGGTCAAGAACCTCCCAACGAGAATATATGAATTGCATCAATGGTACATGAACATTACCAAGATTTCAGAGCGATTGTCCCTCATGGTGAATGTCAAGCAGGACCATTACTACCATGAGAAAGCTGTGTCTGTTGAGTATTTAGAACTGTTTCAGTTATACAATCAAGACGCACTCGACAAATCTATCGTCAGTTGCTATTGTCTGTAAGTGATTTCTTTCTATAATTTAAGTCTCAAGCTAGCTGTAGTGATCCTTTTGATCAATCATTACCTGTAATTATCCTCACTATATTCTTTTCTGTGGTATTATGCAGGATGAAGATATATGAAATGAGAAAAGGTGGACGCTTTGGCATTGGGTTCATTGACCCAAACACCGTTAATGAATACACATGGAAGATAAATAAACGTTGTGCAAAGGAAGTAGAGGACAGCATGCTAGAGTTCTTGAAGCGCCTCAAATACAATGAAGATATACTACTTCCTTACAACTTCAAGTGAGTCACACTGTCTTGTACTACAAATTCTCTGTTTTTCCTACTAGCTAGCTACATGTTTTTGCTTACATATGCCCGCTTAATTAAGACATGTAAACGTGTGTGCATGCAGATTTCACTGGGTCTTGTGTATCATTAAAGTTGACGCCAGAACAGTTGAAGTACTGGACTCACTAATCTCAGAAAAAACTGACTATAACATCTTGTACGGGATAGTCAACAGGTAATTTCAATCATTATTAACTATATATCTCGGCCTATTTAGTTCGTCATTTCATGATATGAACTATTTAATAACCCCTTTATTCATTTTCTTTGTCGGCGGGTAGGGCTTGGGCAAGGTTCATCGCCGTCACGCCCGGCGAATGGAAACAAAAAGCTTCAATGGTTTCGACCTAAGGTAAGCAATTAAGTAGTACTAGCTAGCTAGCTAGCTGCCATCTCTTTAATTATCATGCTTGATTAATTTTTATCTGATCAAATTCCATTCTCGTAAAGGCCCTGAAGCAGGCGCAGGGGACTGATCTGTGTGCATTCTGTGTTTGCGAGAACATTCGCATGATGGCGTCCGAAAGGAGCAGATCTCAAAGACAGCAATGGGTACGCTTGTTAGAACACTATTCACAATTTTTACACCATTATCGGTATCTAGTCACACAACTAATACACATGCATATTGATCTCCTTCTTAACAGTTCAAAGAGGTGCGGGAGAAGCTCATAGAAAGGGAGCGCGTAGAAGCACTTCAAGAGGAAATAGCGGGATTTTTGCTCGACCAGGTCATAAATCCGAATGGAGAATTCTATTACCCGCTACCGCCCCCATGAAAACCACTTCCAATTGTCATCGTGCTCCGAAGGCACCAATTAGGCTAATGCCACTGGCTCCGAAGGCAACATTCATATGTAGGAGAAATTGTATATAGCTATACATGTGTGTATGTGTGAATTAATTAATATGGTGGTTTGTGAGACATTGATGATATATATATATATGCATGATTGGTTCTACTAGAAATTCTAATATATATATATATATATATATATATATATATATATATATATATATATATATATATATATGCATAACGTGTACAATGTGTAGTATCGTAAAATACCGCAAACGAAAAAGAATTAAAATGGAAACACAAAATTAAATGAAAAGAAATCATAAAACTAAAAACCCCAAACCTTATAGTACCGGTTGGTCTACCAACCGGTACTAAAGGGCTCGAGTGCTCTTGAGCTGGCTCGTGCCATTTGGTTGCCCTTTTAGCACCGGTTCGTCTGAACCGGTACTAAAGGGGGGCCTTTAGTGACCACAAATTAGTGCGGTTATGTAACCGCACTATAGGTTTTCTGAACCGGTGCTAATGCCCGGTTCTGCACTAGTGTCTGTCAAAGTCCATACTTTGTTTTCATACATAGATCCTATCTCGGATTTCATGGCTTCAAGCCATTTGTTGGAATCCGGGCCCGCCATCGCTTCTTCATAGTTCGAAGGTTCACCGTTGTCTAACAACATGATTTCCAGGACTGGGTTGCCATACCATTCTGGTGTGGAATGTGTCCTTGTGGACCTATGAAGTTCAGTACACTAGTAGAAAAGGGGGCAATGGTCCAGGCCGGTCCAGCCCATTAGTCCCGGTTCAATCCAGAACCGGGACCAATGGGGGCATCGGACCCGGTTCGTGAGCCCCGGGGGCCGGCCGGGCCACTTGGGCCATTGGTCCCGGTTCGTGTGGACCTATTGGTCCCGGTTGGTGGGACGAACCGGGACCAATGGGCCGCACTCCTGGCCCACAACAATTGGTCCCGGTTGGTGGCTTGAACCGGGACCGAAGGCAAACCTTTAGTCCCGGTTGGTGCCACCAACCGGGACCAATGGTGGTGCCTATATATACCCACCTCTCGCAAGAGCAGAGCACACCGCTGCTTTTTTCGGCCGAGGGGAGAGGGCTTGGTGGTGCTCTAGCTCACCTCCTATGCACACAAGGTGTTCATGGAATGCCCGAGCCACACTACTTAGGGTTTCTCCTCTCAAGCTCGACCGCCAAGCTCCATTTTCCTCCATATTTGTCTAGGTTTAGCGGTCCGTCACGCCTGTCCCCGCCTTCAACGTCGTCGATCACCCGCACCGATCTCATCGCCGACACCACCGTGGTGAGCCTCTTGTTCTTATCTTCTTTACGAAAGGAAAAATATTCTTATTTGTATGTTTAGATAGATATATACTTGTATAATTTTCTTACTTTTATTATTGCATCTTATATAGTGCGATGGTTTTGGTATCCGCCCGTCGGCCCTCGCCCCGCTCTATGATTCGATGTGGTATATATTATCTTTTCATAACTATTGGTTCATTTATTGTTTATGACAATTATGCCGACCAATGTGACATAGATTTTATTCATCTAGGAGGTTGTTGAACCGAAATTCCAACCGACCCTATTGTCGAGAGGTTAAATTTAGTTGAAGAAGAAAACAATTTGTTAAAGGAAAAATTAGAAAAATTGAGGAGGAGAAGATGATATTGGAGTTGCATGTTGCGGATGTCGTCGATGATCACAAGATCAAGATGGACGCAATGCGCTTGAAGATTAGAAAGATTAGAAAATATGCCATTCATACCGAGGCTTGGTATCATTATGCTGTTGGATCAGTTGTTACATTGGTTGCGATTATGATCGCATTTTTTTCGCATTGAAATGTTTTACATAGTTTCAGTGTATGGTTTAATTAATTTAGATGCTCTGCAGAGCTTTATGTTGTTAGATGAGAACTATGTATGTACTTTGGTTTTAATGTGATGATGAACTTCTATTAATTTGGTCACTTAATTATCTAATTCATGATGTTCCGTAATGATTTTTGACACACTTAATTATATATAATGCACACAGATGAACCGGCAATGGATGTACGGTTCAAGACACACCTCCGAGTACATTAAGGGCGTGCATAATTTTCTCGAAGTGGCTGAGGCAAACAAGCAGAATGGTTTTATGTGTTGTCCATGCCCTATATGTGGGAATACGAAGTCTTACTCTGACCGGAAAATCCTCCACACCCACCTGCTTTACAAGGGTTTCATGCCACACTATAATGTTTGGACGAGGCACGGAGAAATAGGGGTTATGATGGAAGACGGCGAAGAAGAAGAGTACGATGAGAACTATGTGCCCACTGAATACGGTGATGCTCCGTAAGATCAAGAGGAACCGACGATGTGCACGATGATGCTGCAACGGGAAGCTGCTGAAGATCAAGAGGAACCGCATAATGTGCCCGATGATGATGATCTCCGCCGGTCATTGTCGATGCAAGGACGCAATGCGAAAGTCAAAAGGAGAAGCTGAAGTTCGATCGCATGCTAGAGGACCACAAAAAGGGTTGTACCCCAATTGCGAAGATGGCAACACAAAGCTCGGTACCGTCTCGAATTGCTGCAAGGAAGGCGAGAATGCTGTGCTCGACAAAGGATTTGAGAAGCTACTTAAAATATTGAAGAAGAAGCTTCCAAAGGATAACGAATTGCCCGACAAGACATACGCAGCAAAGAAGGTCGATGCCCTCTAGGATTGGAGGTGCGAAGATACATGCATGCCCTAATGATCGTGATCCTCTACCGCAGTGCATACAAGGATCTGAACGCATGCCCGGTATGTGGTGCATTACGGTATAAGATCGAGACGAGATGACCTCGGTGATGTTGACGGCGAGCCCCGGTGAAGAGGGTTCTGCGAAGGTGATGTGGTATGCTCCTATAATACCACGGTTGAAACGTCTGCTCGTAAACGGAGAGCATGCCAAGTTGATGTGATGGCACAGTGAGGACCGTAAGAAAGACGGAAGTTGAGAGCACCCGTGACGGGTCGCAGATGGAGAAAAATCGAGAGAAAGTATCGGGATGAGTTTGCAAGTGAGCCAAGGAACGTATGGTTTGCTTTAAGCGCGGATGGCATTAATCCTTTCGAGGAGCAGAGCAGCAATCACAGCACTGCCCGTGACTCTATGTATGTATAACCTTCCTCCTTGGATGTGCATGAAGCGGAAGTTCATTATGATGCCAGTTCTCATCCAAGGCCCTAAGCAACCAGGCAATGACATTGATGTGTACTTAAGGCCATTAGTTGAAGAACTTTTACAGCTGTGGAATGGAAACGGTGTACGTACGTGGGATGAGCACAAACAGGAGGAATTTAACCTAAAGGCGTTGCTGTTCGTGACCATCAACGATTGGCCCGCTCTCAAGAACCTTTCGTGACGCATAAACAAGGGATACCACGCATGCACGCACCGCTTACTTGACACCGATAGTATATACCTGGCAAGCTGCAGGAAGAATGTGTACTTGGGCCATCGTCGATTTCTTCCGACCAACCATCAATGTCGAAAGAAAGGCAAGCATTTCAAAGGCGAGGCAGATCACTGGAAGAAGCCCGCCATGCGTAGCGGTGATCACGTACTTGCTATGGTCAATGATTTACACGTGATCTTTGGAAAGGGTCCCGGCGGACTAGCTGTTCCGAGTGACGCTGAGGGACACGCACCCATGTGGAAGAAGAAATCTATATTTTGGGACCTACCCTACTCGAAAGACCTAGAGGTCCGCTCTTCGATCGACGTGATGCACGTGACGAAGAACCTTTGCGTGAACCTGCTAGGCTTCTTGGGCGTGTATGGGAAGACAAAAGATACAGCTGAGGCACGGGAGGACCTGCAACGTTTGCACGAAAAGACGGCATGCCTCCAAAGCAGTATGAAGGTCCTGCCAGCTATGCTCTTACCAAAGAAGAGAAGGAAATCTTCATTGAATGCCTGCTTAGTATGAAGGTCCCGACCGCTTCGTCGAATATAAAAGGAACAATAAATATGGCAGAGAAAAGTTTCGTAACCTAAAGTCTCATGATCGCCACGTGATTATGACGCAATCGCTTCGGTTGCATTGAGGGGCTTCACCGAAAACGTCCGATTAGCCATTGTGAAGCTATGTGCATTCCTCAATGCAATATCTTAGAAGGTGATTGATCCGAAATCGTACCAAGCCTAAGGAGTGATGTGGTGCAATGTCTTGTCGGTTTGAGCTGGTGTTCCCACCATCCTTCTTCAATATCATGACGCACGCTCTAGTTCATCTAGTTGACGAGATTGTCATTACGGGCCCCAGATTTCTACACAATATGTACCCCTTTGAGAGGTTCATGGAGTCCTAAAGAAATATGTCCAGAATCGCGCTAGGCCGAAGGAAGCATCTCCATGGGCCATCAAACAGAGGATGTCATCGGGTTTTGTGTTGACTTCATTCTGCCTTAAGAATATAGGTCTCCCTAAATCGCGGTATGAGGGGAGACTGAGTGGAAAAGGCACGCTTGGAAAGGACTCAATAATATGCAGGACGGATATTCTTGGTCTCAAGCCCACTACACGCTTCTACTGTAACTCTACCTTGGTGACCCGTATGTCGATGAACACAAGAACAATCAAGCGCTTCAAACACCCAGAGCAAAGGCGACGATCGGATTACATGTGAACACATCAGACTTTCAGCAGCTTGGTTGGAAGCACGATTAGAGGTGACAACACTGTTTGTGATGAGCTGTGCTTGTTATCCAGGGACCATCTTTGACTGTATTGATTTGGAAAGGATACGAGATAAATGGGAATACATTTTACACGATCGACCAAGATCAAAAGAGCACCAACCAAAATAGCGGTGTCCGCTTTGATGCAACAACCGAGAGGGAAAGGACACATATTATGGTTACATAGTGGACATATGGTAACTTGACTACGGACATGATTTTAAGGTCCCTTTGTTTAAGTGCAAATGGGTCAATGTCAGAGGCGGGTACAGTAGACCCACAAGACGGAATGACAACAAGGATCTGAAAAATCTTGGGTACACCGACGAACCGCTCGTCCTAGCCAATGATGTGGCACAGGTTATCTATGTGAAGGACATGTCCAAGAGACCGAGAAAGAGAAAAGATAAGGAAGCAAATACATCATACGATGAGCCAAAGCGCCACATAGTTCTTTCTGTGAAAAAGGGACATCATGGGAGTGGAGGACAAGATGACATGTCTCAAGATTATGAAAAGTTTCATGAAATTCCTCCTTTAAAGTCAAGGCTGACCCAAATCCCGATAAACGATGAAGATTATCCATGGTTACGGCGCAATAAGCAAATGACACAAGCGAAGAAAAAGTGAAGACTTTCTCCCGCAACTATTATGATGATACCATGCCAACTTTGTAACTGACGAGTATGATACCATTGTTCGTTTTGTACATGCACATGTTATGTGTGGGTCAATTTATGATACCATGCCAACTTTCAACTTTTTCAGAGTTCATTTGAAATGCTTTAATGTCTTATGGTTCGGCCCTCGTAATAATTAAAAATAGCAACAATAAGTATTTTGTTGTAAGTAGAAACAAAATAAAATAAATAAAGCAAGAAAGAAAACAAAAAAAAAGTGTTTTCAAATTTGAAAAGTAATGGCACTAATAGAAAGTTTATAATTTTCCTAAAACTAAAAGCAAAAAAGAATTAAAAATTAAAGCAAAAAACAAAAGAAAATAAATAATGCAGAAAACAAAACAAAAAAACAACAATAAGTATTTTGTTGTAAGTAGAAACAAAATAAAATAAATAAAGCAAGAAAGAAAACAAAAAAAAGTGTTTTCAAATTTGAAAAGTAATGGCACTAACAGAAAGTTTATAATTTTCCTAAAACTAGAAGCAAAAAAATTAAAAAATAAAGCAAAAAATAGAAGAAAATAAATAATGCAGAAAACAAAACAAAAAAATGGAAAACAAATAGCAACAATAAGTAAAGAAAACAAAAAAAAGTGCCACCTACTAGGCCCCCACGGCCTGAATACGACTTGAATCCCTAATTTGGGCCAGGATTCAGGCCCGCAGAAGGCCCAGAAGGCCCATCGGGCAAAGCATTAGCAAGTAGGCCCATAAGCCTGCAGTAGAGAGGAGTTCAAGAGGGGAGCGGCAGTGGGGCTTATAAACCATCGCGCCCCTCTCAACTAGCGAGGTGGGACTAAACTTTGGCCCCGGCGCGGGCAAAGACAGGGGCCTTTGGTCCTGGTTGGTGGCACCAACCGACTAGGTGGAGTGAGTCGGTTGGTGCCACCAACCGACCAAAGGTCAGAGCTTCCCGCCTTTGGGCTGCGGAAAAAAGGTTTTGGTCCCGGTTGGTGGCACCAACCGACTAAAGGCATTAGTCCCGTTGGTGCCACCAACCGACCAATGCTCCTTGTATATAAGTAGCACTGCAGTTTTGCGAGTTCCTCGCCACCATTGCTCCCCCCCCCGACGACGCCAACACATCGACGCCGCCAGCTGCCCGACGCCACCCGCCGCCCGCCATCGCCGTCGCCGCTCGCGCGCCTGTCGTCGTCGCCGTCCTCCCGAGCCAGCGCCCGCCGTCGTCGCCGCCAGCTCCGCCGCCGCCGCCCCGCCCGCCCCGAGCCCTGCCCGCTCGCCGCCGCCCAGCGCTACCACTCTGTGAGCCGCCGCACCGCACCGGCTGCTTTTTTTTTTTCATTTTTATTAGTTTAGTTTTTTGTTCAGATTATGTTTTTGTTGATATATGTATTTATTGTTCATATGTGTATATGTGTATGTATGTGGCTATGTGTATGTAATGTTTAAAATTGTTCAGATTATGTTTTTGTTGATATATGTATTTATTGTTCATATGTGTATTAATGTTTTCATATATGCAAAAGATAGATTTTAGAAAAGTTAGGTTTTTTTCTGTTCATAGATTTTTTTGTTGATATTAATTATTGTAGAATATGCAAATGTTTGTATATTCATACGAACAATGCATTAGGCAAAACCTTTGTTTTTTTCGAAATTTTCTATTTGAACATTTTTTAAACAAGCAATACTAAAAGAATGAGAGGAAAAAGGAAAATAAGAAGAGGAAGAAAGGAGAAAAAGAGGAGAGGAAGAAGAGGAGAAATAAATAAGAAGAGGAAAAAAGAAGAAAAAGAAGAGGAGAAGAAGAAAGGAATAGAGGAGAAAGAAGAAATTCTATTTTTTCTTCTTCTCCTCTAATCCTTTCTTCTTCTCCTCTTTTTTTTCTTCTTTTACTTCTTCTTCTTCTTCCTTCTTCCTTCTTCCTCTTTTCTTCCTTTTCCTTAATTATTTTCCTTTCTCGAGGGAGAAGAAGAAAAAGAATAGGAGAAGAAGAAAGAAAGGAAAGGAGAAAGAAGAAACTTCAACACGAGGGGGTGGTACCGATACCCCCTCCCCGATAACATTATTTTCCCATGTATATGTATGTCGCGTCGTTGTCGATATAACCCCCTCTAGATACAACTGCAGCACCCCCTCGCCCTCTCGCCGACCAAAACTCTCGAGGACACCCAAACCCTAGAGAGAAAACGATGTTGCAGGTCTCCCACGCACCCCCCCCGCGCCCCTACCCGACAAATTATACTCTCGAGGCCACCCGAATTTATCAAGTTAAAAGAGCGTTATCGTGAGGCCACCCCAAACCCTTGAAGCTTTGTGTCGAGGCGACCCCAAACCCTAGAGAAGCAGCGTCGAGGCCACTAACATGATTCCTTATTGTGATTAGCTAGCTAGTTCTACATTTGCCACTATGTACCATGTTTGAATAATAATTGACATGTTGTCAATATTTGCAGAAACTATGGAGCACTCCCGAGACGAAGAAATAGAAGCGATGTTGGGGGAAATAATCGCAAATGGAAGTGATGATGTTGGCCATTTCTCATCGACACCGCTGGTCACCGGATGAAGAAGAGGGCTATGATTATGATGGCTTCGACCCATTAATGCCGGTACAAGAGGAGGACTATGTTCATGATGGCTCCGGTGACACAATGGAGGTACAAGACGAAGGAGACCGTGCTGAATGCTCCGGTCACCGAACCGAGTCCGGCCAGGTATATATATATTAGTTAAGCCCGTCGACAAGTTAATTGATGGATCCATTGTTTTGGTATATGTACACATATTAATTATCGTCGTCTTTCTTCCTTATAATTTCTAGCCCTCCGAATCGAGCACAACTTCGGTAAGGAGACGAGGCCCAAGAAAAGTTGAGCTCGGATGAAAAGTTTGAGATCATAGAAATCGCGCCCGATGGCGAACCGATTGAACCCATCCGGACAAAGAAGGCATTTTCGCTCGGTCAAGGGGTTCTTGTTAGGGACAGATCCCGATCAAGATCCAAAGAATGGTATAAGCTCTGCTAAGGATGAAGACGCCGAGGTGTCTTATGTCAATGATATGCGTAAAGAAGATCTTTGGAATGAGCTGAAGGCAAATTTGACCCTACCGCCAGAGGAGGATCCGGAGAAGCCAGTTAAAGAGCAATTAATCAAGTATTGTGCTCTTAAAAAGATGGCAGGCCTAATGAGGAGGTGGAGGAAAGAGCTGAACCAGTTTGTCAAGAAAAAAGAGACACTAGAATTCATCGGCAAATATGAGAAGATCAAAGATCACTGGCCCGCATTTGTGGCCCACAAGACATCGGAAAAGAGTAAGAAGATGTCGGAGACAAACAAGAAAAATGCTGCGAAGAAGAAGCTTCACCATCGCACGGGTCGTGGCTACCTCAAAGCCCGCCTAATTAGTGGTCCAAGGCTGAGCATGATCTGCTTGAAAAGGGATCGAACCGAGACAATGCATCGCTGCACCGTTGCCGACTTGGTTCTTCGGGCTGGCGGAACCTTGGACCCTATAACAGCGCGATGTCAATGGACGGACGAGCAACTGCAAACACCAGCCAAGAACCTTCGACACTATATCGATGCAACGCAGCGAGGGACGCTCTTCCAAACAGGAGAAGGACGAGCTCACAATGGCCCTTGGGAATCCCGAGCACCCGGACGGACATGAGGCACGCCAGCTCCCTTCCGTGGAAGGTTGGTTTTCCGACGCAGGGGTTACAAAACCCACGAGAGGAGGAAGGAAGTGGAGCAGACCAAATGCAGCGCTGCTTGGAAGGGTAATGGGGCTAGAGGATCGAGAAGAGGAACGACAAGCGCAGATCGCAACAAACGACATGTCGAAGCTTCCCCGGTTACCCCGCCATCTCAGCGGAGAAGCAGCGTTGCTTACACCGAGCTACTTCAGCCGGAGCATGTCTTGACGGCCTCGCCAGCTATCCCGTGGATGGTATCACGAGTCTCAAAATTGCCACATTATGGCGCGATGCATGAATTTGAAGGTCAAGGCGGCTGTTGGCCAAATTTATCCTAGTGGACCCGCACAACTTATCACCGCCACCGATTCGGTATGATTTGCTAAGGTGATGGTGGATGAAATAACGGAGGATTTGAGGACCTCGGCTTGAGCACCCTACCGGTGAAGGGGAGACTAGGCTGGGTTCTCGCTCAAGACTCCATGCCTATGGCGGAAAGAGCTCATCGACCTTCTGAATCGACGCCTCCGCCTCCTCCTCCTCCTCCGTGAGTCGGGCACTCCTCCTCCTCCACCGCCTCCTCCTCCGCGAGTGACGATCGGCACGCGTGGCGGCACTCCACCTCCTCCACCGCCTCCTCCGTGAGTGACGATCGGGGCACGCGTGGCGGCACTCCGCCTCCTTCTCCCGGCGTGGCGGCACTCCGCCTCCTCCTTCTCCGCCTCGCTAGCAAGGGCGAAGAGACCCGCCGCCCGCCCGGCTGCTCCGACGCTGTCAGAAGTCCTTCTCCTCCGCCTCGTAAGCAAGCACGAAGAAGAAAGACGCGCAGCCCGCCTCCGTCTCGCTCCGGCGCCTAGCAGCACAAGAAGAGAGAGGCAATACAGATACGGTCCACCTCTAAAGCCTGTAGAGAAGTTACTGCACGAGAGGACCAAGGAGGAAAACGATACGATCGCAGCAGACCCAAGTGAAGGAGTTCTTTGAAGGGTTAAAGCAAAGATACATCCACCTCCGGAGGAGAAGGTAGATCCGTGAAAGCAAAGCGCACTCTCGATGCCCCGAGGAAACCACCAAAGTCTCCGCCGAGAACCAACTATGAGCGACATCGAATGTATATATCTCCAAGCCAAGCGGTCGGGAACTACTGTCGCTGATAAAAGGTCAAAAGAACAACGAGCAAAGGGGAAAAATTGCCCAGCTCGGCGAACAAGCACAGCAATCGTGCCCCCGCTCAATGTGTCTAATCCTCCGGGACGGTGGCGGTTATGGCAATCTTGAAGATTACCCGCTCGACGATGTACTTCCTGATTTCATGGAGGTGGACTTATTCAGATACGAGTACGGGAAGCCTCTCGTCAAAGATGAAAAGTCTCTGACAACAATGATGCGAAGATTCCATAGTTGGTACATGAAAACCTGCAGAGAGTCTGTGGGGACGAACACTTTGTATCTGAAAATTAAAGAGGAGCACGACCTCGTTTCAAATGATGTGTTGGCTATTCCATTTGAGGAGTTCTACGAGTTCTTCAATCAAAAGGCCCTCGATAAATTAATGGTCTTTTGCTACTGCCTGTAAGTACTATTTCTGTCATTAGTCTGTATATATAGCTCAGCTCTTTCATTGCATGTATTTATAATTAATTATCCTCAATATATTATGCAGATTGAAGATCGTCGAGTGCAAAAAAAATGAAATCTATGATATTCGGTTCATTAACACAAATATCATAGATGTATTTCTGGTTGAAAAGAACGTCAAGAGGCCGAGGACAACTTGCTACAATCGTTAATCAAAAATCAAAACAAAGATACCATACTCTTTCCTTACAACGCCCGTGAGTGTTACTGCCGTGTGCATATTCGGTTTCCTTATTACTCGGCGAGGTTAATGTAATCGATGAGTTATGCATGCGTGTGCAGGTACCACTATATTCTTCTCGAGATTAAGCTTGAGCGTGACTCAGAACCGCCTTAGACTCTGCACGGAAAGATCCCAGCACCTATGCGGACATGACTGAAATGCTCAGCAAGTAAGTTCAATCGATCATTATCGCACCATATCGGCAACTTTTTGTTCATTTCCTGATATCTCCAGTAATAATAATTATTTTCTTTGTCTTGCAGGGGTTTGGAAACAGTTCACCGCACAAGCTCCGGACTGCCAAGGAGCTGCAATATGTATACCCGAAAGTAAGTACTCATCATGCGCGATCTCCCATTGACTCTATAGCTATACTTTCATCAATGCCATTTATATAATGCTTCATTATCAGTTTGATTGACCTCTATTTCTCGTAAAGTGCTTGTGGCAGGAGGAAGGAATGATTTCGTGGATACTACGTGTGCGTAGTTCATCCACAACGCGACTTTGAAAAACAAAGCGGGCTACTCTAGAAGACAATATGAAGTGCGTAAGCAATAATATTCACAATTTCATTTTATTACACCATCATTTCTGTTGAGTTTCATTCATATATATGTATTAATTAACCCCTTCTTCAAATTAATTAGACGTGGCGGATGCGGATGAACTCCTACCACCAGATCGCATGAAAGCAATTCAAGACGAGTTGTCAAGGGATTCTTTCTTGAACACGCCATCAAGAAAGCGGAGAATACCATGTGGAACTTCATTTCAAATGCTAGTGGTTTGTAATTAAGAGATCTTATATAGATTGTCCATGTATGTAGCCAAGAAACTTGTTGTTCGACCAATCTCTCGAGAAGGAGAGGTCGATCGATCACTTCTCCGGTATGCATGACTTAACTTCAGATCAATGCATGGTTCTCTCGATCACTTATGTATATATACTACGAAGGCCGACCAAGCACGGACATAAGAGAGGACACTTCTCTCTATTAATTAGCTAGCTAACACAATATACTGAAACACCTAAATTAACCCCCAAAACCCCAACCCCCTCCTTTCAAAAAAACAAAACCCCAGCCATCGGAATGCAGACACGTGGATGCCTTTTGGTCCCGGTTGAGCCACCAACCGGGACCAAAGGCCCTCGACCGGACAAGACAGGTACACGTGGAGGCACATTGGTCCCGGTTCTTGTTTGAACCGGACTAATGGGTTGAGGTATTAATAACGACCATTAGTCCCGGTTCCCGAACCGGGACTAAAGGCCCTTACGAACCGGGACTAATGGGTGGTTTTCTACTAGTGGTAGTAACTTGATCTGAAGTTTCATAATCATCATCATTAACTTCCTCTCTAGTCGGTGCAGGCACCACAGAAACATCTTCTTGATCTGCGCTACTTTCTGGTTCAAGACGCAGTACTTTATCAAGTTCTACTTTCCTCCCACTTACTTCTTTCGAGAGAAACTCTTTCTCCAGAAAGGATCCATTCTTGGCAACAAATACCTTGCCTTCGGACCAGAGGTAGAAGGTATACCCAATGGTTTCCTTAGGTATCCTATAAAGACACATTTTTCTGACTTGGATTCGAGCTTTTCAGGTTGAAGTTTCTTGAAATAAGCATCGCATCCCCAAACTTTTAGAAACGACAGCTCAGGTTTCTTCCCAAACCATAATTCATACGGTGTCGTCTCAACGGATTTAGACGGTGCCCTATTTAAAGTGAATGCGACTGTCTCTAAAGCATAACCCCAAAATGATAGCGTAAATCGGTAAGAGACATCATAGATCGCACAATATCCAATAGAGTGCGACACGACGCTCGACACACCATTACGCTGAGGTGTTCCAGACGCCATGAGTTGTAAAACAATTCCACATTTCCTTAATTGCGTACAAACTCATGACTCAAACATTCTCCTCCACGATCTGATCATAAGAACTTTATTTTCCTGTGACGTTGATTCTCCACCTCACTCTGAAATTCCTTGAACTTTTCAAAGGTCTCAAACTTGTGTTTCATTAAGTAGACATACCCATATCTACTTAAATCATTAGTGAGGGTGAGAACATAACGATAGCCACCGCGAGCCTCAACGCCATTGGACCGCACACATCAAGATGTATGATTTCCAACAAGTTGGTTGCTCGCCCATTGTTCCGAGAACGGGTCTTGATCATTTTGCCCATGAGGCATGGTTCGCACGTGTCTCATAATCAAGAGACTCCAAAAGTCCATCTGCATGGAGTTTCTTCATGCGTTTGACACCAATGTGATCAAGGCGGCAGTGCCACTAGTATGTGGGATTATCATTATCAACCTTACATCTTTTGGTATTCACACTATGAATATGTGTAACATCACATTTGAGATTCGGTAAAAATAAACCATTGACCAGCGGGGCATGACCATAAAACATATATCTCATATAAATAGAACAACCATTATTCTCGGATTTAAATGAGTAGCCATCTCGCATTAAACGAGATCCAGATACAATGTTCATGCTCAAAGCTGGCACTAAATAATAATTATTGAGGTTTAAAACTAATCCCGTAGCTAAATGTAGAGATAGCATGCTGACGGCGATCACATCGACCTTGGAACATTTTTTTTTATAAACCTTACACTGTGTAAGATTTATGACAGTGTAAGGTTTATTTTGAATTACACACACAATTTTGATATTTTATAAACAGTTTTTCAAATGTCACATACATTGTTTTGAAACGTGAACATTTTTTAATGCTAGCAACATTTTTATTAACATACACTATCATAAACCTTACAATGTGGTAACATTTTTCAAGTTCATGTTTTTAAATAATTTAAGTTTTCACAATATATTTACTCAGTGTGCGTCAATAATATTTATTTCAAATATGTAAAAAAACTAACCTCCGGGGAGATACTTGGGACAGCTCAATAGTAACGACGGGACGACACCTTACGACAAGACCTTCTTTGGACGTGCAATAGGCAATAAATAGCCTCAAGCACGACAGGCAAGTTCGACGCGAAGTGATGCCACCACAAGTGTCAGGAGAGTTGGCCATGTACTCATGAAAGCACCAGCGCCAGGCTTTGCTTTATTTCATGTGGACTCAAGGCGGCAGTGCCACTAGTATGTGGGATTATCATTATCAACCTTACATCTTTTGGTATTCACACTATGAATATGTGTAACATCACATTCGAGATTCGGTAAAAATAAACCATTGACCAGTGGGGCATGACCATAAAACATATATCTCATATAAATAGAACAACCATTATTCTCGGATTTAAATGAGTAGCCATCTCGCATTAAACGAGATCCAGATACAATGTTCATGCTCAAAGCTGGCACTAAATAACAATTATTGAGGTTTAAAACTAATCCCGTAGCTAAATGTAGAGATAGCGTGCTGACAGCGATCACATCGACCTTGGAACATTTTTATTTTATAAACCTTACACTGTGTAAGGTTTATGACAGTGTAAGGTTTATTTTGAATTACACACACAATTTTGATATTTTATAAACAGTTTTTCAAATGTCACATACATTGTTTTGAAACGTGAACATTTTTTAATGCTAGCAACATTTTTATTAACATATACTATCATAAACCTTACACTGTGGTAACATTTTTCAAGTTCATGTTTTTAAATAATTTAAGTTTTCACAATATATTTACTCAGTGTGCGTCAATAATATTTATTTCAAATATGTAAAAAAAACTAACCTCCGGGGAGATACTTGGGACAGCTCAATAATAACGACGGGACGACACCTTGCGACAAGACCTTCTTTGGACGTGCAATAGGCAATAAATAGCCTCAAGCACGACAGGCAAGTTCGACGCGAAGTGATGCCACCACAAGTGTCAGGAGAGTTGGCCATGTACTCATGAAAGGACCAGCGCCAGGCTTTGCTTTATTTCATGTGGACTCAAGTGTTCCTAGAGCTGGGAACAACGGTTCAGCAGCAGTAATTGGCAGGGATGAGAATGGTAGTTATCTTGGGTCCTGCTCTCTGGTGAAACACGGGACAAAGGACGTGGCAACCCTCGAGGCGATCACGTAGAGAAGCATTGTCGTCGTGCGAGGATCTACTACACAATATTGTGGTAGTCTCTGACTCAAGGCAAGTTGTGAACGACATATAGAAGGGCATCAGTGGCATATACGGGCAAGTTATCGAGCAGATCAAACTGAGAGCTTAGAATTTTAATTGTATTTTTCATTTTGAAAATAGGTCGACAAACTTTGAGGTTGACTTGTTAACCAAGCATTCGCATTCTTTAGTTCGGGGGTGTCACGTGTGGTTGGTCCAACCCCATGATCCGATTTGTATCCCATTTGTTTGTGGAGTTTGAATAATAAAGCTTGGTGTTTCTTAAAAAAAAAAAGAGCGAGCCGGTGGGGAAGCCAAGCATGTGATTCACATGTCAGTACATGAGAGAGAAAGGAAAAGCAAAATAAATTGCAAGACTGAGGATTGAACCCGAGACCCCTCTTCGGTGACTGCACTACACAATAAGCTAACCACAAAGCATAAACTGTGCTACAGTTTTATTACTGAACTAAACATTTACATAGTGCGCCTTCATGTACCTCTTCAAGAGACTATCACGTTCCTTTTCAATTGTTTTGTTTTTATTTATTTTCCAGGTTCATGTTTATTTTAATTTTGACATTTAATTTTTACCAATTAAAACAATAAGTGTAAGAAAATTTTACAATTACCATGAAAGGTAAATGAAGTGTTTGTGCATTTGAAACAAAATCACGTGTACTATAAAATTGTAAATGTATTTCATTAAATCTTCATCATGCATTCAAAAAATTGGCAACGTGTATTTCAAAAAATATTCACATGCATTAAAAATATTATTGTGCAAAATCGTTCTTGTATTTCAAGGATCATGCCTATCAATTTTTATTAATAAAATTGAAAAAAAATAGTACATTTCTAGAATGTATAATGATTACACAATAATTTTTAATACATATTGTCAACTTTTAAGTAAATGTGTGTTTAAAAAATACAGCGAATATACACTGTAATTGACTAACTGTGAGTGCTTGTGGTCTTTTTTCTTTTTTTCAGATGGAGTGCCTGTGGTCTTGAATGTTATCAGGAAGTGTAGAGTCCGACTATAGGCACTTGTTACATTAATGAAGGTACCCCTTGGCCCATTAATGTCTTGGGCTGTAATTGTGATGGGCTGACCGTGTTACCCCTTGGCCATTGTCTTTTGAACCGTATCTTTGATGGGCCTGGACATGGGCGTGCTGGGCCATATACATACTTGGGCCTACCCGTAGGTATAACCCTGTCAGTACATGAAGCACACAGGTCGCTCTCGTGGCTTTCTCAAGTTGGCAGATGGACTGGGGGTCTCAAGTTCAGACCCCCAACCGCACCCAGTTTATTTTTTCTGAGTTATTTCTCTCAGATAATCGACATGATCTTTGGTCAAGTGGCATCACCGATGCAGAGTGTAGCGGGATACATAGTGAGGACCATATTTGAGCATATCCTCGTATTTGAGGACCATAGCGAAGCATTCTGCTAATTCGAGGACTATCATGTTACGTGAAGCTAATTGTAATTATCTTTATCCTCCTGATTGTTGTTTGAGCCTTTTCACCCAAGAAACAAAATTTTAGTTGATCCAATCATCCAATCATAGTTCGGATTGAAGAAATATACTCTGTTTAAATATGAGTCAACTCACCGGCCGAGGCACAAGATAGAGAGGACTTTTATTTTCTTTTTTGCGGGTAGAGAGGACTTAACCTAACGAGCATTGGATCACCTACTTGCAAATTTCAAACCACATTTGATGTGGCATCTCTTAATAGTTTATACCAAAAATCAACTTTGGAGATCGAATGAGCCTTTCTTGAATGTTTCTTAGCTTCCTCCATCCCTTAGTTTAGTAGCTCCTGACAGGAATAGGTCAGCTAACCAGCAATTAGATGATCACATCACATGCATGATGCATGAACATGTTAAGAATTGTTAATTTTTGTGTCATCATCTCTCTAAAGTTTTGATCCCTTCTCCTCTCCATCTCTTCCTCCGGCTCCATGGGGGGAGCACTTCTCCCTCTGTTCTCTCTGCTCTGCCTCTCCTTCCTCAAAGGTACACCATAGTTAACATTAATCACTGTTAGTGCCGTTTCTCTTTCTATTTTTGTGAAAAATCCAGTTATTAACTAAGATTGTAATTGTGATTAATGGCGAACAGGAGCACGGCCTGCCACGTTCACAGTGATGAACAGCTGCGGCTATACCGTGTGGCCGGGCATCCTCTCCAACGCCGGCGTGGCTCCGCCGTCCACCACCGGATTCGTGCTCTCCCCGGGCCAGTCCCGCGCCGTGGCTGTCGCCGAGGGCTGGTCTGGCCGCGTGTGGGGCCGCTCTGCGCGCAAAGCTCCTCCTCTGGCGCCGGCTTCGCCTGCGCCACCGGTGACTGCGGCTCGGGCACCATCGAGTGCTCCGGCCGCGGGGCGGCCCCGCCGGCCACGCTGGCCGAGTTCACGCTCGCTTCCATCGGAGGTGACGACTTCTACGATGTGAGCCTCGTCGACGGCTTCAACGTGCCGGTGCTGGTCGCACCGGCGAACGGGAGCTGCCCGACCACGGACTGCCCCGCCGACCTGAACGCACAGTGCCCGCCGGAGCTGCGTGTAGTCGTGGCCGGGGCGGTGGTGGCGTGCCGGAGCGCGTGCGAGGCGTTCGGCACGGAGGCGTACTGTTGCAGCGGCGCGCACGGGACGCCGGCGACGTGCGCGCCCACGGCCTACTCGCGGCTGTTCAAGGCGCGTGCCCGCGCGCCTACAGCTACGCCTACGACGACGCGACGTCGACGTTCACGTGCGCCGGTGGCAGTGCCAGCTACGGCGTCGTGTTCTGCCCCGCCGGCGGGTCGAGGTACGCTCGTTGGATCGTTGCCTTTGGACGTGCTCGGCACGTCGTGGCCATTTGGCATCTCGAATTCTCGATACCATCGCTTCTTGTTTTTTGGACACCGTGGCATGCATGGCTTGTCGGACATGTTCGCTAGTCAGGCGACTCTTTTTTTTTAGGCTTTTGCTATTTTACAGTCGAATGTTTTGCAATTCGTTGTCATTCAAATCTCTGTCCGTTCGATCCCGTGCTGAGATTCACGCTCGGTTCTGTTTGGGTTGTGACTTGTTTTGGGGTTCTGTTTTTTTATCGGGCGCGGTTTTCTGTTTTCGCCCGTTTTCATCGGCTCTGCCCCATGCCCGACCGGAGCACTGTAGGCTTTTGTCCTTTTTGAATTTAGGAGCGGGGGTGTCGGCGTCGTTCCCCTTCTCATTTGGATAAGGCAGAGGGACAGAGCTCGAGCGGCAGAGGAGGGGGAGGCGATTCCTTCTGTTCCATGTCGATTTCGAGATGATCCACCGCATATTGATTTCTTCCTCTTCTTCTCGTCGTCCCTGTCCTCGCGCTGGTTGGTTATCCCTGTCCTCGCGCTGTTTGCCTGTCGCATGTCGCTGCCGTGGTGTTCGTAGTCCGCCATGGTTGTGCGCGTGATTTTTGGTAGGAGCCTGCAGTGCGCCACGCGTAGTCTCCACGCCATGGTCTGTGTATTGTTGTTGTTGTCGCATACCAATTCCCGCCCCCGGTTTGGTTCTCGTTGCTGTTGTGTAGGTAGGCGTAGAGGCAAGTTCTGCAGTTGATGTGGAGGTACGCGTAGTAGGCGTTAGTTTTCAGTGGTGGATCCCGTAGCTGCCTCTGAAGATCGAGTTCTGGTAATTGCCGCTGAATTTTGTCTTGTTTGTAACGTTTTTATCCCATGTTGTTGTTCATCCCGGTTGTATCCTTTTGTTGTGCACTTTTTACTGAATTTGATGCTTGTTTTTCAGTGTTTCCACCACAATAGGAGTGTATGTTAAACCAAAGTTCTGCAGAGATATGCGCATGAAGTTCTCCTGTGCTTTTTTTTTTCTACCTTATGCGCCATGTATGGCTGTGCTGTAGTTTCCTACTGTATGTTGTCCTAATTATTGTGCAACTTGCTTCCCTAATTACTGTGTGGATATATCGTCCTTTTAATCACGCCTTTGGCCACATTCTATTCTTTGGCCACTTCTAGCTTAATGTGCCAGTGTATTTTGTTCTGCCTAATTTCTGTGTAATTTATCCTGTAATTAATCAGGGGAACTGTGCTCTTTTTTCAGTGTATCCCCCATTTCCCTCCTTTTTTGCAGTCTAATTTTATCTGTTAATCTTCCATGTAGGTTGTCATGTAGTTACATTGTGGTCCCATATATATTTGCACTGTAGTTTGACATGTAATTGCAGTGTAATTTTCACTTTTTAATCGTGTGTATTTTGTGCTGACATCTGTATTCCGATGCGTAATTACAGTGTAAGTTTTCCACATTTTTACAGTGTAACTTCACTTTGTTTTTAGTGGTGTTACAGTGTAAATTTTCCCTTAATTACCGTGTAGTTACTCTGTAGTTTCTCTGTAGTTACACTGTAACCCGACGGTTTCTTACATTGTATTTTTACCCATAATTACTGTGTTAGTTACACTCTAAGTTGATGCTTTTTTAGAGTGCAACCTATTATTATTGTGTAGTTTGTAGTGTAGTTACACTACAACCCATTGCCCTTTTACGGTGTAATTGTACCCATAATCACTGTGTAGGTTGTCTTGTTTTTACGCTGCATTCTGATGCACTTTACAGTGTAATTTCACCCATAATTTCTGTACTGCAATCCGATGCCATTTTGCACTGTAACCCGATGCCCTTTTAGAGTGTATTTTTACCCATATTTACTTTGCTGTTTGTACTGTAGTTACACTATAACCCCATTTCTCTTTAGTTTAATGTTGTAAATTTGCATAGGTTTGCATTCCAGTTTAATCTCTTTAATTGAGCCCCATTTTCCCCTTTCGTCTGTTTAGATGCAGCGTGTGGATTTCTGTAGATTTACATGTTCCTGTAGGTGAGAGGGCGATCTTTAGGTGCTCATGTACCTGTAGCTGCTAATGTTCCTGTAGGTGAGTGGGATTCTGTTGATGTAGCTTGGCGGATCTCTGTAGATGTAGCATGAGGGATGCCGTAGGTGTACTGGTAGATGCCTAGCTCTTTTTTCTTCTCTATAGATGTAGCATGAGGGATGCCGTAGGTGTACTGGTAGATGCCTAGCTCTTTTTTCTGCTCATGCTGCGATGCTCCGTGATGCTTCTGCGTGTTTCCTGGTCATGCCCTTATGCTAGCTGCTCATGTCAAGCTCTTTGTGTATTCCAATGAATTCGGCTCCTGATTTGTTGGTGCGAGGTGTAGTTCCCCTTTGTTCCATGTTTGTTTTACTTCTAGCAGGAACGAATATTAAGTTCAATTACAGTGTAATTTTGGCTCAGCCCTTTTCAGTGTTGTCACTTGTTTGATCAGACATTTTCAGTGTTGTCAAAGACTTCCAGTGTTGTAGTGAAAATTGGCCTAGTCTTACAGGGGTAATTTCTTCTAGGGGTGATTTTTTATTGTAATTACAGTGTAATTTTCCTAGAATGTCATTGTAACTTTATGTCAGTTTTACTGTGTAATTTGTCCCATTTCGACAGTATTTTTGTCTCAGATTCCAGTGTAATTCCAGTGTAATTTTACCCATTAATTCCAGTGCAATTCCAGTGTAATTACAGTGTAATTTTCCCATTAATTCCAGTGTAATTACAGTGCAATTCCAGTGTAATCCCATTAATTCCAGTGTAATTCCAGCTTCGCATGTATTGTCGTGTTCCCTGAATAGGTGGGGTTTTGTTTTGCTGGAGAAACCGGGTTAGATGGTTACCCGACCCATTTACGTGTTTATTTTTCTCCTTTTGATGACTTCCTGCTAGTACAGCTGTAACATTGTCATTGGACAAGAAATTTGACTGTTTTCAAAAGAAAACAGTCAAATGTCAAATAGACATTCCCTTTTTAAGTCAACCTGTGCAACGCACCCTGTGATTTTCCACCTTCCCCCAACCGATCACCCCCTTCTCCCCGCTGTCCACTTTGTTGACTCGCCCACCTCCATCAGCCCAACCGACCACGGTCCACCATCGCTTCAAGCGCCACGGAATTGCCATGCCGCCTCTGCATTCCGGCTTGCTCGAGACACCACTGCCCCGACTATCCTTCAACCCCCTCTTCTCCGGCACCGGTGAGCACCCTATACCCCACACCCACGCACGTCAGCCATCTTCCTCTCCTACACCGGTGACGCCACATCGCGGTCGTATCGGTCTCTGGCAAGGTTTCAAGTCACCCTTGCCATGGGCGTCGAGATCTCCTGACTTGAACTCGGGCGTTGCGTGTCAGGAATCAGATTATCGAGAAACTTATTGAAAGCAACAATGTTTAGCAAAACTGTTAAGTTAGAAGATAAATATTTGATTCCAGACATAGAACTTATAGGAGTGGGGCTTCCGACCAGGGCTCAAACCTCATTCTCACATATAAAGGTCCTTCCCGAGTTTCCTTCTTGTGTTTATCCGCATAGCCAATGTTCAAGGCCCTTTCCTCAACCTCGGGTTTCTTTCCTCAATGGTCGAGTTTTCTTCTAAACATAGAGAGCGAATGCTATGGGGCGAGGTAGCAGGAAGAAGAAGAATGGAAGGAGGAAGGGGGGAGGAGGCGATTGACCAATTACATCGACAAAGAAGAGGGAAGAAATAATGGGAGGAGGGGGTGGGTGTGGCTTTTGCATGTCGCTTCAGCTATACCTGTTCAACCAACGTAGACGTTATCACTGAATTAGAGTCGTGCATATCCTTGTCTCCCACGATCTTCTAGCTGTGACGATGCATTCTCTAGGCAATCTCAAATACGTCGATTCTTCTTTCCATCTTGATCCAATATCACTTATACTTCGTTTCAACATTCGTCATGACGCACAACTTTGCCTCAGTTCTCGAACTACCGAATATCCAACACTTCATGTCCTCAATCCCATCGACAGATCCATCACATCACTGGCAAGTTCTCTATCGATGCATACGACTTCTTCATCCAAGTGATCTATCACATGCGTTTCTCATGCAATTGGCGACTTCATTTGCTGCACTCTCTAGATATCTTCTTATGCACGTCGAGTTATACCTAATGCTTCTAAGATACTGTACACTACATAAGGTCTAGCATAAGATTTGGCATATGCTTCTTTCATAGTCCTCAATCCATCATTCGTCGTATTGACCACTGATCTTCTCTTGTATCACCTTCATCTCATCTTTTCACCAAGCTTGCTACTCTAGTATATTATATCCGCTTCTAACTTCATGTCCATTCGTGTCATCATGCTCATATGATCTGTTTCAAATGCGATACTACGTCGTATGTACTAACTTCTGGCATATCTGCAGATGCTATCAGCCTGTTATCTTGCCTCTCCATACGCTATCTCTACGTCCGGACATTGTTTAGTGCAGCAATTCGACTATTGTACACGATACCTTCAGTACTAAGCATCATTCCACGTTCTTAGGCCCACTTACATCTACTCTTCAAACAGGGCGTCTGCTAATTGCATTTGATCCATTGGCGATTTGCATGTTCTGATCTTACATAACATTCATCAATTCTACAGCTACTTATCATTCAGTTGACATCTTCATTGCCATAGACATACAAATCTGTACAATTGTAAATATCAGTTGATCTTAAGATTCATTTCTTAACATGCTATGATCCAACTCTATCTCATCACTTGTTGACTTTCTATGCACAATATTGCCTCTTATAGTTTACTGGATCCAATGGTTTGCATCACTAATACTGATCACCATGCTCACTTCCATCTGCAGTTTTCATTTCATCTTTAGTCATTCTTTTCTGTCTTGATCACTGATTCAATCGTGTCAATGCTCATCTTCTTATCACTTTTTAACTTAAATATGTGTCTAACTCATCCTCAAATGTCATCATCAGTGCTTACTCCTTTCGTCACTTAGATGACAATGCGATAAACGCCTTGGCATACATATCATCAACAGATACATAACACAGTATGCATCATCAGCATGAAACCAAAGCGCATATAACAAAAACAAGAGCATGTCTAAAAATCATTAGTACGCAAATCACAAGTCTCAATACAATTAACATATAAATGATACATAAGAAATTGATAAAGCTTACAATGCTAATTCTAATCAATATACAATGAATACATAACTCTATATGCATTAATTTCTTCTAGTTACTCATGCATTCTAATAATTAACAGAATGCAAATTTCATCTAATCTACTTCAATACATACTTCAAAACATTTCTATTCTAAGAGGAACTAGCTACATCATGATGAAACATGTATATGATCGTATCGATACACTTGAAGAGCAACAAACTATCGAACATGGGACAATAAACAAGCATTAAGATAGCAAGCAATGGTATGACAGTAACTGAATACGAAAGATAAATAAGTTTGTATAAAAAGAGCAAGGGAGGTCCAAGCCTGATGCGCAGTAGTTATGCACGGATAGACAAAGATAACTAATCATCTATACACAAACATATATTACGGCTAACTACTCTACATTAGGTTGACATCAGGAGAAGATATTCACTTATATGATATGAGACTTAAATTAGTGACCAGCATAATGAAATTCATGAATGGATAAGCTTCGAGTAACATGAAGGGTATGAGTCAATGAATGACAGGATGGTCGTATGACAGATTAGTCCGATGTGGTACACTAGTGACAGATCTAGTCA
This sequence comes from Aegilops speltoides, assembly GCA_021437245.1. NCBI lineage: Eukaryota > Viridiplantae > Streptophyta > Magnoliopsida > Poales > Poaceae > Aegilops > Aegilops speltoides. The sequence continues at coordinate 575,551,777 of CM038147.1, forward strand.
TACTGTCGAGCACTAATAGATGATCTTCGGCTCAATTGGTATGTACAATCCTAGAGTCAGCACTAAGTGCAAGCTAAGACTAAGAAGTTATAATGCCTACACGTAGTAACTAGAGGGATCATGTACCCGCGATTATCTATATATCGGATATCAAGATGCATAATTCCAACTCTTGATCAATAGTCAAAGCTTATGCCAAGAAGGCTTAGGCTAAGCGTGACATGATAGAATTATCGTACAGTTGGTATCTCAATAGATAACGTATCCGGTCATGATGGTTACACATCTAAGCATGTCAAACTATGAAGCAATTTCTGATTGACAATATAATGAGATAGCATAGATCTATTGATTCCATGAAAGATCAGATTCATGATATACATATGTGCGTTGACAATTACGATCATTAAGTCTGAATATGACAAAATGACTGATTCACGGTAATAAATGACAATAGATACAATACTTGGTCATAGCAAATCTCGCGCATCAATTGACTTCATCAATATCATCCATAGTAACACATATGCGCAAGCATCATGCAATATCAACTACATACAGTACAACAGAGAGGAAATACATGCAACATTCACATCACATTCTAACTGAAGTAAAACCAACTCTTGAAGACATCTTAACTAGATCAAAGCGATACATAGCTAATAGCTGACATTCAATGCTAGATCTACATCGAATCATGCAAGAACCATAGGATTAATTGCTAAAATTGACTAAGACCACCAATCATGTCAAGACTATATCCAAGTCCAGTGAATAGATCTAGATCATTAATGCTACACACAATGATTAATGTGAGAAGTGATCAGTGAATCTCCAGTTGAATGGCATGTGACTCTGATCAGTAGGATAGCGGCTAAGTGCCGCTGATTAGCCCCGTATGGTGAGCCTGCCGTCACTTCGTTGGAGTCACGGGATCTCAGTCTGAGCACGTGCGATGAGAGGTATTCGGTTCAGCGCCTTGTGAGGCCGAGCAGCGACCCGTCGAGTGGGCCCTCGAAGTGTATCGCCTCGCCTTCATCTCGTACACAGCGCGTGCCAGCCGCCGCACTTCGGTGCGTGGCGGCGGCTTTGGTGGTGGTGCGACCAAGGGACCCGACCGGCTCTTCCACCCTCCAGACGACCTCGTCTTCCCACGCCCCATGTCCTTGATGGTGTCGTCGGTGTTGTGCCAAGCACGCTCTCCGCCTTGAGATGCCCTCGATTCTGGACGGGCGACCTTATGCGGAGGCTCTGGTTGCTCCATGGTGACGTGCCACCAACCGAGGGAGAAGCAGCGGTGGCGACAGTGAGCTTAGTGGCAGCGGCGCGAAGCAGGCGGTTGGGGTTGAAATTTCACTCCCGCCAAGAATAGAGGACAGTGTAAAAAGTGGGAGAAATCCTGAAAATATGCCGGATGGGGGACGAAATATACAGGTCCCGTAAGGTCACGACAATTTTTTGTCCTGATCCTGTAAAACAACGGTTATTTTGCGGGACGAAGCGATCTACAGGATCTGCTAGAGATGCTCTTAGTCGGTTTAGGGCATGAGGATAATTTATCCGTCAGCGGCCATTCCCACATGAGGATAATTTATCCTCCGCCGCTTATGCCTAATCGACATTTACTCCACCGCCACTCTTGTTTCTGCCTCCTCTGCCTCTCCTCCTCCCCCATCCCCGTCGTCGGTGGTCCTTCCTCTCCCCGCCGTTCTCTACCACTCCCTTGCTCACGTCCGAGACCTCGTGGCGCCCGATCGCCGCGCAATTCACGCCGCCACAAGTCGCCGCGTCCTCAAGCGGCGCGTCCTTAAGCCGCCAATGCGGCGAGATTGCAACCTCATCGGGTCGCCTCGTCGGCTTCCCCGAACTCCCCGCACCGCGACAGCCGCAGATGAAGTACTTGGGCATCCGATAGCGGGGTTGGGGGCGTGGGTGGCGGAGGAGATCACGAACGCGACACCCACAAGCGCCATTGGCTCGGATCCTTCCACACGACCGAATTCGCCACCCTCGATACGGCGGCTGCCGGTTCGGCTGCACGGCGCGCCTCAACTTCCCTTGGGGATGGTGCCCATCGAGCTCGAGCCGCCGCCGATGGGGTTGGTGAGTCTTGGCGGTGGCGAGGAGAAGCGGGAGCGAGGGAAAGCATCGCGGTGGAGGCACCATCAAAGAGTGCGTGGTAGACCTCCGCCGCCGATACCACTGAGCTCGTGGAGGCGGAATGAAAGATCTTCGCCAGCGCCGGTCGACAGGAGGTCATGGTCCTCTCCGACGATGAGGCACACGACATCGATGGCGGCAGCAACGACGACGAAGGACTTCAACATGGAAGAATGGCAGAGCATCTTCCCCTACTGGGGCGACGACATCACAGGGTGGGATGTCGCAGGCGGATTGGCTCGCCCTCTACAAGGGTCATGATATCATGTTTAGTTTAAGTTTAAGCTTATTTTGGGGTTAAAAACTCATGTCCAGTGGGATGTCAAGACAAGGCGGATGATTATGTGTCAAATCGAATTTAGGTTGAACTTATACAAATTTGGTTTTTACTCCGCTAAATATAGGAGACCGGCTAGGTCCGACCGAAAGATAGTGAAGTAAAAATTCTTCACTAAGCTTTGCTCGACTGGGTCCTCCTCTATTTTTATAGGGGATTGGTTAAAATTGGCCTAAGGGCATCTACGGTCAGGCTTTCTAACAGCATCTACAATCACACATAGCTCATTTGAGTTACCAAACGTATGCGGACGCATCCACAAACTGTGATCTATCACGATTTGCATTTACATATAAAAGTATGAAACGGCATGATTTACGTACGAAGTATACTACTTGTCCTCCTCGTTCGAGATGTTGATGAAGTTCGTGAGTAACATACATTGTATCTCACTACAAAAAGTTGCTGCCCCAAATCGAAATCTCCATCCGATAATTCCGAGGCTGCGGCACGGCAAAGCCATGGATCACGTGGATTAACTCTGGATTTTTAGGCAAAGCCGCGGCACGGCAGAAGAAGAACATGATCTGTAAAGAGGTAAATACACCCGTAGTTATAGAATTTGTACGCGACAATCAGTCTAGTGCACAAACTTGTAAAATACATGTTTTTGGTCATCTAACTTGTTCTCCTGTTCATATACGGTGATTTTACCGTATGCGGCTGTATCTCGTGCACACGCGCGTGCCAACATGGTGGTGGCCCACTCACAATGGGTAATCTGCATGCACTATTTTATTCAGAAAGCATCCTTGTATTTTATTCTTCTATACGCACAGAATCTCTACTATTAAAGGGGATCGATCGTCGTGATGGTTCGACCTCCCTCGATGGTTTGACCTCCTTCCCCGCCTCCCCACCCTTCGTTCGACCAGCGTCCCCCTTAGATTCCCACTTTCCCGATAAAAAGGAAAAGGAAAAATACCTCAAAAAAAAAACCCCACGTCCCCAACTCTCCTCAGCAAACTACCCCATCGCTCCTCCCATCCCATCCCTCCCGAGAAAAATCTCTACTATTAAAGGGGGATCGATCGTCGTGATGGTTCGACCTCCCTCGATGGTTTGACCTCCTTCCCCGCCTCCCCACCCTTCGTTCGACCAGCGTCCCCCCTAGATTCCCACTTTCCCGATAAAAAGGAAAAGGAAAAATACCTCAAAAAAAAAACACCACGTCCCCAACTCTCCTCAGCAAACTGCCCCATCGCTCCTCCCATCCCATCCCTCCCGAGAAAAATCCCCCAAGAAGGCAATCTCCATTGTGCTATTAGCCGACGACCGCCTCCTCGTTGATCACCTCAGCCCTCCTCCACGCCCGCTGCCCCACGGCCGTGGCCGACTCATCCTCCTCTTCGCTCACCGCGCCGGCGAAAGCGCTCACGCGGGCGTCCATGGATCTGATGGTGCTCATCGCTAGCTCGTTTGAGTTTTTTGGTCAACGCCGTGATGCCGGCGCCCACGCGACACTCTGCATGTTCTTCAACGAAGGGAAGGACGAACACCGACATCACCTCTCGCCCTGTCCCGTCCGGTAACAAAAACCCTATCCTCCCACTCCGTTCTCAATGAACCAAACCAAGCAACACACAAACTACATGGGTAAGGAACCTTATGTAGTTATGTATCTGACGACGACGCTAGCAAGCTCCGTTGACCTTGACCGGAACCATCCCTCCAGCAGCAAGGTTCTCACCCCCCCTTCTCTATCTTTCTTGTTTCTTTTATACTGTACATCCTTGTCTGAAGTGACCTGCTGTTCTTCTATGAATAACTGCTGATTCTTGAATAAAATTGACTTCTTTGCAGATTCTCATATGATGAGAAGAAAGATATAGTTGACCTTATGCATTGACTGTCGTTTGGATGTCGGCCATCACCGATCAAAGGATGGTTCTCTGAGACGTTGTGGAGGTGCCACACTAGCCGGCGACGAGCTCCAGGTCAGATAGTAGCGGCCGACAAGTAGAGTCCACTTGTGGAGATGTCATCCAGCTGGTTGATTTATGCCTTTTGCTTGCCTTGGCAACAAGAACTTCGACTGGTTTGCTTTGGTTCAGATTGATTTGATTCTGTAGTTGTGGTAGTGTTTAATTCTCGGATATGAGATGGAAGAATGAGAAAATATGAACTCGTAAAGGTTACAAGTTTGACTTATTTAGAGGTAATTTCAGAGCTACAACATGTAATGCCCCACACTACAGAGCCCCTTCGGGTCTCATATCTCAGAATTCTCCATGTGAGCATAATTGATCTTCCTATGCAATTTTTTTTGTTTTTTAACATGAATGATTATGTTGTAAACCCAATAGTTTCTGCATTATATACTTGATATTTGGTTCTTCTGGATAATCATGATGCAGAGAAAGTAGATTGGAAAGTAAGAGGTGAACTTTCCCTTCTTTCTTGAGAGATTGTTAAGCAAAGGAGAGATGTATCGGTGGTAGATTTTTGGCTGGCAATATCTATCTAATACTATGAAGATAAATGTTCTTGATCCGCCGCTTGGATAAGAGATCTGATGATGTTGATGTTGCTACTTGAGAACTTTACTTGGCCCATAATCCGCGACATTCTGATGGTTGGATAGATTAGAGAAAAAATGGACAAGGTATTGTTTCTTTTCTTGCCATCTTAGTGTTAAATAATTACCCTGTACCTTAGTATCCATAGATAACATTTTTGTATAGCAAAGGTGATAGCTAGATCATAAAATTGGCTGATCTGCATGCCTGATTTGAAAGTACAATCTATACTCATAGCAAGACTTTTATCGCTCAATATATGTCAGAGATGCTTAGATTCTTGGGTTTTCATTGTATAACTTATTACGATGAGACGTACTTCCCATTTTGTTGTCCTGCTAATGACTTATGTGAAATTTACTTATGTGAAAATTTGAACATTTTACCACTCGATCAGCTGCTTAATCCATTCACTAAACTGCAAATTGCTTAATTACATTATTTATCGCAGAGCTTTTACTTGGTGTATGTTAAATATCAGTTTGCTTTAGTGATACTTGGTTGCTCAAGGGAGTAGCATTACATGGTATGAGAAGTAAACATGAAGCGTAAAGTACAAAGCAAACACGAAGCTCTCGCATCATACCTCAAACTGATTTCCTACAGATTTTCCTACAGAACTACTATGCTGAGTCATAAAGTAAATAGAGTAATTTTTTTGTTATGTATATGCTATGTGGTTGCAGCACAATGGACCCTTGGTAAATATATTTCTTTCAGGTTCTAGACGAGGCCAACCAATTAAGAAAAACCTTCTGTCCAATAGAGATGCAGGTTTCTCACATTTCACAAAACAAAACACAATTTCCTTGTTACATCTTCTGTTCAATTCATGCTTTTGACTAGCTGATGTGTGCACTTCATTTTGGAAGGCTGATAGGATTAGTAATGTTTGAACGTGGCCTGACCCTCCATTCATTTGTGATTTGGCTTGTCATGGCTTTCTAATTGCAACGGAGCTGACTTTTAATACAGAGCATGAAGGGTTGTCCAGCCAATCAAGAGCATGTTAGTAAAGTACTGAATGCTTTCTCTTTTCTCTCAAAAAGCAGGGACAAGTTACTGTGCGCCACCACAAGGATGAGAAGCAGACTGTGCGCCACCGCAAGGACAGTAGCGCCGGCTCCTGTGCCAGGTACGAGGTCGACAACAGCCACCGCGATCCCAAGGTCACGCTACCTGAAGACTGCTCCAAGGATATGGTTGTATAATGCCAATTTTTCCAATTGATATTACTAGGAGTAACTACTAAGGTATCATGCACATTTTGAGAAATTTAATTTCAGACTGATATGTAGCTACTTGTTACAAAGAAAGAGCAGTCAATATAACAGATAGCCAAAAATAATTCTTGGTTTGGTGTGCTGTAAAAGAAATTATGGTATGGCCTATCTCGACTTGATAGGGAGAATGTCCGGGAGCTGAAAAGCATGATCTGTGTGCATCTTAAAATATGGCTTGGGAGTTCTGACTAGATGTGTGCAATCTATATTTTTCTTAATCAAGCAATCTTGTGATATACTCATAATTAATGGTATTGGCCAGGCTCAGGTTTTTCTCAGGGGTCCTTCAGATCAGATGATAACGCAACTTCTGTTGTAGAGGAGTTCTGTAGATGATTAGCACCTTCAAGTGCCGCTCAACATGGTGGGAAGGATAATTTAAGTGGCCAGAATTATGTCGAAGGTGCTGAAAAGATGGGTAAGTTTAGTCGCCTTGGAACTATGTTAGTCTAATGATGAGAATTTTATCAACCTTTTGGGATCAATCAACTATAAATAATCTAAAACTTGAAAATACTGTAAATTCTTTTGGATAGTTACACTCGAAAATATGAAGACTCGCAAGCTAGGCTCTACACTAGTTTTATCATATGGACCTAATGAGAATTGTTATACCATGATGTTTTTATGTTGTTAACATTCCACCAGCAATATGGGCTATGACAATACACTCCCTAATCTTTAGCTCAATACGTTTTTCAACATTGTCCTAATCACCCTATTTTTCATGAAACTAATAGTTGCTTTTTGTTTGCTTAATATTTTGTTGGGATTTGTCTGATCTCTGTAGTTTGTTAGCTAAGCAGTACAAGTTTGGCTAGAATTTATATGCTATTACAATTATATATGATGTTGAGAGGAGGCATGCGGGACTTATACTGTGTATACTAATAGACACTGACTTCTTGCAAGTACAAGCTCTTCAGCAAGTTTGTTTCTCAACTCTTCAGCATGTATGCATTGTTCCCTTATGTTGACTTCCTTTTCACCCCAAGATATATTGCACAAGGCTCCCAACATTCTTTAGATCAATTTTTTCAAATTATGCTGGTTTGCCAAATACAATTCTAGAATCTCCTCTCAGAGCAACATCTTCTGAAAGGACAATCATTCTGAGGAATGAGCTACCAAATTGCATGCAAGCGAGTTATCGTTAATTTCAAGCACACAAGAAAAATGTTGAAATATCTCAGGTGAAAGAAATATTGCAAGTGAAAATATATGGCACTTAGAAGAACACTTGTCATGTAAATGAGTTCTTTTTTTTTGCAGTGCCAAGGTGCTTTAGTGAACTTCATGGGTGATGCAGGGCAACAAAGGAAGGAGAGAGAGCTGACGGCATTGAACGTGTGTGCCCGTCATCTCCGTAGACATGGAAGACCTCGCCGATAAGAATTGATTTTAGAGAAGCAGTGTGTGAGATGCCCAGTGAAGACAATGATTTTGGGTTCGTACCAACCAGGTGTTACAGTTAAATTTGTACGTGACAAGTCATCTTGGCAATATGCATAGTGTGATAAAATGGGAGAAATTTAAAATGTGACATTATAGTTAATTGGGTATTTGACATAATTTGTCTCCTGTAGTAAGTGAGATTTGCTAAGGTTGACGGCGGCCATCATCTCTTGTATATCAGATTTGCTAAAGTTGAGAAATGTCTTTAATGATGTTAAAGCGAGAGTGGATGTGGAGGAGAAACATGCGCCAGGAGAAAGATGTCATTTTGTCTTCTTCCAAGAAAAGTGTGGTTAAGGAGTCATATGACTGATACAAGGAAATAAGTGCATGATATTTGTTACTCCCACAGATCCATAAAAAGTGTCGTGCTTGAAAACAACATGGTCTCGTGTTGTTTAATAAACATAGAAAATTAATACAATTATTTGGGTCTGTGTGGTTTTGTATTCCGTGTAATGCATGTACATTCAATTAGGTAGGAAGTAGAGCGACGGCAACAAACCTTGAGCGAAGGAGTGGATCGAGAAAGTAGAACATGTGGAAAATGTGATGAAGTGGGACAAACATGCTGAAACATATAGCCCACATTTTCTATCAGTTCAGACTTTTAGATAAACTTTTTCTTTTGACCAGATTTTTAGATAAATTTAATGGACCATGACTTCAATATAACACCTTAACAAAGTACACCTAAAGTGTCATTGTTATGTTGTCCCGTGACAACGTACGGGCATTCAACTAGTCTTTGAATAAAAAATGTAAAATGTTGTACCGGTGAGTGGGATTCAAACCAACGACTTGATGCCGTTGCGAACCAACCTGTGGTTGGATGGTTAGAGGGGCTGTGGTTTCCCCAGTCCACCAGGGTTCAAATTCGGGTGCTCGCATTTATTCCTGGATTTATTTCAGGATTTTCGCGATGCACATTCAGTGGAGGAGGCGTGCCGTCGACGACAAAGCGCTCTGGTGACTTCGTAAATCTCAAGATGATATGCCGGCTCAGTCTTTTGTAGGTGTTCATAGGGATAAGGTGTGCGTGTGTGCGTTCATAGGGGTGAGTGTATGCGCGTGTATATGAGCGCTTATGTCTGTACTGATGTTAAAAAAAAACTGATGCTGTTAGGTATCATACATAGCCACCCAACCACCTGACAGCTTACGTTTACAACGCACAATTAAGTTAATATAACCCGAACCGGACGAATGAAAATAGAAATCAAAATAATGGAGAAGCCACGGTTCGAACCTATGACCTCATAAGTTTGTTGCGCGTTCGAAAGCCAACGAATCCGGCACATTGACACTTGAAAAAGTAAATACAATTTATCATATGGATTCTTTTTTCTTTCTTTTATGTAAAAACAACAGCTAATATTTTAGATAAACTTTTCGGACAAATCAACTAGATTTTTGTTTGGCTTTGAATAAGTTTCAATACAAAAATCTAGATAAAAGGAAATATAGTGCAGAATGAATGTACATAAATTTTTCAGACAAATCAACTAAATTTTTGTTTGAATTTGAATAATTGTGAACTAAAAGTTCTAGATAAAAATGTAGTGCAGAATGATTGTACGTAAATTATATTGGACAAATCAAAGAAATTTTGTTTGAATTGAAATAATTTAAAATTTGAAAATCTCGATAAAGAATATATAGTGCAGAATGAATGTACATATTTTTGGACAAATCAACTAATTTTTATTTGCATTTGAATAATATATATAAAAGAAAATATAGTTCATAATGTATGTACATAACTTTCTTTCAGAGAAATCAACGGAAATTTTGTTCTATTCAAATAAATTTAAGTTTGAAAATCTAGATAAAAGAAATATAGGTCAGAATGAATGTACATATTTTTTTGGACAAATAAACTAAAGTTTTGTTTGAATTGAATAATTTTAAATTACAAAATCTAGATAAAAGAATATATACTACAAAATGAATGTACGTAATTTTCTTTCAGACAAATCAGCAGAAATTTTGTTTAATCCGTATAATTTAAAATTTGAAAATCTAGAGGAAAGAAATAATGATTGAGAATGTGAACTTTTAACCTAACGGATATAGAGTATAACTTAGTACTCCACGCTTGTTTGGATAGCAAATATTAGACCATCTCCAACAGACGCCGAAAACAGCTTTAGCGCTGCATCGCCTGGTTGGTTTGGCGGCGCGCTTCCCGCCCCACAGTCAGGCTGAAATGCAGCGCGGCCTGCTCAACAATGCAGCTAAAATGCAGCAGCGTGACTAGAAATGTATGCATTTTGAAAGTAGAAATTTTAAAAAACTAGATAGATTGCATAGATTAAACGATACAAAGGTATTTTACATCCGAAACATAGATTACATAAAATAAAAACGACAAACGATAAACATAGATTGCATTAACAAAAAAAAACTACTCTAAGTCGCTATCATCATCACCACTATCATCCTCGGCGGTGTCGTCCGAGGTAGATAGCCAGATGTCCAGCCACCGCTCATCGTTCGGCGTGAAGAACGACCGCCCACCTGCTGCAACGAGGTCGGACTGCGCATTCGCCAACGCCTTCCGCCGACGCCTGTCCAACCGCGACGCACGACGCCTTTGCGTGTCCTCCTCGCGGCGCCGTGCCCAGTAGGCTTGCTCGTAGGTGACGTCCTCCGGGTGGCGCTGGCGCTAGTCCGCCATGACCCGCTCGTCCTCCTGGGCGACGAGGAGGCGGCGTTGCCGCTCGGCGTGCTCCGCACGGTCTTCCGCCGTGTTCGAGCGAGCGCGAGGGCGAGTTGGCGCTTGCTCGGCGTGTACACATCTTGAAGTTCATTTGGCGCGCTGGCGTTTAGGGCGCCACGCCGCCCGCGTCGCTGTGGGCGGCCTGTCGCGCCGTCCGTCGTGCGTGCCGGGGCGAGCCTGAGTTCGACGGAGCGTATCTCGCGTGTAGCTGCCGTTGGCCGCAGGCGAGCGCCGCTGTAGCCGGACGCTCGGCGCGCGCGGCGGCATGGCGGCGTTGCGGTGGCGGGCGCTGGAGCGGTGGCGGGCGCTGAGCGGTGGCGGGCTGAGCGGGCGGCGTCGGTGCGGGCGCTGGGCGTGCGTGGCGAGAGAGGGGGGGAAGAGATGTGTGAAGAAGCGCGGCGCGCGCAGCTTTATAGGAGCGCTTGCTGAGCCAAATCTTCTTGCGAGCTGGCGCTGCGCCAGTATAAGCGGTTCCAGCATGCTTGTTTCCTTGACGCTGAGCGCTGACAAACCGCCCGCAGCGCTAGAAGCTGGGTTTACCCAGCAGCGTCGTTTAGGCGTCTGTTGGAGATGCTCTTAGCTACGGATTTATAGTAAACCAGTTTTTAGCCCATTTTTAGCAAAGCCGATTTTACTAGCAGATAATTGAATAACTAGTTTATAGGAAACTATGTTTGGTTTACGAAAGTGGTAAAATGAGTCCGTTCAGTTCTTTGTTTGGGGAATTGTTTGGAACTCTGGATAAAATTCTCATGACCTTCTATTTCTGCCGGGACACTTTCTCCACCTTGGTCGCCTGTTGACTTTTCTTGAGCTACAGCCTCCGAGCTCACTCGCCATGACGTCCATGGCAGTCCGCCGTGCAGCGCCGGACACGCCGAGTCTGGAGCTCGGCTACGCCTATGGCAGTCATCCATGCAATTGCAACGCATGTACACTCGCCAACATCACCATCACAGACAGCAGTAGCAGAAGGATGACGATTCAAAAGAGTGCTCTGGAATTGTCCCGTGAGCATGTCGGTTTCAGGCCACACTTATGAGGAGTTCGGGATTGAGGCGTCTTTGACGAGGAAGGAGAAAATATTATGCATCCAGGCATCCAGCCATGGCGATACTTTGTTTACTGTTAGTTCATTGAGAAATAAGCGGAGGCGATAGAGATAGTTGTGATCGAGTATACAGGGATCGCGTTTTTGGGAAAACTACTGACAGTCGTTTTTCTATAAACGCAAAATATGAGGATTCCGAGAACCAAGTTTTGTATATCCACGGGTTTGTTAGAGCACCCAAACAAGATTATATTCTGTTAGGAAGTTTTCCAGGTTTATAGAGATCTGGTTTTCCATATACGAAGCAATATGAGGTCGTGTGGTTAGGACACCACCTGTGTAATGCAACAGGGCGTCGGTTTGAACTCGTACTGTCGCTTTCTCTCCGTCCCACTTTTATTTACACCTTACACTGACAGGTGGGACCGAGCGGGCGACTATGTTTACAGCCGTTATCTTTTGTACGAAGTGAAAACAAATACGAGGGCATCTCTACACAAAAAAAATTACATGCACGGGGTTCCGCTCCGTAGGCAGCGAATACACCCGCGTACGAAAAATGTGAACGTATTTGACGTTCCTGCAAGTTTAATCATCAGAAACACGTATTTTACAAGTTTGTGCACCAAACCGATCACCGTGCGCAAGTTTTAAAACTTCCGGTGTACTTACCTCATCTATAAATTACGGTCGATAGTGTAAATTACAGTTTTGCCAATCACAGATTTTGCCAGTCGTCAGACCGCTCCAGGTATTTGGAGCGTAGAATATTTTTGTGTTCCTCGATATATGGAGCCTCCAAGGCGAAATTTTGTAGAATTGTGTAGTGTGCTTGAGTGATAGAATGCTCGTCCGTACATATTATTTGATTCGGTCATAGCGTGTCATTTTCATCCAGTCTGCCCTTATGCATGATTAAGGAACACCAATCGGCTTAATGTTAGGAATAAAGTCAACACAAAACTCAATGAACTCCTCATTTTCATGACCCTTGGAGATGTTTCCTTCGAGTAGTAGCACGGCTATGAACATATTTCTTTAAGACTCCATGAACCTCTCAAATGGGAACATATTGTGTAGAAATGCAGGACCCAGAACAGCAATCTCTTCGCATAGGTGAACTACGATGTGCGTCATGATATTGAAGAAAGATGGTGGGAACACCAACTTGAAACTGACAAGACATTGCATCAAATCATTCTCTAATCTTGGTATGATTTCTGAATTGATTACCTTCTGAGAGATTGCATTAAGGAATGCACATAGCTTCACAATGGTTAATCGAACATTTTCTGGTAGAAGCCCCCTCAATGCAACCGGAAGTAGTTGCGTCATAATCACGTGGCAGTCATGAGACTTCAGGTTCTGGAAATTTTTCTCTGCCATATTTATTATTTCTTTTATATTCGACGAGAAGCCAGACGGGACCTTCATACTGAGAAGGCACTCAAAGAAGATTTCCTTTTCTTCTTTGGTAACAGCGTAGCTGGCATGACCCTGATGTATGTCGTCTTTTCCGTGCATCGTTGCTGGTTCTCCGTGCCTCCGGTGTATCTTTTGTCCTCCCATACATGCCCAAGAAGCTAAGCAGGGTCACGTAAAGATTTTTAAATCACGTGCATCACATCGATTGCAGAGCAGACCTTTAGCTCTTTCCAATAGGGTAGGCACCAAGATATAGATTTCTTCTTTCACATGTGTGCGAGTCCGTCAGCGTCATTCTGAACAGGTTGTCCTCCAGGACCCTTTCCAAAGATTACCTTTAAATCCTTGACCATATCATGTACATCATCACCAATACGGTGGCGAGGCTTCACCCGATGATCTGCCTCACCTTTGAAATGATTGCCTTTCTTTCTTACGGGATGCCTGCTCGAAAGCAAACGACGATGTCCCAGGTACACATTCTTATTACAATTATTCAAATATATACTATCGGTATCATCCAAACAATGCGTGCATGCGCGGTATCCTTTGTTTGTCTGTCCCGAAAGATTACTGAGAGCAGGCCAATCATTAATGGTCACAAACAACAACACATGTAGGTCAAATTCTTCCTGATTGTCCTGATCCCACGCACGTACACGTTTTTCATTCCACAGCTGTAAGAGTTCTTCAACTAATGGTCTTAGGTACACATCAATGTCGTTGCCGGGTTGCTTAGGGCCTTGGATGAGCACTGATATCATAATATACTTGCGCTTAATGCACAACCAAGGAGGAAGGTTATACATATATAGAGTCATAGGCCAGGTGCTATGATTGCTGCTCTGCTCCCCAAAATGATTAATGCCATATGTGCTTAGACCAAACCATATGTTCCTTGAGTCATCTGCAAAGTCCCTCCAGATCCTCCCAATTTTTCTCCATGCGACCCTTCAGCGAGTACTCTCAACTCCCGTCTTTCTTCTGTCTTCTTTGTGCCATCGCATCAACTTGGCATGCTCTTTGTTTTAGAACAAGCGTTTTAACCGTGGTATTATAGAAGCATACCACATCACCTTGGCAGGAATCTTCTTCTGGGCACTCGCCTCGACATCACCGAGGGTCATCGCGGCTGATCTTATAGCGCAATGCACCGCATACCGGTATGCATTCAAATCCTCGTACTCACTGCGATAGAGGATGCAGTCATTAGGGCATGCATGTATCTTCTCCATCTCTAATCCTAGAGGGCGACAACCTTCTTTGCTTTATGCGTACTCTCGGGCAATTCGTTGTCCTTTAGAATCATCTTCTTTAACATTATCACCAACTTTCCTAGTCCCTTGGCAGATACACCATTATCGGCCTTCTATTGCAGCAATTCCAGTGTGGTGCCCAACCTTTTCTTGTCGGGTTCGCAATTTGGGTACAATGATTTCTTGTGATTCTCTAACATGCACCGCAACTTCAGCCTCTCCTTTTCACTTGTGCAGTTTCTTTTGCATCGGCAATGGCCCGACCAAGATCATCAATGGGTTCATCGATGCCTCTTCTTCATCTTCTTCCCACATTGTCGGCTCAGCTTCTCCCTATTATTGTACCATCGTATTCGGTGAACCCATGGCCAGGATACCTATCGTCGTCCTGTTCTTCTTCTTCATCGTCTTCTATCATTACCCCTCTTTTTCCGTGCTTGGTCCAAACGTTATGTGGGGCATGAAACCGGACTCAAACAGGTGGACGTGAATGGTTTTTGACTTAGAGTAATTCCGATAATTCTTACAGCCGGCACATGGACAATACATAAAATCATCTGCCCGCTTCTTTGCCTCAGTACAAGCGAAAAAAATACGCACGCCATTAACAAACTGGGAGAGCATCGGTCATCATACAACCATTGTCGGCTCATCTTCATTACATAGCACCAAAAAGACCAAATTAATACAAGTTCATACACACTTATTCTCATAAAACAATATACAAACTCTCTAGCTAAAGCATTTAAATGCAACAACAAATGTGCTCAAGATCGCAACTAAGGTAACAATTGATCCAACAGCATAATGACAACAAGCCTCACTATCAATGACATATTTTCTAATCTTTCTAATCTTCGAGTGCATTTTCTCCAAATTGATCTTGTGATCATCGACGACATCGGCAATATACAACTTCAGTTTCATCTTCTCTTCTTCAATTCTTTTCAGTTTTTATGTCAAATACTCATTTTCTTTTTCAACTAAATTTAACCTCTCGACAAGAGGGTCGGCTGGAATTTCCGGTTCACATACCTCATAGATAAAAATATCTATGTCAACTTGATGGGCATAACTTGTCATAAACACGAAATGCAACAAATAGTTATAAAAGAGAATATACTACATCCGAATCATAAACCGGACGAGGGCCGACGGGGACGGATATCAAAACCATGGCACTATGTATAACAAACAACGTACGGGTAAGAAAAGTATACAAGTAACTATATATCTAAATCACACAAACATGATTTTTTTATATAAAAAAGATAAGAACAAGAGGCTCACCAAGGTGGTGCCGGCAACGGTACGGTGCGGGCGATCGACGTTGGTTAGGACAAACTAAGAGTTAATTCGAGCTCAAATTGCATATAAATAAAAAAACTACCACATATAATTACCCCCAGACTAAAAATCATAAATCACTATACTTATAGAGCATTGGAAGAGCTAATCTAGCAATAAGAGATGAAAGGACATAGTTGCTAACCTTTTGTGATCACTTGGATGGATGGGGGGCCTTCAAATCTTGACAAATTTTGGCAAAAAAGAAGGATGAGCTCGAGCAATGGGGATGAACAGAGGAGAGGAATGAATGAAAGAGGAAAACAAAGAGAAATGGGCTCGAGCTCGACGAAGGGTTTATATAGAGGCATCTTTAGTCCCGGTTGGTTATACGAACTGGGACTAAAGGTGCATCTCTAGTCCTGGTTCGTTCCACAAACCGGGACTAAAGGTGTTAGTGGGGCCCCAGCCTGCCGCCACCTCTTTAGTCTCGGTTCATGGCACGAACCGGTACTATAGGTTCAACATGAAATGAGACTAATGAGTGCCGCCCGCCTAACCGTTGGAACCAGCACTAATGAGGTGAACATAAGGTCGTTTTTCTACTAGTGTCACCACCCTAGAACACGGATGGGGACTGCTACATCTCGAGCTTGCGTTGGATTTCCCGAAGAGGAGAGGATGATGCAGCACAGTATCGCAAGTATTTCCCTCAGTTTTTGAGAACCAAGGTATCAATCCAGTAGGAGACCACGCGCAAGTCCCTCGTACCGCACAAAATGATAGCTACTGCAACCAACGCTTACGGGTTGTCAATCCCTTCACGGTCACTTACGAGGTGAGATCTGATAGAGATAATATTTTTGGTATTTTTGGTATAAAGATGCAAAGTAAAAAGTAAAAGCAAAAGCAAGTAAATAAAGTGATGGAGATTGATATGATGAGAATAGACCCCGGGGCCATAGGTTTCACTAGTGGCTTCTCTCAAGAGCATAAGTATTCTACGGTGGGTGAACAAATTACTGTTGAGCAATTGATGAAATTCAGCATAGTTATGAGGTTATCCAGAAATGATCATGTATATAGGCATCACGTCCGTGACAAGTAGACCAAACGATTCGCATCTACTACTATTACTCCACTCATCGACCGCTATCCAGCATGCATCTAGAGTATTAAGTTAAAAAGAGTAACGCCTTAAGAAAGAAGACATGATGTAGAGGAATAAATTCATGCAATATGATAAATACCCCATCTTGTTATCCTCGATGGCAACAATACAATACGTGCCTTGCAACCCTTTACATCCTTTGGTAAGGTCACCGCAAGATTGAACCCAAAGCTAAGCACTTCTCCCATTGCAAGAACTACCAATCTAGTTGGCCAAACCAAGCGGATAATTCAAGAGACTTGCAAAGATAACTCAATCATACATAAAAGAATTCAGACAAGAACCAAATATTTTCCATAGATAAGTTGGATCATAAACCCGCAATTCATCGGTCTCAACAAACACACCGCAAAAAGAAGATTACATCGAATAGATCTCCACGAGAGAGGGGGAGAACATTGTATTGAGATCCAAAAAGAGAGAAGAAGCCACCTAGCTACTAACTATGGACCCAAAGGTCTGAAGTAAACTACTCACACTTCATCCGCGGGGCTATGGTGATGATGTAGAAGCCCTCCGTGGTGGATGCCCCCTCCGGCGGAGCTCCGAAACAGGCCCCAAGATGGGATCTTGTGGATATAGGAAGTCACGGCGGTGAAATTAGGTTTTTGGCTCCGTCCCCTATCTGTTGAAGTGCGTGGGTATATGTAGGAGGAAGGAGTACGTCGGTGGAGCGTTAGGGGGCCCACGAGGTAGGGGGCGCGCCCAGGGGGGAGGGCGCGCCCCCACCCTCGTGACCGCCTCTGCCACTTCTTGGAGTAGGGTCCAAGTCTCCTAGATCACGTTCGGTGAGAAGATCAGTTCCCAAAGGTTTCATTCCGTTTGGACTCCGTTTGATATTCCGTTTCTTCGAAACACTAAAATAGGAAAAAAAACAGCAATTCTGGGCTGGGCCTCCGGTTAATATGTTAGTCCCAAAAATAATATAAAACTGGAAAATAAAGCCCATTATAGTCCAAAACAATAGATAAAGTAGCATGGAGCAATCAAAAATTATAGATCGTTGGAGCGTATCGACGCATCATCAAGCTTAATTCTGCTCGTCCTCGAGTAGGTAAATGATAAAAGAGAATTTTTTATGCGGAGTGATACTTTGGCATAATTTCAATGTAAATCTTCTTAATTGTGACATGAATATTCAGATTCGAAAGATTCAAGAAAAAAGTTCATATTGACATAAAAATAATAATACTTCAAGCACACTAATCAAAATAATTATGTCATCTCAAAATAACATGGCCAAAGAAAGTTCATCCCTACAAAATCATATAGTTAGGCTATGCTTCATTTTCGTCACACAAAGATGTTCCCAACTTCTATACCCCCGATGACAAGCCAAGCAATTGTTTCATACTTAAATAATCTCAAACTTTTTCAACCTTCACGCAATACATGGCGTGAGCCATGGATATAGCACTATGGGTGGAATAAAATATGATGATGGGGATTGTGTGGAGAAGACAAAAAAGGAGAAAGTCTCACATCGACGAGGATAATCAACGGGCTATGGAGATGCCCATCAATTGATGTCAACATGAGGAGTAGGGATTGCTATGCAACGGATGCACTAGAGCTATGAATGCTCAACAAAAGAGAACTAGTGGGTGTGCATCAAACTTTCTTGCTCATGAAGACCTAGGGCATTTGAGGAAGCCCATCGTAGGAATATACAAGCCAAGTTCTATAATGAAAAATTCCCACTAGTATGAAAAAGACAACTTATGAGACTCACTATATGAAAAACATGGTGCTACTTTGAAGCATAATATATGAGACTCACTACATCACTAGTAGAAAAAGGGTCATACGTGAAGCCCAATAGTGCGGTTTGTATTAGAGCCGCACTAATGTGTACAATAGCACCGGTTCGTGGCGGCGATCAATAGCACCGGTTCGTGGCTAACCTTTAGTACCGGTTCATGCCACAAACGGGTACTAAAGAGGCTGTGTCACTGCGGTCGAACTATGGCCCCACCATCACCATTTAGTGCGGTTCGTACCACGAACCGGTACTAATGAGGTTATGGCAAGCTATGTTTAGTCCCACCTCGCCAAGAGAGAGGGAGTAAGAGCGGTTTATAAGCCCTGAGTGCAGAGACAATGAAGAAGAGGCTCGGTGCTCACGTTGCTTAGCTTCAAGCCTTTGGGAATACGGTAGATTGCAGAGCTACAGCAGGCAGTTTACTATCCCAAAGGCTTGAAGCAAATTAACAGCATTGCACCTCTTTTTATTTTAATAACTTATTACAACTCCGGACTTCTTCTTTTTATTTTAATAACTTATTACAACTCCGGACTTCTTCTGTTATGGCAAAAGGAAGGAGGAGAAGAAGAAGGAGGAGGAGGAGAAGAAGAAGAAGAAGAAGAAGAAGAAGAAGAAGAAGAGGAGGAAGAATGAGAAGAGGAAACTCCGGACTTCTTCTTTTTATTTTAATAACTTATTACAACTCGGACTTCTTCTGTTATGGCAAAAGGAAGGAGGAGAAGAAGAAGAAGGAGGAGGAAAGAAGAAGAAGAAGAAGGAAGAAGAAGAAGAAGAAGAGGAGGAGGAAGAATGAGAAGAGGAAGAAGAAGGAGAAGAAGAAGGAGGAGGAGGAGGAGAAGAAGAAGAAGAGAAGAAGAAGAAGAAGAGGAGGAGGAAGAATGAGAAGAGGAAGAGGAAGAAGAAAAAGAAGAAGGAGGAGAAGGAGAAGGAGAAGGAGAAGGAGAAGGAGAGGATGAGGAGAAGAAGAAGAAGAAGAAGAAGAAGAAGAAGAAGAAGAAGAAGAAGAAGAAGAAGAAGAAGAAGAAGAAGAAGAAGAAGAAGAAGAAGAAGAAGAAGAAGAAGAAGAAGAAGAAGAAGAAGAAGAAGAAGAAGAAGAAGAAGAAGAAGAAGAAGAGGAAGAAGAAGAAGAAGAAGAAGAAGAAGAAGAAGAAGAAGAAGAAGAAGAAGAGGAGAAGAAGGAGGAGGAAGAAGAAGGAGAAGAAAGAATAAGAAGAGGAAGAAGAAGGAGAAGAAGAAGAAGGAGAAGGAGAAGGAGAAGAAGAATAAGAAGAGGAAGAGGAAGAAGAAGAAGAAGGAGGAGAAGGAGAAGGAGAAGAAGAATAAGAAGAGGAAGAGGAAGAAGAAGAAGGAGAAAGAGAAGGAGAAGAAGAAGGAGGATGAGGAGAAGAAGAAGAAGAGGAAGAAGAAGAAGAAGAAGAAGAAGAAGAATAAGAAGAGGAAGAGGAAGAAGAAGGAGAAGAAGAAGAAGAAGAAGAGGAGGAGAAGAAGGAGGAGGAAGAAGAAGGAGAAGAAGAAGAATAAGAAGAGGAAGAAGAAGGAGAAGAAGAAGAAGGAGAAGGAGAAGGAGAAGAAGAATAAGAAGAGGAAGAGGAAGAAGAAGGAGAAGAAGAAGAAGAGGAGGAGAAGAAGGAGGAGGAAGAAGAAGAAGAAGAAGAAAACTACTCAGAAATAAATAGAAGAAAAAAAATAAAGCAGAAAATTAAAAAAAATGTTGGGGCGCTGCCCGTGAACCTTGAGGCGCTGCCAGTGAGCCTACCAGTCCTAGGGTGTGCAAATGCAGGCCGGAAGGGCCAGGAGGCTCACCGGCAGCGCGCATATAGTTAGGCCCAGAAGCCTGCTATTCAGAGGAGTTCGAAAGGGCAGCTGCGGCTGGGTTTATAAACCAGTCTGGCTGCCCTTCGCTCGGCGAGGTGGGACTAAACATAGCGCATCATGGTGGTAAGCGACGGCCTTTAGTACCGGTTTGTGGCACAAACCGGTACTAAAGGCCCCCCCTTTAGTACCGGTTGGTGGCACCAACCGGTACTAAAGGGCTTCGTTTCCCGCCGCTTGGGCTGGCCAAAATTGGCCTTTAGTACCGGTTGGTGGCTCCAAATGGTACTAAAGGTCAGTCCTATATATATGGCACTTACAAAAATTCAGTTATCGTCGCCACTTCTCGTTCCACGAATCGCGCGAGAGTCGATCTCTCCGCCGTCGCCCTTGCCGCCCCCGCCGCCCGTCGTCGTCGTCGCCGCGCGCCCCGCCGCCGTCGTCGTCGCCGCCCGCTTACCCCACCCGCGCCGTCTCGATTATCGCCGCCCATGCGCCCCCTTGCCCGTCGTCTCGTCGCCGTCGATCCCGCCCGCCGCCCGTCGTCGTCGCCGTCCCCCCCGCCCGTCGTCGCCGTCCCGACCCCGCCGCCGTCGTCGCCGCCCGCCGCCCAGACGCGCCGCCAGTCGTCCATACACACACACACGCCGCATCCACACATACACACACACACACTACAAACACCACACACACACACACACACACACACACACACACACACACACACACACACGTACACTACACACACATATACAAACCCTACACACACATATATTTTTACTTATTTTCTGTTTTCTAATGTTTAGATTAATTAGAACTATATCTATAGTTAATTTATTTTAGAATGTTAGAAATGTTATGTTAGATGAATTAGAAATATGTTAATGTTTATTTTAGTAAATGCTTTGAACTAGTTGAATTAATATGTAGAACTAGTTTTTTAGTAAATGCTTAGTTGAACTACTAGTTGAATTAATTAATATAATTACTAGTTTATTTTTAGTAAATGCTTAGTTGAACTAGTTGAATTAATAGATTTTTCTGTTAATAGATTTTTTTCTGTTAATAGATTTTTTCTGTTAATAGATTTTTTGGTGATATTATTATTGAATATGCATGTTTGGTGATACTATTGTTAATAGTTTTTTGGGTGATATTTAGATTGTGTAATTAATTTTGTTCATAGAATTTTAATGATTTTTTGTTCATAGTATTACAAAAGGAAAAAAGAAGAAGTAGTTTATTTATAGTTGAACTAGCTAGTTGATTTAATAAACTAATTTATTTTACTATATATAAGTAGTTTCTTTTTAGTAAGTACTACTTATTTATTTATAGTAAGTGCTTAGTAGTTGAACTAGATAGTTGAACTAGATAGTTGACTAATAAAACTAAATTATGAGCGTGGGCGGAAATGTCGTACTCATCGGACGACGATAACCGCCGAAGTCGACCGGTGCCACGATAACCGAGGTATCTGCGACAGGTTCATTGAGCTGGATGAAGATCGGCGCTTCAGCATTAACCTCGAGGAGACTTGCGATGTTCATACGATGCATAGCAGCGACAATAGGTTTTTTCGTAATTAAGCGACTTCAACTATTTTAACGTGTATTTTCATCTTTCCAATTCGACTAGCTTATCCCATGCTTTGCAAGACGCTATGTCTTGGAGAGGATGGGTATTGAAGACCATGAAAATTTCGAAACCAAAAAAATTATCCTAAGTACCGAACATGGCGTGGATTTTCAAGTAAAGCTGTACAATGCTCAGAATGTAACCCATTTTGGTTGCAAAATTGGGATGCATTTTGCAAGATGTATGGTCTTGATGAGGGTATGACTATCACCATGGATCTTGGTGATCCTACAATCGAGCAAGAGACACCTACGATTTGGGTCTTTGTGGATACACCTCCAGTTCTTCCCTCATGTGAGCTAAACATAGTTATTAAGTAATTTATATTGTTTATTTCAAAATATATAGTTGACAACTTATCTCCATTGACAGCTTATTTTAATTCTTCAAAGAATGTGCGGAAGATGGTAGACAGAGCGCACTACACGAAGGCTGCGAATTAACTTATCGGGAGAAAGCGACATCTGGTCGGATTTTGTACTGATCTTGAGAATTACAATATCTACAATCAAACTCCTCAACATTATGGTCAATACGTGCCACTAGTGCACGTGTTGAACTCTGAACTACCATGGAGATACCTTGGTAAGATTATTTTTACTATTTCAACATCCGTGCATCTTTTTGCACACTTCTAAAACTAGTACATCATTGCTAACTACAAAGTTATTATTATGTTTTCAACAGATAATCCCGAATGAATGTGTGCCTCATCGATGTATACGCGTGGTAGCCTTCATGTTTTGAACATACTACCAGGTCGTCCTATGAATCTCAACTGTCCATACCGGGTTTCTAAAAGAAGTGGAGACATAACAATCAAAGAATGGAAAAAATGTATGGACTGTCGTAAGGAGCTTCTTGGAAGCAATAAGCAGCGAAAGGCAAGAATTGGAGACAGGATGATCGCCATTCTTCATAATGGAGAGTCAGGGTCTATATTGTTTTATGCTATTTTACCTTAAGGGTGTTTAGGTCCTACGATCATCGAGGATCATGTGCTAAGAACAATTATGTAGGGTTGGGTTCGATGACTATATATGAGGATGATGATCGTATGACTTATTATTAATAACGAGTAGAAGTTGTATGATGATGCATGATTAGTAGGACTTGTTATTATATATATATGATGATGTAATGATGCAAAAGCATGCATGAGCATGTTATATCTGCGGGTGCAATGAACATAGCAGCAGCGTTGATAAACAATTAAAGCATGCATGATGTATATATGATGCATAACGTGTACAATGTGTAGTATCATAAAATACCAGCAAACGAAAAAGAATTAAAATGGAAACACAAAACTAAATGAAAAGAAATCATAAAACTAAAACCCACCAAACCTTATAGTACGGTTGGTGTTACCAACCGTACTAAAACCTCGAGCCGCCAAGCTGGCTAGTGCCACGTGGTAGCCCTTTAGCACCGGTTCATGCTGAACAGGTGCTAAAGGGAGGGCTTTAGTGACCACTAATTAGTGCGGTTATGTAACCGGCACTATAGGGCTCTCGAACCGGTGCTAATGCCGGTTCTGCACTAGTGCATGAAGAACGAGGTGCTACTTTGAAGCACAAAATATGAGACTTACTACATGAAGAACATGGTGCTACTTTGAAGCACAAGTGTGGGAAAAGAGATAGTAGCATTGCCCTTTTTTGGGCCTTTTTTTGTCCTTTCTCTTTTTTTATTTGGGCAATGCTCTAATAATGATGGTCATCACACTCTATTGATTACAACATAAGGATTACAAGGCGAAACTAGAACAAGGTATGACTCTATATGAATGCCTCCGTGATGTACGGGATGGTGCAATGAATCAAGAGTGACATGTATGAAAAATAATGCATGGTGGATTTGCCACAAATACGATGTCAACTACATGATCATGCAATGGCAATATGACAAAAGTAATGTATGTCATAATAATGATGAACGGAACGGTGGAAAGTTGCATGGCAATATATCTCGAATGGCTATGGAAATGCCGAATAGGTAGGTATGGTGGCTGTTTTGAGGAAGATATAGGGAGGTTTATATGTGATAGAGCGTATCATATCACGGAGTTTGGATGCACCGGTGAAGTTTGCGCCAACTCTCAATGTGAGAAAGGGCAATGCACGGTTTCGAAGAGGCTAGTAATGGCGGAAACATAAAAGTGTGTATAATCCATGGACTCAACATTAGTCAAAAGAACTCATATACTTATTGCAAAAATTTAGAAGTCATCAAAAATCAAGTACTACGCGCATGCTCCTAGGGGGATAGATTGGTAGGAAAAGACCATCGCTCGTCCCCAACCGCCACTCATAAGGATGCACAAGCCAGGTACACTTCATGTTTCAAATTTGTTACACAACTTTAACCATACGTGCATGCTACGGGATTTAGCAACTTCAACACAAGTATTTCTCAAATTCACAACTACTCAACTAGCATGACTTTGATATTATTACCTTCATATCTCAAAATAATTATCAAGCATCAAACTTATCTTAGTATTCAACGCACTCAAAAGAAAGTTTCACATAACTTGAACACCAAGTATATTAACATTAAGAAAAATATCATGCTATTAACGACTCTCAAAATAATCTAAGTGAAGCATGAGAGATTAAGTTTCTTTAAAACAAATCCACCACCGTGATCTAAAAGATCTAAGTGAAGCACTAGAGCAAAAATTATCACGCTCAAAAAGATATAAGTGAAGCACTATGAGCAAATTATCAAGCTCAAAAGATATAAGTGAAGCACATAGAGTATTCTATCAAATTCCAAATCATGTATGGCTCTCTCAAAAGGTGTGTACAGCAAGGATGATTGTGGTAAACTAACAAGCAAAGACTCAAATAATACAAGACGCTCCAAGCAAAACACATATCATGTTGGTGAATAAAAATATAGCTCCAAGTAAATTACCGATGGAAGTGGATGAAAGAGGGGATGCCTTCCGGGGCATCCCCAAGCTTTGACTTTTTGGTGTCCTTGGATTATCTTGGGGGTGCCATGGGCATCCCCAAGCTTAGGCTTTTGCCACTCCTTGTTCCATAATCCATCAAAAGAATTCACCCAAAACTTGAAAACTTCACAACACAAAACTCAATAGAAATCTCGTGAGCTCCGTTAGAGAAAGAAAACAAAAGACTACTTTAAGGTACTCTAATGAACTTATTCTTTATTTATATTGGTGTTGAACCTAATGTATTCCAACTTTTCTATGGATTGTAAACTATTTTACTAACCATAGATTCATCAAAATAAGCAAACAGCACACGCAAAACAGAATCTGTCAAAAACAGAACAGTCTGTAGAAATCTGTAACTAACGCAAACTTCTGGAACTCTAAAAATTCTACCAAAATAGGACGTACTGAAAAAATTGTTTATTGATCAGCAGAAAAAAGAATCAATGAAAAAACACGTTCCTGTGATTTATTGATTTGTTTCTCGTGAGCGCAAAGTTTCTGTTTTTCAGCAGAATCAAATCAACTATCATCATAGCTTATCCTATAGGTTCTACTTGGCACAAACACTAATTAAAACATAAAACCACATCTAAACATAAAGTAGATACAAAATTTAGCACTAAACAGGAACAAAAACAAAGAACACAAAATAAGATTGGGTTGTCTCCCAACAAGCGCTATCGTTTAACGCCCCTAGCTAGGCATAAAAGCAAGGATAAATCTAGGTATTGCTATCTTTAATTTTCAATTTTTTAGCGGAGTCATGCTCGAATCCGGGTGGTTCTTGCCGCTTCCCATCATACTCGGAAATTTTTAGATCTAAAGAATCCAACCGCTTATTACAAAGAGTAATCAACATATTCATGCGGTGAAGATTTCCGCTAACACTTTTAAGAGGCTCAAGAGACTTTTGTAAAAAATTGGTACTTCGCAAATCTTCTCAAACACTTGGGTTTCTTCCTTGGTAGGATGAGACCCTCCCTTTTGGGGTAGTGTTCCCACTATTCCCTCTATAATTTCATGCGCAATACTGGGATCAATTTCAATAAAATTTCCCTTGGCAATGCAATCCAAGAGTTGTCTATGCGTCATATTTAACACAACATAAAAAATGCGAAGAAGGATTCTAAAGTTCACCTCTAGGGTGCACTTACGATAAGATTCCATCATCCTATACCAAGCATCTTTTTAATTTTCTCCTGGCCGTTGCTTGAAGTGAAGAACTTCAAACTCGGGAGACATAGGAGCGGATAAGGAATTTGACATAGCGACAAGCAAGCAAACTAACACACGAGCAAACAAAAGACAAAGGGAAAAAGAGGAGGAGATTGAGAAAGAGAGGGCGAATAAAACGGCAAAGGTGAAGTGGGGGAGAGGAAAAGGAGAGGCAAATGGCAAATAATGTAATGCGAGAGATAGGGATTGCGATGGGTACTTGGTATGTTCACTTTTATGTAAGCCTCCCGCAACGGCGCCAGAAATTCTTCTTGCTACGTCTCAAGCTTGCGTTGGATTTCCCCGAAGAGGGGAGAATGATGCAGCATAGTAGCATAAGTATTTCCCTCAGTTTTTGAGAACCAAGTTATCAATCCAGTAGGAGACTACACGCAAGTCCCTCGCACCTGCACAAAACGATAGCTACTCACAACCAACGCTTAGGGGTTGTCAATCCCTTCACGGTCACTTACGAGGGTGAGATCTGATAGAGATAATATTTTTGGTATTTTTGATATAAAGATGCAAAGTAAAAAGTAAAAGCAAAAGCAAGTAAATAAAGTGATGGAGATTGATATGATGAGAATAGACCCGGGGGCCATAGGTTTCACTAGTGGCTTCTCTCAAGAGCATAATTATTCTACGGTGGGTGAACAAATTACTGTTGAGCAATTGACAGAATTGAGCATAGTTATGAGGTTATCCAGGCAATGATCATGTATATAGGCATCACGTCCATGACAAGTAGACCAAACGATTCGCATCTACTACCATTACTCGACTCATCGAGCGCTATCCAGCATGCATCTAGAGTATTAAGTTAAAAACAGAGTAACGCCTTAAGCAAGATGACATGATGTAGAGGAATAAATTCATGCAATATGATAAATACCCCATCTTGTTATCCTCGATGGCAACAATACAATCGTGCCTTGCAACCCTTTACATCCTTTGGGTAAGGTCACCGCAAGATTGAACCCAAAGCTAAGCACTTCTCCCATTGCAAGAACTACCAATCTAGTTGGCCAAACCAAGCGGATAATTGAAGAGACTTGCAAAGATAACTCAATCATACATAAAAGAATTCAGAGAAGAATCAAATATTTTCCATAGATAAGTTGGATCATAAACCCACAATTCATCGGTCTCAACAAACACACCGCAAAAAGAAGATTACATCGAATAGATCTCCACGAGAGAGGGGGAGAACATTGTATTGAGATCCAAAAAAAGAGAAGAAGTCATCTAGCTACTAACTATGGACCCGAAGGTCTGAAGTAAACTACTCACACTTCATCGGCGAGGCTATGGTGATGATGTAGAAGCCCTCCGTGGTGGATGCCCCCTCGTGAACTCGGAACAAGCCCCAAGATGGGATCTCATGGATCAGGAAGTTACGGTGGTGGAGTTAGGTTTTGGCTCTGTCCCCGATCTGTTGGGGTACATAGGTATATATAGGAGGAAGGAGTGCGTCGGTGGAGCATCCGTGGGCCCACGAGTAGAAGCGCGCCAGGAGGGAGGGCGCGCCACCCACCTCGTGACCGCCTTTGGCACTTCTTGAAGTAGGGTCCAAGTCTCTGGATCACGTTCGGTGAGAAGATCACGTTCCCGAACGTTTCATTCCGTTGATATTCCGTTTCTTGAAACACTGAAATAGGCAAAAAACAGCAATTACAGGCTGGGCCTCCGGTTAATAGGTTAGTCCCAAAATAATATAAAAGTGGAAAATAAAGCCCATTATAGTCCAAAACAATAGATAAAGTAGCATGGAGCAATAAAAATTATAGATACGTTGGAGACGTATCGGGGACCGAGAGCAAGTCACCAAGGAGGTCTTCTTGCACAACCACCTCGTTGAACCTAGCTCTGCGAGAGCACCACCGTCGGCGCAAGGACCGGACACACGACAAGAAGAAGTTGTTGTTCACGAAACTCCGAGCAACTAGCAACCTAGGACCCTGCTCACAAGACAGAGCCTCCAAGGAGGACACGACGCCACAACGCCGCCATCGTGCAGTGCTGGAACCGCCATACCAATGGTGTTTTCACCGAGAGACCATGGTGAATGGGGTCACCATGATGGCGCCTCAAGGAGGAAAACGACAAACAACGGTGTCGATATCACCGGCACCGACATAGTCGGGCAGAGCTTTCGCTCGGGACTCAACCCCCACCACCCGGATCCAATAGCCATGGCCGACTAAGGAAAGTTGCCTACAACGCCCAAAACAGGTCGCGTGGCAACGAATACCTCACCCGCATGATGGACGCCCCCAGAATGAGCCACCTCACCGCCCACGGCCGAGGCAACACACAAGCACCCACACAGCGACACCCGCCAGAAAGGTGCCGCCGTGCCCACCGTTCGGAGCCGCCGCTCTGGAAACCAAAGAGATCTATCCTCACCCACCACACACAAGGTGATGGACCGCAGGCACGTAGCATGCCACCCCTGCTGCTGCACCGGCGCAGCTCCACCACCCTCAACACCCAAAGCCGCCACCTTTCACTTGTATGAAGACAAACCCTAGATCTGGCCTCCTGGGCATCCCAGATAAGCAACCACAACGGCTACCAACACGACAAGGGCCATGCCCACGGACTCCATCAGATCGGAGGCAGCCCGCCGAAGCTAGTGGATCCGGCAACCGGCGAAGATCGAGACACCCACCCAAGACCGGCCGCCATATGCGCGGATCCAAGCCTCTAGGCTCCAACGACAGCAGCCCGCGCCACCCCCACGCCCGCACACCTGCCGAGGGCCGCGCCGCCACCAAGCAAGGCCATGGCAGGCCAGGTCAGGGGAAGGACGCCGGGGCGAGATCTCGCATTAGTATTGTGCGACACGAGCTGAGAGCCCTGGCGTTTCTTGGAATGCATACGTGTGTGTTGCACAGTATTAACGTAAATGTTTTCTTTAGGAATATTGGGACGTTCAGCACATCTCACATGGCTTGCTCCGTTTGACTATGTGTGATCGGAGGATCTATCACCGACCATTAAATTGGGTTGTGTCCGATGAGGCTCCCTATTTCCGACCTTCGTAAGGCAGCGGTTCAGAATAACTCATGCATGTTAGACATTGTGCAAGCCCTAGAATCATCTTTTAGTCACATCCAAACTTGATAGTCTTGACATCAAGAATATCTTCAAGTTACTTGATTAATACACTATATAAAAACAAGCTCAACAAATTATAGAGATATTTAATGATACATGGGGAAAAGATAATTTACAAATACACTAGTGTAACTTTATGTATGTATCGTTGTGATAATATTATTTGTCTAAGATCTTTATTAAAATCCATTTTAAGAAAAAAATTAGCAAATATCCAAACAAAATAATATATGTTTGCCCAAATGCTGCAAGTTACTTAGCACTAAAGGTTTTAACAATACATACTATGATGGTATCAATTTATTATTATAAAATACATTAACATGCTTGTATATTATTAATGTATCAAGTTATACTTAAAATTAGTATTATAGTACAATATATAAGTAAATTTTACCAATCAGAAGAACCACAATTTAAGGAAAATAAAATTAGCTGCGGAATAGGAAAGTTTAGTATAAATATGAGAAATAATTTCAGTACAAATAGCAGAGGAAACATTGTTGACTTATTTTCAAGATTTTAATCTATCTCTTCATCCGTATATGAATTTCCGTTGTGTTGAATGATGCCAAAAATTCTATTTAGAAGCTCAATGTTGCACATAATTTAGCAGGTAAGACAGTACTACAAAAAACTCATTAGTAATATATGTTTTAATAATTTAAAATTTTGCTTATATTGATGTAAATAGTTTCATTGAGTTTATTTAATCTTAGACTATATCGTAATTAATACTTTAAAAATTATCATAATTCAAATAAAAATTATCTTAGACTATACTAATGAAAATAATTTGATGGAGTCTAGCACATTCGGATATTCACAATAATATTTCTATATTTTTTAAGTCTAAAAATAATAAGTTTTACTCGACCGATGAGGTTTCCAAATTTATTTTATGTTGAAATTGAATATAATGTTTCTATATATGCCTATTCTTGAAGTTCTCTTTTATCAAATTACTGTTATAAAGAATATGTACTTAAATTATGTTTTGACTATCATGTTGCAACTATGTTTATGCATTCTGGATGACAACACAACTAATAATATTTATATTATTTAATTATGTCGGTACTATCATGTTGTATCATGCGTTAAATGGGTCATGGGTATTAAAGTTTGTATCGCCCGGATAGCTATGTTTGTTCGTTACAGGTCAAGATAAAGATTGGTGATCCTTAGGGTACTCGCTACATTATTTTTGATAATTATAGCAGCTTGACTGAACTAAGAGATTGAAGGATACAGACGAATAATGAGGTGGGTTATATTAGAATCTAGTTGAACAAATGGCGCAGAAAAATCAGAGGTTTGCTTTCAAAGAAGTAGCGATCATCAGCAATTTTATAATGCATATCGTAGAAAAATAAGTAAAAGTCTTTTTTGCGAATGAATTGAAGAGGTAAAAGTCAGAGGTGTATTCGTCCTAAAATTGTAGATGCGGAACAAAAACGGTCCTTGGTGGTGACAAGCAAGTTCAGGGCAGAAAAATGGGAGGTGATGGCGGATTATTGCACAAACGTCACGTAGCTTTCACATTCAGACGATCGGCACGGGTTTAGAGAACCACAAACACAAAAACAATATGTCCTTGAAAGTCTACACGATAATAGAATGTGTCGCATCCAGCATCGATCTATCATCGTGCATGGAGGAGCAAGCTAAGCTCAGCTGGGACCTTGGAGAAGAACGGAAAATCTATCCTCGTTTAGTGGGGCATTCAGAATTTTTGAACAAGGGATCGGGTCTAGACATGAACAAAAAATCAGGTACGAATCCAATAAAGGGGGAGGTTGCGTAAAATAGGTGGAGGTCGGTTGAAAAGACTGAAATGTTAATGATCAAGAGTCCCTTTCCACCTTTGTCGGGGAAGAGGAGAGGTGTCGGAGCGGCAATCGGACCACGTCGGTGGCTCAAAAGCAACAGCGTGGGCACTAGGAGAAGCCGTTGGTGGCTGACTCAGCGATGGGAGCTCACACATATGTTGACACCAGATTTTGTACGGTGAAGAACTTAATTAAGATGGCATCAAATGGAGAAGTGGTATACATGAAAAAGTTCCATATTGTCGACATAAACATCTTTGAAGTTTGGGCCATCGCCATCCGATCTCATCTCGAGGGCCAAAACTATGCTCAAAGTATTAAGATTTTGTATTCAGAGTGTTGTTCGGCCATTTAAGTCTCCAATATGGTCCCATATGAGAAAAGTATCTACACGGATTATCTTCGTCTCGTCGAAACAATCGATTTTGATATAAAGAACGTCTTAATCGGAGTTCGCATGCAAAAGTTAGAGCCAAAGTGGTGTGCTGCATAAGTTTGCCCCGGAAGTTCCGGGCAAAACTTTCAGGCAGGTTCTGGGCTAAACAGAAACTTTGCACGCGGTGCGCCCCAAAAACTGGAATTTCAATATTATTTGCAGATTTGCGGGCCTGAATCCAACCTCAAGATGACCTTGGATGAAAAGGTGATCAACTGAAGAGTTTTTTCTCCACTGCAAGATCTACAACTTTGCTTTTGAGACCATTGCGATCCGATGCCATATGCGACCTGCAGGAGCTGTGCAAGAGGGCTACTTGATGTAATTTTAGCCCGGAAGTTCCGGTCTTCCGGCCCTCGTAGTCCGAGTTAGGTTATCTTTTGATGTTTTGGACAGGATTTGAGTCTTTTTCTTGTATGAAAAGTCCAGCCGCCTCATATATATGTAAAAAGTGACGGCGGGTTGAATAACAACACATAATCGAACAAATCTATCTACACTTTTTACCTTTAATTTTCCTTCTCCCATGTTCTTCTTCTTCCTCGTTCTTCGTCTGTTCTTCTTGCTGTAGGGCGGCGAACCTCGAGGCCCTAGGGGCGATCAGGTCGACCTAGGGCAGCCCATAGCCGCCACGCGCCCTGACGGGGTCCCTCCCGGGCGTGTGAGGTTTCGGGTCATCAAAAGCGCCCGCCGGATTGTCTTGCGTACCGCGCATCCGGCGGGTCTCCTTTGACGTGAGCTGCAGTGCATCACCCTCGACGTTGGAGGTACATGGTGACGTGTTCGTGTGCGAACACACTTTTTGGCGACTCCGCTGGGGACCGAAGTTTTGAACGGTGTCCAGCCCGTTCTTGCTACGAAGAGATCGTCATCAAGAAGTTGTGATCTACAAAGGTAATATGAATACCCAATTCCCCTTTGTAGATGCAAATAATTCATATGTTGTTGTTGGATCGCTTAATGAGCATAATGTGTCGGCTAGCCCTAGTTTTATGAATCATGTATCTAATTATGCGCAAGGGTTGATGCAAAACAATCTTCATGCTTCAAATTCTTATGATTTTAGCAATGCACAACATATGTATCCAAACTCTCATGCATCGGCAACCCCACAAATCCATATGCCGATGAACAACATGATGGGTTTGGTTAATCAATTTGAAACTCCTCATGTTAAAATTTCCAATAGCATACAAGAAAGTGTTTCATCTTTTTATTCATCGGCAACTAATTTGCAATATGCGAATCCAATCTTGCTGATGGATGGGAGAATTGGCCATGCTACTACTAGCTATCCGGCCAATTACTCTCAACCATCATATGCTACACCTCATGTTAGTAATTTTTCAGCACAGTTTGCAATTGTAGATGTTCATAATTCGGCTTCACACATTTCTGGTCATAATCGAATAAATGTAAATTTTACAGGAGCGGTTGTGCTAAATATTGTAGAAGATGAGGTAGCGGTGGCTGCATTGAAGAAATTAGCCCAGAATAAGAGGATTGGTGCTCTTTGCCTTGAACAACATGAGAAAGGGCTATTTCCTGATTATGTGGCAATAAAAGCTAGAGTTTTGCAAGAAGATGAATCTTTGCCAATTGATAAAATTGGCGAGCAAAAATATGGTTTTACAACAAAGCATATGCCTTCAACTAGTACTACATTATATTTACACCCCCTACATAATTGCAAAATTTCGGCAACACTCGTGTGTCATTGCCGAAAGAATCTAAAAGCATTGGGGGGCAATCATATCCGGAGTGGGCCGAAATTGAGAAAACATTTAAAGCCAATTTTGCTGCTCGCCGCTAGAAACAAACAGAGAAAGAATTGGCTTAAATAAAAGAAGCATTGCCAATTGGTAGAATTAGTGAAAAGATGGATGATTTGGAACATGAAGGTGCTTCGGTTGAAAAAGCCGAATCAAGTAGTTTATATTCTGAGTCCATCAAACCCAAAGCGGCAAGCATTATTGAGAAAGGGCATGGCAAGCATAGCAAAACGACCATGCTTGATTTTTATGAAGTTAAGGGAACCTACTTCCTGCCCTATAATTTCCGTGCCATAGAAATTGACAAGCCTCAAGCACAAGAGCAAGTAGCGAACAAAGTGCTGATAAGGATCTTCAAGGTAATGATGCACAGAATAAAGAAAAAGATGATGACAAGGTATTGGAAAGTCATCCAAAGACGAAGCCAGATATTGTTCAAGTCACACCACCATCATGCTCTCCCAACGTATTTCAAGAGGTATGCATAGCGAGTAATTTACCTATTTTCAGATTTGGTCGCAACTTCATTATTGATGCATCTATAAGAAATATTCTCATAAGTATTTTGAAAGACCAATGAAGAAGGGTAATTTACTTGTTAGCAATAAAATTGTTATGGAACATATCGGTCAGCCCATTCGCCATTTATAAAGACCGATAATGACTTATTGTTACAGCCAAAGCTTTTCTCGTTGCTTTATCTAAATTTCATATCTAGTTGGGTAGCTTTGCTTATTTCATACTTGGCTTGCACTTGGTCTCAACTAAGACATTTATGTTCTAAATATCTTCGTTTCAGAAATTTAAAGACAAGGTTAAAATCTATTGAGAAAACTGATGCTAATATAATATCTTATCCAAAGACATCGGAGATAGAGTGGAAAACACAATGCATAGCCGAATGGGGAGATTCCAATTCTGAACAATTCTTTTGCTTATCTCCAAAGCCGTTCACACAGCAAGATCGGCTAGAAAATAAAAAATTACCTTCAATCAAACATGTGTGATTAAATATTTGATTTGTTGTTAAGAAATAATTATATTTTAATTCTTGATCACCATGTTGAGCCATCTGTCCAGGGACAAATGTATTGTAAGTTGCATGATTCGTCCAAGCATAATTTTGAGGATTGCAACATGTTTAGTCAAATAGTTAAATCGTCCATTGATAAAGGACGATTGAAATTTGTTGAGACACCAAGAGATGACCAGTCTATTCTGATTGGTCCCGATGGCAGAAAGTTTTTGCATCGGCTGCTTCAAGCCGATCCATTTAAAGAGAAGGTAAAAACTGCAGGTGATGGGATCAAGCTTTCAAGTAAAGAAGTTGTTGAAGAGCATAATGAATATAATCTTGAGGGCGAGAATTCCATCGAATCTACAATGAAGACGCCAAGAACTGGGGGGCAGCAAGCAAATCCAATGGTCGATGGAAGTAAATAAAAAAACAAAGGACCAAATAAGCGCAAGTATAAGAGATCAAAAATCACCTTCACTGAACTATTGAATGAATATCAAAAGAAGAGTGAAGAGAAGAATGCTTATCGGCCCAATCATGCAAAGAAACCAAGATCACCCCCAAGGCGCAAATATGAGGATCGGTATTGGCAAAGTGAGAATTTTAATGCAACATATTTATAGATAACGAGAATGTAATCACTCTTATATAATAAGCTAGATAATTAGAAATAGCAGAGAGAGATAGAGAAAAGAGAGAAGAGAAGAGGATCGAGATGAATTAGATAGAGCTATTAAAGACTTATTCAGAAGATAGAGGAAGAGAGAGAGAAGAGAGAAGATGGAGAAAGCTAGAAGAGAGAAGAAAAGATGAAAAGAAAGAGAGGAAAATGACTTATAGAAAGACAGACAGAGACTGATGGAGAAAGAAGGATAGAAGAAGAAAGAAGAGGAGAGAAGAAGAGAGAGAAGAGAAGGAAGGAGAGAAGAAGAAGAGAGAAGGAGAAGAAGAGAAGGAAGAGGAGGAGAAGAAGAAGAGAAGAGAAGAAGAAGAGAAGAAGGAGAAGAGGAAGAAGAGAAGGAAGAAGAAGAAGAAAAGAGAGAAGAGAAGAAGAGAGAAGAAGAAGAGGAGAAGGAAGAGAGAAGAAGAAGAGAAGAAGAAGAAGAGAAGAGAGAAGAAGAAGAAGAAGAAGAAGAGAGAGAGAAGAAGAAGAGAAGAAGAGAAGAAGAAGAAGAAGAAGAAGAAGAAGAAGAAGAAGAAGAAGAGAAGAGGAAGAGGAAGAAAGAAGAAGGAGAAGAAGGAAGAGAAGAAGAAGGAAGAAGAGAGAAGAAGAAGAGAGAGAAGAAGAAGAGGAGAGAGAAGAAGAAGAAAAGAAGAGGAAGAAGAAGAAGAGAAGAAGAGAAGAAGAAGAAGAAGAAGAAGGAAGAAGAAGAGAAGAGAAGAAGAAGAAGAAGAAGAAGAAGAGAAGAAGAAGAAGAAGAGAAGAGAAGAAGAAGAGAAGAAGAAGAAGAAAGAAGAGAAGAAGAAGGAAGGAAGAAGAAGAAGAAGAAGAAGAGAAGAAGAAGGAGAAGAAGAGAGGAGAGAGAAGAAGGAAGAAGAAGAAGAAGAAGAAGGAAGAAGAAGAAGGAGAAAGAAGAAGAAGGAAGAAGGAGAAAGAAGAGGGAGAGGAAGAAAGAAGAAGACAAAGTATTAAGATTTTGTATTCAGAGTGTTGTTCGGCCATTTAAGTCTCCAAGATGGTCTCATATGAGAAACGTTTCTACACGGATTATCTTCGTCTCGTCGAAACGATCGATTCTGATATAAAGAATGTCTAAATCAGAGTTTGTATACAAAAGTTAGAGCCAAAATGGTGTGCTGCATAAGTTTGCCCCGGAAGTTCGGGCAAAATTTCCGGAGAGGTTCCGGGCTAAACAGAAACTTTGCACACGGTGCACCCCGAAAACTAGAATTTCAATATTATTTGCAGATTTGCGGCCCGAATCCAACCTCAATATGACCTCGGATGAAAAGGTGATCAACTGAAGAGTTTTTCTCCATTGCAAGATCTACAACTTTGCTTTTGGGACCATTGCGATTAGTCATATGCAACCTGCAGGAGCTGTGCAAGAGGGCTACTTGATGTAATTTTAGCCCGGAAGTTCCGGGCTGAAAGAACTTCCGGCCCTCATAGTCCGAGTTAGGTTATGTTTTGATGTATTGAACGAGATTTGAGTCCTTTTCTTGTATGGAAAGTCCAGCCGCCTCATATATATGTAAGAGGTGATGGCCGATTGAATAACAACACATAATCAAACAAATCTATCTACATTTTTTATCTTTACTTTTCCTTCTCCCTTGTCCTTCTTCTTCCTCGTTCTTCGTCTGTTCTTCTTGTTGTAGGGCGGCGAACCTCGAGGCCCTAGGGGCGATCACGTCGACCTAGGGCAGCCCATAGCCGCCGCGCGCCCTGACGGGGTCTCTCCCGGGCGTGTGGGGTTTCGGGTCATCAAAAGCGCCCTCCGAATTGTCTTGCGTACTGCGCTTCCGGCGGGTCTCCTTTGACGTGAGCTGCGGTGCATCACCCTCGGTGTTGGAGGTACACGGTGACGTGTTCGTGTGCGAACAACATAATCTCTTCTTCTCCAAGGAGATAAGATCGAGTGCTGGGCGTACGAGTGGCACCACAAGCTCCTCACCCCCTGCCCGGAGCCCCTATAAATCCATCGGCGCCTCCGTTCTCCTCGACGACGACGGACAACAGTGCAATGAACAACGGGGACGTGAAATGGGGACGTGAAAAAAAAAACGCCTCGACCCTATCCCCTCCCTCGGCGCCCTCGCGAGGCGACGGGGAGGGGCCGTCGATCTGCACCGCCAGTCGCCTCCTCCTGCTTCCCCCTCCCTCACCGCCACCCATCGGTGCGGCCAGGCGAAGCTCAACCGGTGGTGGTAGCGGCGGGGCGTCTTCTTCCCCTCACGCGATGCGGCGGCGCGGGCCTCCCCGGTCCTGGGTATGTGATAACCCGCAAGTATACGGGATAGTTGTAGCCTCTTTCGATAAGTAAGAGTGTCGAACCCAATGAGGAGCTAAAGGTAGAACAAATACTCTCTCAAGTCCTATCGGCCACCGATACGACTCTACGCACGCTTGATGTTCGCTTTACCTAGAACAAGTATGAAACTAGAAGTACTTTGTAGGTGTTGTTGGATAGGTTTGCAAGATAATAAAGAACGAGTAAATATAAACTAGGTGCTGTTTAGATAAAGATGCAATAAAGTAAATATAGCGAGTGTGGAAAAGTGGTGGTAGGAGTTGTGAAATTGTCCCTAAGCAATTGACTATGTTACTAGACCGATAATCACTATTGCAATTCTATTTGAGGGAGAGGCATAAGCTAACATACTTTCTCTACTTGGATCATATGCACTTATGATTGGAACTCTAGCAAGCATCCACAAATACTAAAGATTCATTAAGGTAAAACCCAACCATAACATTAAAGTATCAAGTCCCCTTTTATCCCATACGCAACAATCCCCTTACTCGGGTTTGTGTTTCAGTCACTCACTCAACCCACTATAAGCGAATCATGAACGCATTGCAACACCCTACAGCGGGAATCCCTCACGCTTGCGCGACACAGAGGGCACAATAGGACAACACCAATAATAAAATATGCAACTCAAACCAATCATAGCAATTCATCAATCACCGATAGGACAATGCAAATCTACTCAGACATCATAGGATGGCAACACATCATTGGAAAATAATATGAAGCATAAAGCACCATATTCAAGTAGAGGGTACAGCGGGTTGCAGGAGAGTGGACCACTGGATATAGATGGGGGAAGGTGATGGAGATGTTGGTGAAGATGACGGCGGTGTTGGTGAAGATCACGGTGATGATGATAGCCCCCGGCAGCGTTCCGGCGCCACCGGAAGCAAGGGGGAGGGAGATCCCCTTCTTCTTCTTCTTCCTTGACCTCCTCCCTAGATGGGAGATGGGTTTTCCCTCTGGTCCATGGCTCCCATGGCATGGGAGGGGCGAGAGCCCCTCCGAGATTGGATCTATCTCTCTGTTTCTGCGTTCTCAGATTCTACCCCTTCACCGTTTCTTTAATATCCGGAGATCCGTAACTCCGATTGGTGTGAATCTTTTGCCCAGATCTTTCTCATAAAATTAGCTTTCTTGCGCTAAAAGAAGAGCATCAACCGCCTTACGGGTGGCCCACGAGAGTCCAGGACGCGCCCCCCTGTCTCGTGGCCACCCCGGACACCGTTTCGCGTTGATTTTACTTCCCAAAAATCATAAATATTCCAAAAAAAATCTCCGTCCATTTTTATCCCGTTTGGACTCCGTTTGATATTGTGTTTCTGCAAAACAAAAAATATGCAACAGACAGGAACTGGCACTGGGCACTGGATCAATATGTTAGTCCCAAAAATAATATAAAAAGTTGCCAAAAGTATATAAAAGTTGAAGAATATTGGCATGGGACAATCAAAAATTATAAATACGACGGAGACGTATCAACATCCCCAAGCTTAATTCCTGCTCGTCCTCGAGTAGGTAAATGATGAAAAAGATAATTTTTGATGTGGAATGCTACCTAGCATAATCTTGATCATATGTCTAATTATGGCATGAATAGTAAGACACGAGTGATTCAAAGCAATTATCTATCATTTGACATAAAAACAATAATACTTAGGGCATCCCAACAAACAATCATGTCTTTCAAAACATCAATGCTTCGGAAAGTTATCCCTACAAAATCATATAGTCTGGTATGCTCCCTTTTCTTAACACAAGGTACCCCTCATGCCTATCCCGGTGTCAGCCAAGCAATTGCTTCATACTTTAGTATTCTCAAACTTTTTCAACCTTCACACAATACATGAGCGTGAGCCATGGATATAGCACTATGGGTGGAATAGAATATAATGATGCAGGTTACGTGGAGAAGACAAAAAGGAAGAAAGTCTCACATCGATGCGGCTAATCAACGGGCTATGGAGATGCCCATCAATTGATGTCAATGTGAGGAGTAGGGATTGCCATGCAACGGATGCACTAAGAGCTATAAGTGTATGAAAGCTCAACAAAAGAAACTAAGTGGGTGTGCATCCAACTTGCTTGCTCATGAAGACCTAGGGCATTTGAGGAAGCCCATCGTTGGAATATACAAGCCAAGTTCTATAATAAAAAAATCCCACTAGTATATGAAAGTGACAACATAAGAGACTCTATATATAAAGAACATGGTGCTACTTTGAAGCACAAGTGTGGAAAAAGGATAGTAACATTGCCCCTTTTTCTTTTTCTTTTCTTTTCTTTTTCTTTTTTTCGGTGAGTTTCTTTGGCCCCCTTTTTTATTTAGGCTTCTTTGGCCTTTCCTTTTTTATGGGGCAATGCTCTATAACGGTGGTCATCACACTTTTTTTACTTACAACCCAATATTACAACTCGATACTAGAACAAAGATATGACTCTATATGAATGCTTCCGGCGGTGTACCGGGATGTGCAATGATCTAGCGTAGCGATGACATCAAAAAACATACAAGCCATGAAAACATCATGCTAGCTATCTTACGATCATGCAAAGCAATATGACAACAAATGCTCAAGTCATGTATATGATGATGATGGAAGTTGCATGGCAATATATCTCGGAATGGCTATGGAAATGCCATGATAGGTAGGTATGGTGGCTGTTTTGAGGAAGATATAATGAGGCATATGTGTGATAAAGCGTATCGTATCACGGGGTTTGGATGCACCGGCGAAGTTTGCACCAACTCTCGAGGTGAGAAAGGGCAATGCGCGGTACCGAAGAGGCTAGCAATGATGGAAAGGTAACAGTGCGTATAATCCATGGACTCAACATTAGTCATAAAGAACTCACATACTTATTGCACAAATTTATTAGCCCTTGAAACAAAGTACTACACGCATTCTCCTAGGGGGGAGGTTGGTAGGAGTTAACCATCACGCGCCCCCGACCTTCACGCAAAGATAAACAATCAAAATACAATGCGCGCCAATTTGGTTACATAGTTAGTAGACCATACGTGCATGCTTCGGGAATCACAAACCTTAACACTAACATCCCTACTGAACACAACCATCTACTAGTACCTCCCACACATTATCATCACTATATCGCAAAACTATTGCAAGGAATCAAACATATCATATTCAGTGATCCACAAGTTTATGTAGGATTTTATAACTAACCATGTGAACGACCAATACCTGCAATCTCTCTAAATAGATATAAGTGAAGCAAGAGAGTTTAATTCTTTTTACAAAAGATATGCCCACACTCTAACAAATATAAGTGAAGCAAAAGAGCATTCTACAAATGGCGGTTTCCTATGTGAAGAGAAACAGGCAATCCAAACTTCAAATGATATAAGTGAAGCACATGAAGCATTCTATAAAGCCATACTCAAAAGTTTTAAGTGAAGTGGAATGAGCATTCTATAAATCAACCAAGGACTATCTCATACCAGCATGGTGCATAAAAGAAAAGTGAAAACTAAATGCAAAAGACTCTCCATGACTTGCACATAATGCATAAATGAAACGAATACGAAAACATATCGATACTTGTTGAAGAAAGAGGGGATGCCTTCCGGGGCATCCCCAAGCTTAGACGCTTGAGTCTCCTTGAATATTCACTTGGGGTGCCTCGGGCATCCCCAAGCTTGAGCTCTTGCCTCTCTTCCTTTTCCTCATATCGAGATATCCTCGATTAGACACTTCATCCACACAAAACTTCAACAGAAAACTCGTTAAGATCCGTTAGTATAATAAAGCAAATCACTACTCTAAGTACTGTAGCAAACCAATTCATATTTTGTTTTTGCATTGTTTCTAC
The DNA here is from genome assembly GCA_021437245.1 of Aegilops speltoides. Taxonomy (NCBI): domain Eukaryota; kingdom Viridiplantae; phylum Streptophyta; class Magnoliopsida; order Poales; family Poaceae; genus Aegilops; species Aegilops speltoides. The sequence goes on from CM038147.1 coordinate 575,592,831, forward strand.
TGTAATATAAATTTTCCATGGCTTAATCAACTAATATAAATTGATAGATTCATCAAAACAAGCAAACTATGCATCAAAGACAGAATCTGTCAAAAACGGAACAGTCTGTAGCAATCTGAATAACCACCATACTTCTGGTACCCCAAAAATTCTACCAAAATTAGGAAAAATAAATAAGTTGTATAGGAAGATAGTGCAAAAGGAATCAGAACTAATTGACGTTCCAGCTAAAAATGTACAATCGCGCACTACAGCCAAAGTTTCTGTCCTGCACCGTACAAACCAACAAGCATTGTAAACATCCTAAAGGCAAACCTTGGCACATTATTTTTATAAAACAAAGGAATTATACAAGGGGATAAGTATTTTTGATGAAAAGTTTCTGTAATCAAGATTCACAAAGTTTCCGTGAGCATGAACAAAGTTCAAGGAGCTCTCCCACTTCAACAATGGTTGTCTCTCTCACTTTCACTTTCCTTTTTGAAAAGTTTTTACGTTCCCCTATTTATTTTTTTGTTTTTAAACTATATGAAAGCACTCAACAGAAATAAATGACTCTCTAAAACTTCCGGGTTGTCTCCCTGGCAGCGGTTTCTTTAAAACCATTAAGCTAGGCATTTAGTGCTCAAGTAATGAATCCACCCGGATCCCAAGGTATATCAAAGCCAATTTTAATTAACAATGATTTGTAATTTAGTAGTGAGCACAAAGTAACATATATCATGCAACAACGAAATCTAACTCTCTTCCTATGCATCGGCATGTCACAAAAGAACAATTCATGCACACCAAGTAAAGGCCAATGCATAGGATAAGCAGTTTCTTGCAATTCTATCATGTTGGAAACATAAAGAGGCGGAGATGTAGTTCCTCTCTCATAATAATTGCAAGTAGGGGCAGCAAGCGCGTGCATATTACATTCATCAAAAGTATCATGTGCAATGGTAAAAGGCAACCCATCAATATAATCCTTAATAAGCACAAACTTCTCCGATATAGTGTAGTTTGGAGAATTCAAAAAGATAATAGGACTATCATGCGTGGGTGCAATAGCAACAATTTCATGTTTAACATAAGGAACTGTAGCAAGTTCATCTCCATAAGCATAATTCATATTGGCATCTTGGCCACAAGCATATCAAGCATCATCAAAAAGGGATATTTCAAGAGAATCAACGGGATCATAGCAATCATCCTTCGGTAAGCACGAAGGGGAATTAAACAATGTATGAGTTGAAGAGTTACTCTCATTAGAAGGTGGGCATGGGTAGATAATCCGCTCTTCCTCCTTTTGTTCTTCTCTCTCCTCATCATCTTCTTCATCCAATGAGCTCACAGTTTCATCAATTTCTTCTTCCATAGCTCCTGCAAAATATTAGTCTCTTCTTGGACAGCGGAGACTTTCTGAATAAATGCATTAATATAGTAATTGTATTCATAATTTTCATAGCAATATCTAAGTATAGCAAGATTTTCAGGCCTATAAGCATCATCATCTAAAGCTTCATACTTTTCAAACAAAGATTCAATTTCATAAGCAGCCTTAAAAGCAACAAATTCTTCTATTTGTTCCACATCATAGTAATCATATATACCATTAGCATAAGAAGCTAAGGTTTCATTATCATTAAATTTGCATGAAAAGGGAAGGTGTGGAGCCTTCATCCTAGAGCAACAAGTAATATCATATCTCAAGCATAGATTCCAGGCATACCAACGCAACATAATAAATTGATCCCATAATAGTTTCCCTTTTTGTGTCGAGCGATAATCCCTAAAGTATTCACGTTGATCCAACATGTCTCCCATTATAAAGTTGAATGGGGTTTTCTCAGGATTATCAAAGTAGTACATAATATCTTTCGCATAATGAGAATCGAGGGTTTTAGGAGTTACCCCATCTCCATGAGTAGCAAGTACACCTAATTTTTTTGGTATTTTGCGTTCCATATCCATAACTAAAGATAGAGCACAACTAGGAACAACAAATAAAAATTACTTAGTGATAAAGCAAACAAGCACACACGAGGATATTCACCCCACGCTATGACTCCCCGGCAACGGCGCTAGAAAAGGTCTTGATAACCCGCAAGTATATGGGATAGTTGTAGCCTCTTTCGATAAGTAAGAGTGTTGAACCCAACGAGGAGCTAAATGTAGAACAAATACTCTCTCAAGTCCTATCGGCCACTGATACGACTCTACGCAGGCTTGACGTTCGCTTTACCTAGAACAAGTATGAAACTAGAAGTACTTTGTAGGTGTTGTTGGATAGGTTTGCAAGATAATAAAGAACGAGTAAATATAAACTAGGGGCTGTTTAGATAAAGATGCAATAAAGTAAATATAGCGAGTGTGGAAAAGTGGTGGTAGGAGTTGTGAAATTATCCCTAAGCAATTGACTATGTTACTAGACCGATAATCACTATTGCAATTCTATTTGAGGAAGAGGCATAAGCTAACATACTTTCTCTACTTGGATCATATGCACTTATGATTGGAACTCTAGCAAGCATCCGCAAATACTAAAGATTCATTAAGGTAAAACCCAACCATAGCATTAAAGTATCAAGTCCCCTTTTATCCCATACACAACAATACCATTACTCGGGTTTGTGTTTCAGTCACTCACGCAACCCACTATAAGCGAATCATGAACGCATTGCAACACCCTACAGAGGGAATCCCTCACACTTGCGCGACACGGAGGGCAAAATAGGACAGCACCAACAATAAAATATGCAGCTCAAACCAATCATAGCAATTCATCAATCACCGATAGGACAATGAAAATCTACTCAGACATCATAGGATGGCAACACATCATTGGAAAATGATATGAAGCATAAAGCACCATGTTCAAGTAGAGTGTACAGAGGGTTGCGGGAGAGTGGACCGCTGGATAAAGATGGGGGAAGGTGATGGAGATGTTGGTGAAGATGACGGCGGTGTTGGTGAAGATCGCGGTGATGATGATGGCCCCCGGCAGCGTTCCGGCGCCACCGGAAGCAAGGGGGAGAGAGCCTCCCTTCTTCTTCTTCTTCTTCTTCTTCCTTGACCTCCTCACTAGATGGGAGAAGGGTTTCCCCTCTGGTCCTTGGCTCCCATGGCATGGGAGGGGCGAGAGCCCCTCCGAGATTGGATCTATCTCTCTGTTTCTGCGTTCTCAGATTCTACCCCCTCACCGTTTCTTAAATATCCGGAGATCCGTAACTCCGATTTGGGTGAATCTTTCGCCTAGATCTTTCTCATAAAATTATCTTTCTTGCGCCAAAAGAAGAGCATCAACCGCCTTACGGGTGGCCCACGAGAGTCGAGGGCGCGCCCAGGGGGGAGGGCACGCCCCCCTGTCTCATGGCCACCCCGGACACCATTTCGCGTTGATTTTACTTCCCAAAAATCATAAGTATTCCAAAAAAATCTCCGTCCGTTTTTATCCCGTTTGGACTCCGTTTGATATTGGGTTTCTACGAAACAAAAAACATGCAACAGACAGGAACTGGCACTGGGCACTGGATCAATATGTTAGTCCCAAAAATAATATAAAAAGTTGCCAAAAGTATATAAAAGTTGAAGAATATTGGCATGGAACAATCAAAAATTATAGATACGATGGAGACGTATTAGTACGGCACTGGCGTAGGGTTCAGCGGCATGGCAACTCACCGGCATGGGCTGCCTGCATTGGTGCCGCGGTGATGTGGGGGACTTCATTGCGGTGGTGCTCGCTTGCTGTGGCGGCCGGATCTAGCATACAGGCACAGCGGGCCACGGCAGCGCGGGCCGGTGACTGTTGGGTCGTGCTCCGGCGTGATGGTGCTCTACAGCTACTCAAGCGGCTGCAATGTGGCTGCGGTGGGATGCAGGGCGGCACTGCCCAGATATGTCCCGTCGGGATCTAGGGGAGCTCCGCTGTGGTTGGCCCTACTGTTCTTCAAGCTCCAAAACTTTGATATGCTTCATGCCGGCCTCCTCGATCTGGACACCGACGGGTTCCGGTCTTCTGCTCGAAGATCTCAGCTTTTGGTGCATGGGGCCACTGGATATCTAGATCAAAATTGATCAGGTCAGACCTGCCCTCATCTTCCGCTAGAGAGGCTTCATGAGGGCATGGCGTGAAGCTTCGTCGTCTTGCCGGCTCCATGGAACATGTCTAAGCATATATTTCCACTGCGATGGTAGAGGTGAAGAAAGTCATGGTGGTTGTGATCGGAGACTTGTGAGGGCGAAGAGGATTTTTGGTTGCGTGGAAGAATAGTGACGCAGGTTTTTCCTGTGTGTCGGGTCTTGAGTACTTTGCAGTGGCGGCCTTGGCAGGAGGTCTCGGCAACACAGATGGAAAGCATTTTTGGTGGCGCTTTCAAGCACCAAGCCACGATTTCCAGGGTGAAAGCCCAAGGTCTGGCCTTCATTGGTTCTACCTGGCAATGACCTTGCTGGAGGCATTGTTTTGGGATCTCGGTCTTTATTCTGGGTGAAAACTTGAGATCCTTGATCGGCGACAACAACGTTTTGCATCGTTTTCTTCTTGGAGGCATCGCTTTTTGAGAACCTCCTTTGCGGTCCGAGTGTTGTCTTTGGTGATGGTTATAGTGTTGTTATTGCTAATGTTTCGTTATTGCGATGGGGTCTTTGTTTTTTTATTTCTCTCTTTTTTATTTTGTTCTTGCTTGTGTGCATCATGCATGTCTTTCGATGTCATGTTGGTGCAGAGGCTGCATGCAATTGATATCTTGGTGATATTAATATATTCCTCTTTAAAAAAACCTATACGTTCGGGTTGTCCATGAAACCTCATATCGAGGACAGATGTAGGGACGATATGAGGGCTCGCGGACGCGCCCGGTTAGCCCGCCACATAGGATGCATCCACCCGGACCACCTTTATTCTTTCTTTTCCTTCTCTCTCTTCGTCTCCACCAATCACGTGCAAGTGACCGGACATATGATAGGGGGGGAAATGAGGTGTATGGCTGTATGGACGGACAAATAGGGGATCAAAACGAACACGTCTGGCCATTGACAGGGCGCATCCATTGGCGTTTAGGGGTCAGATTTGGTAAGGCCGGCTCTAGATGCTCTAAGGAACAAACTATCAACATGCATGTCTCAGTTCACATGTTTTTCAGAAAGGACGAGTACAAATAAGCTTGGAACAATCAATAGATTCTTCGATACTTGGTTGTATGGAATATGAATATTTTGAGTAATTATAAGATGAGAATTAATACTAAAAATACATATGATTATTGTGTTTGATTACTGTATAGTTGTAAAATATTACATAAATATAGTTAACACAATAGAATGGAAATTCTCATGCATATATGCATGTTGAAGTGGACCTTTTCATATGCATGATTGCATGTTGCGGTGGGCCTTTCATGCAGGCTGCATACTAGGGTGGTATGCTTGTATGTTGAGAGAAATAGGTTAATATAGAATAACTATTTACATATAAAAGGTTAGGTTCTCTCCGCGGTATTCCCTCATACTATGTTTTATGGAAGGATCTGCATCCACTCAAACCTCTTATCAAGAACTCTTTGTATTATTGTGATACATTTAAACAACTTTTGGCGTTTTTTGTTGGATTATAAGAGCACGTGATTGTGATGTCATGGCACATTGATCCAGTTGAAATAAAAAATGCATGAATATGTAATAGATTTTCTTTGGTTCCACAATTAAAAATAAAACATGGAAACTTCCCTGGAATATTAATGTATGGATGGTTGTCATAGAAACAAAAGTAAAATTTCGATGAGGTTAGACTATGATGAAAAAAAATCATCGAAATACATAATAACTAAACTATATAGTATCCTATGAATCAAACAAGTCATGTAGAAAATTTATTATGGAATATAATCATTAAAATGCTTCTAAAATTCAAAACTTTTTACCAAAAAGGAGAAACACAATCTTATAGGATCAAATGGACATGACATTGCAACCTTTTTTCTATGGTTTTAGAATTATGCGAATCAAATAGGCCCTCACCATGTCCACCACACAAGGCAAAGGTCATGCATATCATTGATGATCCACGGACAATAGACTCACACATATACATATGTATATAATTATGTGTTTTCACTGTTTAGTAATGTTAGGAGCATCTAGAAGTTTATGTTTAGATTCTATTCTAAATTACAAGTCTTATACTCTAGAAACCTCTTCTAAAGAGTATAGTAGATCTTAAGAATATGACCGAAAATGATATATACAAACAAGAAGTGTGATTACATTAGTTTCTTTGGATACATAGTGACATCCATTGTAAAAATAGAGTTTCTTAACCATATAAAAGTAAACAAGAACATCTTAAGCTTCAGTTTAGCATTAGAAAATGTATTTGTAATGATTAATATTGGAATGATATGACTAATTTGTATCATAATAAATATTATCATGCTCAAATTATTAGTCCTACTAGTTTTACCTGAAGATGTACATTCAACATACTATATAAATGAAATATATCAACAATAATAAAATATAGATTTAGCGAGAAAATTAGTTATGAATAAGTAAAAAAGTTTAGTATAAATTATATATAGTTTTATACTAAAGATATTTTTCAATGTTAACAATAATATTATTACTTTTCCAAATATTTTGATTTGTAACCTGTGAAAACATTAAATTTTATACTTAATTATAACTCAAAAGTTAATAAATTTATACACAATAAACTTGTAACAAATTATTCAATAAATAAATTTGTTTAAAATTATGTACAAAGTTCTGATAGATATCAATTGTAACACAAAAGTTTGTAATTCAAAATTACTTGGTTCACACTAAACTTCATTTTTTTTCATTTGATTTGAGTTCTCCATAAAAAAAGATCTTGCCGAGGTGAGTCAATTTGGAAAGCAATTCAAGTTGCCTCCACCGCAGCTTCTGATTTTGAATAAACATATGAAACTAAATAAAATTATTGTTTAGCAAAAAAATTCACTTTATTATTTAAAAAACGATTAATATATTATATACTACAAGAATATTAATAATATGTACTTTGCCCATAAAGGTTCATAAGAGCCCTTGAATGTTGGGCCTAACTTTTACTCAAGTTTTGATAAATAAATGGTGTTGTATGTCACAAAAAGTATATTGTTAAAAGTTTATTTTGAATACAAATCCAATGATAAACTTTATGACATATACATCATATTTCTTTAGTCAAATTAAGTCTGAAATTTTCAGAGGGATTATTAAACTTGAATGAAGGAAGAAGTACGTTGATATAGCCACTTTATAGAACAATATTGCTTCCTTGAAGTTTTTAGAAGGTTATCCTTCAATATTAACTAATAGATTAATAGAAACACAATAAACAACAAAATGAAATAAAACATAAAAATTCAGGTGCAACCACTTAGGATTTTTCATACTTTGAGAACAAACCTGAATTCAACTGTTCAGAATCATAATACTTTTGTTCCAAAAATTCCATTTCGTTGGTCAAAAGAAGCTTGTGTAGAAGAGGTGCTTGAAGGGGGTAGGTGTAATTAAATTTATCATAATATATTTTTGTGCCATGGAAATGGAGAAATGAGATGGGATGGTAGCGATTGTACAAGGTGTTGTGGCCAAGTGGGGCTTAGCAGAATCTCAACATTTTAGTACGAGTTCCGTGTATGAGGCATTGCTGGACTCAAGGGTGAAGGGGGGTCGTTTACTGCATCAGTGGAAGGCGAGTGTGCAACTTAAATTCTTTTTTTACCTTGATGTGCTATATAAAGTGTCTTCAAGTGACAGAGGAGTGGGCTAATAAAGGTTGGTGTGGAGGATGTTGATGCGAGTTGTGCGGGGATTTTTAGTTGTCCTTATGGTGTCTACTATGGCATTTCATGTGGTGTTGTATTAGGGATGCAGATGGATGAAGAAGATCTCCTCTTTTGTTCGGTGGCATTATAGATTTAAGCATGTGTGTGGAGGGTTCTAGGGCGAATTAGAAATACTAGGTTTTGATTGCAACAATGTTTTGGTCGTTGTTGTGGTCTTGTGGTTTACTCGTAATGCCTTTGTGTTTGAAGCTAGCACGTGTGCTTCGGTGCTTGGCATATTGTATAAACAAATTTGTTTCTTAATGAAATAACAAGCTAATTCTACCAGCTAAATGATGTGACGAGAAACAGGTCCTCTGATAGATAGGTTTGAAAAATGAGCGGTCTAGATTCAGGACCTATGATCCTCCACAAGAAAAGATCTTCTCCTCCTGTCGGTGCTGCCGTTGATCCGCCCTATCTACGATGGTCTCTAGGCCATAGAGGTGCGGAGGATCTTGGCCCCCCGCGGGCGGAAGGGGCCCTGTTCTTGTTCTTGTCAGATTCAACGTCTTGGTTGGGGTTGTGTGCCGGCGGCAATGTCCCTTAGTAGGGATAATGTCTCCCAAGTTCTATCTGTGTGTCGATGGTGCATCCACTATCGACATGCATGCCTCTGTCGTGAGTTCATGTGACTAAGAAGAAAAAAGAATAAGGAAAGTAAGAATAGAATAATGAATAGCTTTCGAGAAGAACAATCACCCCTCGGTTTTACTCCCTCCGTTCCTAAATATAAGTCTTTTCGGACATTTCAAATAGACTACAACATACTGATGTATATAAACATATTTTAAAGTGTAGATTCACTCATTTTGCTCCATATGTAGTCACTTGTTGAAATCTCTAAAAAAGACTTATATTTGGGAACGGAGGGAGTACAATATCTCACACACACTTATTTTTAGTTGGCAAGCGGATCTAGAAGCAGTGAATTTGATGAATCCACAGATTCCACAACTTCCCATAAAAGGAAACGATTCACTTTGAGAGTCTGCCCCTATTTCAAGTCAAAATTACGATAGAACTGCCGCCGTTAAGATTCGTTGTCCGTGCCTTCTACTCCCTCCATTCGGATTTACTTGTCACAAAAATGGATGTATCTATAACTAAAATAAATCTAGATACATTCATTTCTTGGACGAGTAATTCCAAACGGAGGGATTAGTGTTCTTCTCCTTCCCGAGGACTTCTCCACCATGAGAGAATAGGGGAGAGGCGACCTAGGATTTCGACGCATCCACCTGCGCCGCTCCTGCTGGTGCCCAAACGACGGATCCGCGTGCCTCGGCCCCTACCCTACCTCCGGCCAGCATCCTTCGCCCATTGCCGAGCTCCATCTATGTCGGCCCCTTGACTGGCTCACCACCAGAACCACAACCGGCGCTTGAGCTGCAGCTGCTCCGCCCTTTGAAGACTACATCGCCACTAGGTCCTTCGTCCGGTGTCCGAGGTCCAATTGCGCCGCCCCTATTGCAGACTAACTCACCACCAGGTCAATCACCAGCGAACCCTAGCTCAAGTGTTGTTGCTCCCGCCTGACCGCGACAGTATAGAAATTTTACATCTCTCAAAATTTCTACAGTCATCCAAAATCATGGTAAACAAACAGTTGGGTTCTAATTCTTAGGAATCCATAGTTGTAGCTGATTATCAAAATCTACATCCAAAGAGATTCTCAAAAATATGTAGCCCAAACAAAGGGGGTGTTATTCATGTTAGACGTATGACCAATCTATTTGGCGGAAACAAATATCGTACAATTTCATCAAACATTAATTTTTTGTGTGTCTATCCTCTTGATATCTATGTGTGATGGGCGTATGATACAGTTGAATCTTGTGGGGGGTTAAAATGATTAAGAACCAAAATAGCAAAGCAAGATACTAGTACAGAATTGGGCTTTGAAGGCGGTTTTGGTTCCTAGAGCGGCGGTGGTTTCCCATTCCTTCTCAAAGCCCACGTTGCTAATACTCGATGCAGTGGTAGTAGTTCTGGAAACCGCCTCCAATACATGGAATAGTGTAAGCGTTTTCAAATGTATAACAACTTGCAATGCTCTACGTGTTGAAGTCGGTTTGATACCAATAACCGCTTCCAGTTGTGTATTTCATGGATCTAATATTTTATTGTTAGGTAACCATGCTAATCAGATGAAACACTGTAATACATAAGTCCAAAGACAACATATAATTCATTGCAATATCCATAGTACAAATCTTTTACATGTTTACATGAATAAAGATATTGAAATAGTAAAGAAGTTTTACATGTCCAAATTCATCCTATGTTATATGTGTTGCCTCGAGAGGGGCTCCAAGTGCACTGATACGTCTCCAACGTATCTATAATTTTTTATTGCTCCATGCTACTTTATCTACTGTTTTGGACTATATTGGGCTTTATTTTCCACTTTTATATTATTTTTGGGACTAACCTATTAACCGGAGGCCCAGCCCAGAATTGCTGTTTTTTGCCTATTTCAATGTTTCGAAGAAACGGAATATCAAACGGAGTCCAAACGGAATGAAACCTTCGGGAACGTGATTTTCTCACCGAACGTGATCCAGGAGACTTGGACCCTACTCCAAGGCGTAACAGGCGGTCACGAGGTGGGGCGCCCCTGGCACGCCCCGCCTCGTGGCCCCCCTGTTGCTCCACCGACGTACTCCTTCCTCCTATATATACCTATGTATCCCAAAACGATAAGAATAGGAGCCAAAAACCTAATTCCACCGCCGAAACCTTCTGTATCCACGAGATCCCATCTTGGGGCCTGTTCCGGAGCTCCGCCGGAGGGGGCATCCACCATGGAGGGCTTCTATATCAACACCATAGCCCCTCCGATGAAGTGTGAGTAGTTTACTTCAGACCTTCGGGTCCATACCTAGTAGCTAGATGGCTTCTTCTCTCTTTTTGGATCTCAATACAATGATCTCCCCCTCTCTCGTGGAGATCTATTCGATGTAATCTTCTTCTTTTTGCGGTGTGTTTGTTGAGACCGATGAATTGTGGGTTTATGATCCAGCTTATCTATGAACAATATTTGAATCTTCTTTGAATTCTTTTATGAATGATTGAGTTATCTTTGCAAGTCTCTTCGAATTATCCTTTTGGTTTGGCCAACTAGATTGGTAGTTCTTGCAATGGGAGAAGTGCTTAGCTTTGGGTTCAATCTTGCGGTGTCCTTTCCTAGTGACATAAGGGGCAGCAAGGCACGTATTGTATTGTTGCCATCGTGGATAACAAGATGGGGTTTTTATCATATTGCATGAATTTATCCCTCTACATCTTGTCATCTTGCTTAAGGCGTTACTCTGTTTTTAACTTAATGCTCTAGATGCATGCTGGATAGCGGTCAATGAGTGGACTAATAGTAGTAGATGCAGAATCGTTTCGATCTACTTGTCTCGGGCGTGATGCCTATATACATGATCATTACCTAGATATGCTCATAACTATGCTCAATTCTGTCAATTGCTCAACAGTAATTTGTTCACCCACCGTAGAATATCTATGCTCTTGAGAGAAGCCACTAGTGAAACCTATGGCCCCCAGGTCTATTCTCATCATATCAATCTCCATTACCTTATTTACTTGCTTTGTTTTTACTTTGCCTTTTACTTTTCACTTTGCATCTATCTATCAAAAATACCAAAAATATTATTTATCTTCTCTATCAGATCTCACTCTCGTAAGTGACCGTGAAGGGATTGACAGCCCCTAATCGCGTTGGTTGCAAGTAGCTATCGTTTTGTGTAGGTACGAGGGACTTGTGCGTGGTCTCCTACTGGATTGATACCTTGGTTCTCAAAAACTGAGGGAAATACTTACGCTACTTTGCTGCATCATCCTCTCCTCTTCGGGGAAATCCAACGCAGTGCTCAAGAGGTAGCAAGAAGAATTTCTAGCGCCGTTGCCGGGGAGGCTCACGCAAGCAAGTCAACAATACCAAGTACCCATCACAATCCCTATCTCTCGCATTAAATTATTTGCCATTTGCCTCTCGTTTTCCTCTCCCCCACTTCACCCTTGCCATTTTCTTTGCCCTCTCTTTCCCAATCTCCTCCTCTCTTTCCTGTTTGCCTTTTTCCGTTGCCTTTTTGTTTGCTCGTGTGTTAGTTTGCTTGCTTGTCATCATGACTAGTCTCATATCTTCTCCGTTATCTCCCGAGAATGAAGTTCTAAATTTTAAACAAAGGGAGGGAGAAAATCTGAAAGGCGCTTGGTATAGAATTTGCAATGCTCAAAATAGATCTACCAGGAAGCAATCTACTTCAGTTCTTCGTAATTTTTACGTAGGAGATAATCCTTGGTATAGATATATCCTTGATACCATTACCGGAGGGAATTTCTTGGGTATCCATACTTTTGATTCTTATAATGCTTTAATAGATTTATTTAGCTCACCACCTCTTATGATTAATGGAACTACGTTAACTTTGGAGCATGTTATGCAAAGACTTGAAATTATTGAGAATAAAGTTGCTACCATTGAATCAATTGAAAATCTTGATAAAAAGATCCACAATCAAATTACCCAATATGGATCTAAGGTAGGAATGACTTTGAAAAATATTAAAGAAAAAGATCCCATAGTTAATGAGAAAATAAATCTAGATTCCACAAGAATTGATAAACTTGAGGGTATCATTACTAACTTGGGAACCACTTTTTCTTCCGTACAAAATACTCCAAGTTCGTCTACTAAAAATACTAATGTTCCTAAGAATAAGGGTGAATCATCTAGTAAGGAAACTGCGGATCTTAAATCTATAAGTGTTCATCCCAATCTTTTTACCATCATTAAGGAACCTTTTGCTATGAATGAATTTTTCGATCTTTTGCCTGAAAATTTGACAATTACTAGAAAGAAAGAAAATTCTAAAGGAGGTAGATGCCTCATTGAAGAATTGCCTACCAAAGATGGCAATAACTAGATCTATCCTTGCTTTTATGCCTAGCTAGGGGCGTTAAACGATAGCGCTTGTTGGGAGGCAACCCAATTTTATTTTGTGTTTTTTGTTTTTGCTTCTCTTTAGGAATAAATAATCCATCTAGCCTCTGTTTGGATGTGGTTTTATGTTTTAATTAGTGTTTGTGCCAAGTAGAACCTATAGGATAACCTATGATGATAGTTGATTTGATTCTGCTGAAAAACAGAAACTTTGCACGCACGAATATAATTTTGTTAAATCACAGGTACATGATTTTGCGTTGATTCTTTTTGGTGCTGTTCAATAAACGAATTTTCCAGGACTTCCTATTTTGGTAGAAATTTTAGAATTCCAGAAGTTTGCATTAGTTACTGATTGCTACAGACTGTTCTGTTTTTGACAGATTCTGTTTTGCGTGTGTTGTCTGCTTAGTAAAATAGTTTATAATCCATAGAGAAGTTGGAATACAGTAGGTTTAACACCAATATAAATAAAGAATGAGTTCATTACAGTACCTTGAAGTAGTTCTTTGTTTTCTTTCTCTAACGGAGCTCAAGAGATTTTTGTTGAGTTTTGTGTTGTGAAGTTTTCAAGTTTTGGGTGAATTCTTTTGATGGATTATGGAACAAGGAGTGGCAAGAGCCTAAGCTTGGGGATGACCATGGAACCCCCAAGATAATCCAAGGACACCAAAAAGTCAAAGCTTGGGGATGCCCCGGAAGGCATCCCCTCTTTCATCCACTTCCATCGGTAATTTACTTGGAGCTATATTTTTATTCACCAACATGATATGTGTTTTGCTTGGAGCGTCTTGTATTATTTGAGTCTTTGCTTGTTAGTTTACCACAATCATCCTTGCTGTACACACCTTTTGAGAGAGCCATACATGATTTGGAATTTGATAGAATACTCTATGTGCTTCACTTATATCTTTTGAGCTTGATAGTTTTGCTCATTGTGCTTCACTTATATCTTTTGAGCGTGATAATTTTTGCTCTAGTGCTTCACTTAGATCTTTTAGAGAACGGTGGTGGATTTGTTTTAAAGAAACTATTGATCTCTCATGCTTCACTTAGATTATTTTGAGAGTCGTTAATAGCATGGTAATTTGCTTAATATTAATATACTTGGTGTTCAAGATATGTGAAACTTTCTTTTGAGTGAATTGAATACTAATATAAGTTTGATCCTTGATAATTGTTCTGAGATATGGAGGTGATAATATCAAAGTCGTGCTAGTTGAGTAACTATGAATTCAAAGAATGCTTGTGTTGAAGTTTGCAAGTCCCGTAGCATGCACGTATGGTTAAAGTTGTGTAACAAATTTGAAACATGAAGTGTACCTGGCTTGTGCATCCTTATGAGTGGCGGCCGGGGACGAGCAATGGTCTTTTCCTACCAATCTATCCCCCTAGGAGCAGGCGCGTAGTACTCGATTTTTGATGACTTCGAAATTTTTGCAATAAGTATATGAGTTCTTTTGACTAATGTTGAGTCCATGGATTATACGCACTCTCACCTTTCCGCCTTTGCTAGCCTCTTGATGCACGTGCATTGCCCTTTCTCACCTTGAGAGTTGGTGCAAACTTCGCCGGTGCATCCAAACCCCGTGATACGATACGCTCTATCACACATAAACCTCTTTATATCTTCCTCAAAACAGCCACCATACCTACCTATCATGGCATTTCCATAGCCATTCCGAGATATATTGCCATGCAACTTCCATCATCATTATCATGACATATATTACTTTTGTCATATTGCCATTGCATGATCATGTAGTTGACATCGTATTTGTGGCAAAGCCACCATACATTATTTTTCATACATGTCACTCTTGATTCATTGCACCATCCCGGTACACCGCCGGAGGCATTCATATAGAGTCATATCTTGTTCTAAGTTTCGAGTTGTAATCCTTGTGTTGTAATCAATAGAAGTGTGATGATCATCATTGTTAGAGCATTGCCCAAATAAAAAAAAGAGAGAGAGAAAGGCCAAAAAAAGGCCCAAAAAAAGGGCAATGCTACTATCTCTTTTCCACACTTGTGCTTCAAAGTAGCACCTTGTTCTTCATGTAGTGAGTCTCATATATTGTGCTTCAAAGTAGCACCTTGTTCTTCATGTAGTGAGTCTCATAAGTTGTCTTTTTATACTAGTGGGAATTTTTCATTATAGAACTTGGCTTGTATATTCCTACGATGGGCTTCCTCAAATGCCCTAGGTCTTCACGAGCAAGCGAGTTGGATGCACACCCACTAGTTTTCTTTTGTTGAGCATTCATAGCTCTAGTGCATCCATTGCATGGCAATCCCTACTCCTTACGTTGACATCAATTGATGGGCATCTCCATAGCCCATTGATTATCCTCGTCAATGTGAGACTTTCTCCTTTTTTGTCTTCTCCACACAATCCCCATCATCATATTCCATTCCACCCATAGTGCTATATCCATGGCTCACGCTCATGTATTGCGTGAAGGTTGAAAAAGTTTGAGATTATTTAAGTATGAAACAATTGCTTGGCTTGTCAACGGGGGTATAGAAGTTGGGAACATCTTTGTGTGACCAAAATGAAGCATAGCCTAACTATATGATTTTGTAGGGATGAACTTTCTTTTGCCCTGCTATTTTGAGAAGACATGATTGCTTTGATTAGTATGCTTGAAGTATTATTATTTTTATGTCAATATGAACTTTTGTCTTGAATCTTTCGGATCTGAATATTCATGCCACGATTAAGAAGATTTACATTAAAATTATGCCAAAGTATCACTCCGCATCAAAAATTCTTTTTTTATCATTTACCTACTCGAGGACGAGCAGGAATTAAGATTGGGGATGCCTGATACGTCTCCAACGTATCTATAATTTTTGATTGCTCCATGCTACTTTATCTACTATTTTGGACTATATTGGGCTTTATTTTCCACTTTTATATTATTTTTGGGACTAACCTATTAACTGGAGGCCCAACCCAGAATTGTTGTTTTTTGCCTATTTCAGTGTTTCGAAGAAACGGAATATCAAACGGAGTCCAAACGGAATGAAACATTCGGGAACGTGATTTTCTCATCGAACGTGATCCAGGAGACTTGGACCCTACTCCAAGACATAACAGAGGCGGGCACGAGGGTGGGGGGCGCCCCCCCTCCCAGGGCGCGCCCCCTGCCTCGTGGCCCCCCTGTTGCTCCACCGACGTACTCCTTCCTCCTATATATACCTACGTATCCCCAAACGATCAGAAGAGGAGCCAAAAACCTAATTCCACCACCGCAACCTTCTGTATCCATGAGATCCCATCTTGGGGCCTGTTCCGGAGCTTCGCCGGAGGGGGCATCCACCATGGAGGGCTTCTACATCAACACCATAGCCCCTCCGATGAAGTGTGAATAGTTTACTTCAGACCTTCGGGTCCATAGCTAGTAGCTAGATGGCTTCTTCTCTCTTTTTGGATCTCAATACAATGATCTCCCCCTCTCTCGTGGAGATCTATTCCATGTAATCTTCTTCTTTTTGCGGTGTGTTTGTTGAGACCGATGAATTGTGGGTTTATGATCCAGCTTATCTATGAACAATAATTGAATCTTCTCTGAATTCTTTTATGTATGATTAAGTTATCTTTGCAAGTCTCTTCGAATTATCCTTTAGGTTTGGCCAACTAGATTGGTAGTTCTTGCAATGGGAGAAGTGCTTAGCTTTGGGTTCAATCTTGCGGTGTCCTTTCCTAGTGACAGAAGGGGCAGCAAGGCATGTATTGTATTGTTGCCATCGAGGATAACAAGATGGGGTTTTTAATCATATTGCATGAATTTATCCCTCTACATCATGTCATCTTGCTTAAGGCGTTACTCTGTTTTTAACTTAATACTCTAGATGCATGCTGGATAGCGGTCGATGAGTGGAGTAATAGTAGTAGATGCAGAATCGTTTTGATCTACTTGTCTCGGACGTGATGCCTATATACATGATCATTACCTAGATATGCTCATAACTATGCTCAATTCTGTCAATTGCTCAACAGTAATTTGTTCACCCACCGTAGAATATCTATGCTATGTAGAGAAGCCACTAGTGAAACCTATGGCCCCCGGGTCTATTCTCATCATATCAATCTCCATTACCTTATTTACTTGCTTTGTTTTTACTTTGACTTTTACTTTTCACTTTGCATCTATCTATCAAAAATACCAAAAATATTATTTATCTTCTCTATCAGATCTCACTCTCGTAAGTGACCGTGAAGGGATTGACAACCCCTAATCGCGTTGGTTGCGAGTAGCTATCGTTTTGTGTAGGTACGAGGGACTTGTGCGTGGTCTCCTACTGGATTGATACCTTGGTTCTCAAAAACTGAGGGAAATACTTACGCTACTTTGCTGCATCATCCTCCCCTCTTCGGGGAAATCCAACGCAGTGCTCAAGAGGTAGCATGCACCGGCCACTGCTCACTAGTCATTGTTTGTGGCCTGCTTCGAGCTCTACATGTAGCGCGTAAAGTCATTAGTTTGTGTGATTTATATCTCTAAAGCACACACCTAACCATATGTTCTTCTTTGCAACTAAGATCAAGCTACATGTACCAAAAAAAATAGCAGCTTATTGATAATGTAAAGCGACCTAAATCCATGTAGTAGGTATATATACACTAGTAATATTGCTCTCTGAGAGATAAAGCAAAGAAGTTCTAGCAATTTACATTGTAACACATTAGTGCAAATTGTTTGCCTTTTACATAGAACATAAAACAGAGAAGTTGTAGCAGTTTTCATTGTAACAAATAAGTGGAAGCTGACAGGATTTTATAGAGAAGATAAAACAAAAGTTGTAGCAGTTTGCATTTCACACAGAAGATAAATCAGCGAAGTTGTAGCACTTTTCATTGTAACAAATAAGTGGAACTTGATAGCATTTTGCAGAGAAGAGAAAGCAGAAGTTGTAGCGGTTTGCATTTCACACTGAATATAAAACATAAAAGTTATAGCAGTTTTCATTGTAACAAATAAGTGGAACATGCGATTAGTATTTTACATAGAAGATAAAGCAGAAATTGTAGCAGTTTCGATTTTAATAGACAAGTTAAAACAGTCAACATTTTACAGAGAAGATGAAGCATTTGTAGTGTGGACAAAAATTGAAGCACCACCGGAACTTTCTCATAGGCCCGCCGCCAAATCCCCATAAAGTCAACCCGTACCCTAATCCTAGCCGTCGGAGCACAAAATAAGCTGATCTAGATCCGCAACGCTGCTACCCACACCATCGTCGTAGCCATGGCTAGCCATCGTTGGACATACTATGCACTGCTTACCCCCCCCCTGTCGAGCCCAAATCAGAGACGGAGGTTCTACAAAGGTCACTACTCACGAGGTCGCCGTCGATGACCCGAGCTCCTCTTCAATTTAAGAGTCATTAGCATCATCATTATCATTGGAGGAGCAGGAGGAGCAGGAGGAGGAGATGCAGTTGGAGTTGGAGGAGTAGGGAATGGACGTGGAGGTGGAGGGAGACGGCGGCTTTCAGATGACGGAGGCACCAGCGGAGCACATCACATCCGAGGGCCAAATTGCGTATGAGCATGCGAACGATGTGGTGGCAGAGGACCGATTCCCTTTGAGACCCGGTTTGGATAGCAAATATTACATGACTTTTTCCTAATTAGTTGGGAGGGGGCGTTGGGCGGACCCACATGGGACGTGTCGTGCATGGAAGGTGGCGGACACATGCGTCGCGATCCGTTTGGGTGATGCCAAGCATTCCCTTTTTATATATATAGTACTATTGTTGTTACCCCGCAAAAATAAGTACTATGGTTGTCCTCCTGGTTGTTGCTTGAGCCTTTTCACTCTAACAACAACAACAACAACAACAACAACAACAACAACAACAACAACAACAACAACAACAACAACAACAACAACAACAACAACAACAACAACAACAACAAAGCCTTTAATCCCAAACAAGTTGGGGCAGGCTAGAGGTGAAACCCATAAGATCTCGCAACCAACTCATGGCTCTGGCACATGGATAGCAAGCTTCCACGCACCCCTGTCCATAACTAGCTCTTTGGTGATACTCCAATCCTTCAGGTCTCTCTTAACAGACTCCTCCCATGTCAAATTCAGTCTACCCCACCCTCTGTTGACATTATCCGCACGCTTTAGCCGCCCACTATGCACTGGAGCTTCTGGAGGCCTGCGTTGAATATGCGCAAACCATCTCAGACAATGTTGGACAAGCTTATCTTCAATTGGTGCTACCCCAACTCTATCTCGTATGTCATCATTCCGGACTCGATCCTTCCTTGTGTGGCCATACATCCATCTCAACATACGCATCTCCGCCACACCTAACTGTTGAATATGTCGCCTTTTAGTCCGCCAACACTCAGCGCCATACAACATTGCGGGTCAAACCGTCGTCCTGTAGAACTTGCCTTTTAGCTTTTGTGGCACTCTCTTGTCACAGAGAATGCCAGAAGCTTGGCGCCACTTCATCCATCCGGCTTTGATTCGATGTTTCACATCTTCATCAATACCCCCATCCCCCTGCAACATTGACCCCAAATACCGAAAGGTGTCCTTCTAGGGAACCACCTGGCCATCAAGGCTAACCTCCTCCTCACACCTAGTAGTACTGAAACCGCACATCATGTACTCGGTTTAGTTCTACTAAGCCAAAACCCCTTCGATTCCAAGGTTTGTCTCCATAACTCTAACTTCCTATTTACCCCCGTCCGACTATCGTCAACTAGCACCACATCATCCGCAAAGATCATACACCATGGGCTTTCTCCTTGTATATCCCTTGTGACCTCATCCATCACCAATGCAAAAAGATAAGGGCTCAAAGCTGACCCCTAATGCAGTCATGTCTTAATCAGGAAGTCATCAGTGTCGACATCACTTGTTTGAACACTTGTCACAACATTATCGTACATGTCCTTGATGAGGGTAATGTACTTTGCTGGGACTTTGTGTATCTTATCATAGGCCTTCTCCAAGTCAATGAACACCATATGCAAGTCCTTCTTTTGCTCCCTATATCTCTCCATAAGTTGTCGTACCAAGAAAATGGCTTCCATGGTCGACCTCCCAGGCATGAAACCAAACTGATTTTTGGTCACGCTTGTCATTCTTCTTAAGCGGTGACTCTCTCCCATAGCTTCATTGTATGGCTCATCATCTTAATTCCACGGTAATTAGTACAACTCTGAACATCCCCCTTGTTCTTGAAGATTGGTACTAATATACTCCGTCTCCATTCTTCTGGCATCTTGTTTGCCTGAAAAATGAGGTTGAAAAGCTTGGTTAGCCATACTATTGCTATGTCCCCGAGACCTTTCCACACCTCAATGGGGATACAATCAGGGCCCATCGCCTTGCCTCCTTTCATCCTTTTTAAAGCGTCCTTGACCTCAGACTCCTGGATTCGCCGCACAAAACGCATGTTGGTCTCATCAAATGAGTCGTCCAGTTCAATGGTAGACCTCTCATTCTCCCCATTGAACAACATGTCGAAGTACTCCTTCCATCTATGCTTAACCTCCTCGTCCTTCACCAAGAGTTGGCCTGCTCCGTGCTTGATGCATTTGACTTGGCCAATATCCCTCATCTTCTTCTCTCGGATCTTGGCCATCTTATAGATGTCCCTTTCGCCTTCCTTCGTTCCTAACCGTTGGTAGAGGTCCTCATATGCCCGACCCCTTGCTTCACCAACAGCCGGCATCTTGTACTTCTCTATGTTGTCTGCACTCCTATCCAGGTATAGGCATCTGAAGAAATCTTTCTTCTCTTTAATCGCCTTCTGGACATCATCATTCCACCACCAGGTATCCTTATCTTCGCTTCTCCTTCCCCTGGAAACTCCAAACTCTTCTGAGGCCACCTTACGATTGCAAGTCGCCATCTTCATCCACACATTGTCCGCATCCCCTCCTTCCTCCCAAGGGCCCTCCTTAATGACCCTCTCCTTGAACGCCTGAGCTACCTCCCCCTTGAGCTTCCACCACTTCGTTCTAGCGACTTTGGCACGCTTATCCCGCTGGACACGAATCCGAAAGTGGAAGTCAGCAACCACCAGCTTATGCTGGGGTACAACACTCTCTCCAGGTATCACCTTACAGTCTAGGCACGCACGCCTATCTTCTCTTCTCGAGAGGATGAAATCAATCTGGATAGAGTGTTGGCCACTACTAGAAGTCACAGATGTGATTCTCTCTTTCTAAAGAGGGTGTTAGCTACAATCATGTTGTAGGCTAGAGCAAAGCTTAAGACATCTTCTCCTTCTTGATTCCTGATGCCATAGCCAAAGCCCCCATGCATCCCTTCAAAACCTGTGTTAGATGTACCCACGTGGCCATTGAGGTCTCCTCCTATGAAGAGCTTCTCACCAATCTGTACACTCCTAACCATGTCTTCCAGGCCTTCCCAGAACTCCCTCTTGGTGTTTTCATTGTGGCCTACTTGCGGGGCATACGTGCTCATAACATTGAGAACCAAGTCCTCAACTACCAGCTTGACCAGGATAATCCGGTCCCAACTTCTCTTGACGTCTACCACTCCATACTTGAGGCTCTTGTTGATCAAGATGCCTACGCCATTTCTGTTTGTAGCCGTCTCCGTGTACCACAGCTTGAAGCCGGTATCCTCCACCTTCTTCGCCTTCTGTCCTCTTCATTTGGTTTCTTGGATGCAAAGGATATCAACACCTCTCCTCACCGCTGCATCAACTAGCTCCCGAAACTTCCCTGTCAGAGACCCTACGTTCCAGCTACCTAAGCGAATCCTCCTAGGCTCGGCTAGCTTCCTTACCCTTCGCACTCGTCGAGTCAAATGCGAAGACCCTTGCTCATTTTCCACTACATCCGGGCGCCGATGTAGCGCGCCACTAAGGATGCGACGACCCAATCCTCGCTCACTTGCCACCGTATCCGGATCAAGATACGGCGCGCCGGTGACGGCCCGGCCCATGCCCATTTTCCACCACACCCGGGTTCCGATGTGGCGTGTCGCTGAGAGGGTTACGCCCCAACGAAAATCTTTTGGGTTTCATCTCCATAAGAGTGGTTGAGTTTTTACGTTGCCTCATCAAGCCTATCACAATCCTCCTCCTTTACCCGGGCTTGGGACCGGCTATGTTGAGACAACATAGGCGGAGTTAGCCTTATCACTCCAAGAAACAAAATTCTTATTTGATCCATCATAGTTTGGATTGAGAAAACATACTTTGTTTAAATACTCACCGGCCGAGGCAAGAGAGATAGAGGACTTAATCTAAGGAAGAATGGCCCACCTAACTTGCAATTTGCAAACCACATTTTATTTAGCATCTCTTAATAGTTTATACAGAAAATCAACTTTGGAGATCGAATGAACCTCTCTTGAATGTTTCTTAGCTTCCTCCATCCCTTAGTTTAGTAGCTCTTGACAGGAATAGGTCAGCTAATCAGCAATTAGATGATCACATAACATGCATGATGCATGGACATGTTAAGAATTGTTAATTTTTGTGTCATCATCTCGCTCAAGTTTTGATCCCTTCTCTCCCTCTCTTCCTCCGGCTCCATGGGAGGAGCACTTCTTCTCCCTCTGCTCTCTCTGATCTGCTTCGGCTTCCTCAAAGGTACACTGTAGTTAACATTAATCACTCTTTATTTGTGTACTTGTGCCACTGTTAATAAGTTCGTGAATGCGCTTCTGAATTTTGTGTTAAATTTCCAGTTACCATTAGTTAAGCTTGTATCTGATCAATGGACCAATCACCAATGTATGCATTTTGTACTTAATGGCCAGCAGGAGCAAGGCCTTCGACGTTCACAGTGAAGAACAACTGCGGCTATACTTCGACGTTCTTCGACGTTCAAAAGTGTGCACGCATTAATTTGGATTGGAGGAAGTATTATAATATTTATTTCAAATATATGTAAAAAACTAACCTGCAGGGAGATGGGCTGGCTCAATAGTAACGACGGGACAACACGTTGCGACAAGACCTTCTTTGGATGTGCAATAGGCGATACATAGCCTCAAGCACGAAAGGCGGGTCCGACGCGAGGTGGTGCCACCAAAGCGTCAGGAGAGATGGTCATGTATATAGCTGGCCAAACGGGCCGGCCCGGCACGGCACGGCCCGGCCCGCGCTAAACGTGCCTGGCACGGCCCGGCCCACGACGGCACGACTATTAGCCGGGCCGTGCCGTGCCGGCCCACCGGCGCGGGGTCGCGGCCCAGGCACGTCGCGTAGCCTAGCTGGGCGGCACGCTGCCCGCCCACACGCCGCCCGCTTAGCGCTAGCTGGCCCGCTGGCTCTGGCGCTTCGTCGCCGCTTCGCTGGCCTGGCTCGCTGCGGGCTGCGCGGTGCGCGCTGGCAGCCTGGCACGCTGCAATCTGCAATTCTGCGTCGCTGCTCTCTGGTCTCTCTGGCACGCTGCATCGACCCGGTCGGCACGCTGCAATTCTGCGTCGCTGCTATACACACTGCATGCTGGCCTCTCTGGCACGCTGCATTATACGCTGCATCGCTGCCACGCTGCATCGCTGCAATTTTCCCTCGCTACCACAGTTACACACTGCACGCTGCACTATACTACCAAATACTAGTCTGAGCGAGATGCGAAAAAATGTCAAAAAATTACCGGAAAAATATAGAAAATTGCAAAAAATGTAGAGTATTATTTGGGATAAATCTAGAATTTTATTAACGCTTGCCTCATTAAAACCTTCCATCCCAAAGAAGTAAAAGAGTACAAGCTATGCTCTAGAAATACTAAACGATTAAAAGAAGTAGAAATAAAAAGATTACAAGACTAGAATTGAACTAAAAAAATTACAAGACTGGAACTAAACTAATTTGGATTGTTCATCCTTGCCCGGCAGCCGCGGCCAGCTCGTCTCTCTTGATGTGTACTGCTCTGTACCTAGTAAGGATGTTTATTGGACCGTGGCAGGCAATGCGCATCAACTTACCACATCTTTTGCACCGTGCTTTTAGCTCAGATTTTCTACCGTCCGTAACTACTTCAGCATCGTAGTAGTCCCAGATTCTGGAGCCTCTCCCATCCATGTTTGTATTGTGTGTGTAAAATGAGATGCAGTTTGAGAATTTTGAGTGTGAGAAATGAGAACTTGAGAAGGGCCGGCATGCCTTTTTATAGGAAAAAGATGTCACGTTAGGCACGCTAGGCATGTTAGGCACGTTAGACGGTTAGAGTATTATGTGGGATAAATCTAGAGTTTTATTAGCGCCCGCCTCATTAAAACCTTCCATCCCAAAGAAGTAAAAGAGTACAAGCCATGCTCTAGAAATACTAAAAGATTAAAAGATAGAGAAAGAAAAAATAATACAAATACTACAACTGACTAATGGGATCCTTTCAACCTTGCCCCGCAGCCGCAGCTATAGCCGCCGCCTCGGCTGCCTTGACGTGCGTCGTCTTGTGCCTCATAAGGTGGCCGGTTCCAGCATACCTGCCATCATCTAGGTGCACGCTCAACTTCTTACCGCATTCTTTGCACTTTGCAAAAAGCTTGGTCAGACCTTCGTCATTTGTAACGGATTCTTCATCATAGTACCTCCAGATGGGACTAGGTTGTCTCCGAACAATGTTTTGAAGAGGAGCAGCCATGTTTGTGTGTGGAAAATGAGATGGAGTTTGAGTGTGAGAGATGAGAAAGTGGGCATCCTTTTATAGGAAAAAATGTAACGTTAGGCACGTTAGGCACTGCAGCAATAATGCATCCCTGCGAAAAAATTAAGGCAATGTAATAATGTATCATCTGGGATAAATGTTGAGCTTTATTAGTGGCTGCCTCATTAAAACCTTCCATCCCTGGGAAGTAAAAGAGTACAAAGCCATGCTCTAGAATTACAAAAGGGAAAGAAAATTACAAAATGGTAAGAAAATGACTACACTACAAGTCTTCGACTAATCTTCCGGGTCTTCTTCAAAGTTCATTTCTTCAAACATGGCAAGTAGTTCTGTGTTTTCTGCAGTGTGTTGCGCTCTCCTTCTTGATAACTCCCCATCTTTGACGGACATCAGTGTTCTCACCATATCTGGAGCGAGACTAGTTCTTCTCTCCTCAATTATTCTTCCAGCAAGGCTGAAAGCTGACTCCGATGACACCGTAGAAACAGGCACCGATAACACATCACGTGCTAATATGGAGAGCACCGGAAATGTAAGCTTGTGTTCTTGCCACCACTGTAGTAAGTTGAAGTCTTCCTCACTATCTAAATCGTACATGACTTTGTCACTGTTGAGGTACTTCGCTAACTCCCCGCCACCTTGAAGCACAGATGTTGACGTGGAAGAGCTTCCGGCGGTTGAGGAGGATGAAGAACCAAATATCTTGCTCCATGCTCCTCTCTTTTTACCTGCAGTAGGTGCTGGTGGAGGTCGTTGCATTCGAACTCCGGCATATTTTTCCTCATACTTAGCAAAAACTTCAAAAAGCTTCTCACGAGCCTTATTGAAGTCGTCAGTATAATCTAAACTTAGGGATGCAGATAGTACATTGAGTGCACTACGATACCCTTCAAGTTTAGCTCTAGGATCCAAGATAAATGCAAATGCATACAACAGTGGAATTTGCTGCCAATATTTTAAATACTTGGTTTTCATGTCAGCAACAACATTAAGTAACAATGCATCCCCTTCATATGCTTTTAGATGACTAGCAATGTCTAATAGGGTATGCACCATCAAAGGAGATGTCGGGTAATAAACCCCAGACAAAGTAACTGTTGCATCATAGAACAACTCAAGAAATGCAGTCAATGCTGTAATAACGTGCCAAGTTTCTTCGCTAATTAGAGGTTCAACCCCATAATTTGCATTAATAAAGCCATTCAACGGAACTCTGTCTCGGATAACTGACTTAAGCATCAAATATGTAGAGTTCCATCTAACAGGCATGTCTGAATTATACTTATGAGGAACGCACCCTATAGCAAGACAATATCTCTTATAGTTTGTAATTCGTTGAGTTGAATGCGAAAAATAAGATATTGCAATGCGTATGACTTCAACATGTGGTTCACATAAATGTAACGCACTTTTAGCAATAAGATTAATGATATGGCAAGCACAACGTTGATGCATTAAAAAGGATGCAGCATATATGGAGAATATAGGAGTCAGAGTATTCATTGCACTGGTATTTGCTGAAGCATTATCCAAAGTTATTGAGAAAACCTTGTCGGCAAGATTAAAATCGTTCACAACTTTTAGTGCACGTAGAAAATTCTTCTTGTAGTTTGTCTAGAAACTGGTCTATAATTAGGATTATGACAAGTTTGAATATATTCTACGAAACCATCAGATTCACCAATACCTAGTGGTAAATCATTAGAAGCAATAAGACGGCATAGACCTTCTCGCTGAACATTAGCATCGTAGGTGAAATTGCGTACCGTACCGTCAGGGTTGAAGGAGAGCTGCGTTTGCACAGCTGCCGAGCCCGACGCGCTCTTTCCATCCGCCTTGGCGTGGCTTTCCACATGCCTCTTCAGGTGGCCGGTTCCTCCCTTGGCTTCTCCGGTATACTCCTTCTTGCACCTTTTGCACCTTGCAACCACCCTCCGGACACCGTCCACCACGGAGATTTCTTCATCGAATGATTCCCACACCGCGGAGGTTCTACGACGACCTCTTTGCTTTACACCAACGGTGGTGGAGGAACCCGTCCCACTACTCGAATTGGTGTGACCATCGGCTTCGGCACTCGGATCGGTATGGGGTTCAAGAGTGTGATGATCGGTATAGGCAGGTTGCTCGGGTGGGGGCATGGTATAGGCATGTTGCTCGGGTGGGGGCATGGTAGTGTGATCGATACTACTAGGGTAGAGACTATACTCCATATCCCCAAGACCGAAATCGGAGAGTGGGAAGCTAGTATTGTCATGGTCATCCATGTTTGAGTGTGAGAAATATGTGGGCTGGGCAGCCCTATTTATAGCAAAAAATTGGTCATTTTTCGGACAAATTTGACCCTCTAACGATCAAATTTTCGAATATATGAATTTTCTTACATAAATACCCAAACCATATCCTAAACCGCTCTAAACCAGCTCTAACCTCCCTCTAAACCCCTCCCAAGTCCCAACGGCCGAGCGAAACCCCCCTGAAAGTGCAACTAATCCCCGGGTGGTTTTGGTAATTAATAACAACATATATATCATTGAACTAATTATTTCTTGAGAATATTTCAGAAAGTTCAGTGATATGGGTATGACAATGACTGATGATGTGGACCCCTCAAAATGCTAAGGAAAACATTGGCAAAAGCTCAAGACTCCATTTTTGGTTTAGTGATCCAAGATCACATTGAGTCCATAGGAAAGCCAATACTATTAAAAGGGGATGAGGTTATGATAATGATCTGGTTGCTCAAAGTGCTTAGTGATTTATCTCTCAAACTATCAGCAATCTTTCATTCCAACATAAACTCATAAGTAATCTCGGTCCCACCGATTCCATAAACTCAGTCACACCGAGATGAACCACCTCAGCCATATACCCAAACCCTAGAAATTTTGGATTTTCCAATTCCAAACTCGGTCATACCGAAATTGGTGTTGCCAACCTTCTGTAACCTTCTGTACTCAAATCGGTGTCACCGAGATGAGAAAGTCGGTCCCACCGAGATTGGCAAACCCTAGACTTTGGAAGAATCGGACTAACCGAGATTGTATTTTCGGTCCCACCGAAAATCCCAACGTTCACAAGATTTGAACTTTCGGTCTCACCGAGTTGTCAACTTCGGTCTGACCGAGATTAGTCAAATGTGTGTAACGGTTGGATTTTGTGTGGAGGCTATAAATACCCCTCCACCTCCTCTTCATTCATGGAGAGAGCCATCAGAAAGAACCACCACTCCTACCTTACATTTCTGAGAAGAAAACTACCTACCCTTGTGTTGAGATCAAGTTGCTCCACTCCCACCATATGAAACTTGATTTCTAGCCTTCCCAAGTTGCTTTCCACTCAATCCCTTCCTCCACCACAGCCAAATCAGTGAGGAGAGTTGAGTGTTGGGGAGATTATCATTTGAAGCACAAGAGCAAGGAGTTCATCATCACCAACACCATCTATTACCTTTTGGAGGTGGTGCCTCCTAGATTGGTTAGGTGTCGCTTGGGAGCCTCCGTCAAGATGTGGAGTTGAACCAAGAAGTTTGTAAGGGCAAGGAGATCGCCTACTTCGTGAAGATCTACCCCGAGTAAGGCTAGTCCTCCGTGGACGTAGGCCATGATGGCATAGACAAGGTTGCTTCTTCGTGGACCCTTCGTGGGTGGAGCCCTCCGTGGACTCTCGCGGCCGTTACCCTCCGTGGGTTGAAGTCTCCATCAACGTGGATTGACGATAGCACCACCTATCGGAACCACGAGAAAAATCTCCGTGTCTCCAAATTGCGTTTGCTCTTCTCCACCTCTTATTTACTACATGTGCAATTTACTTTCCGCTGCCATCACTCTAGAATTGCATGTGTAGGGTGATACTTGACTTGCTCAACATTGTGAACTTGCTAAAACTTGTCCTAATCAAAAGGCTAAATTTTTAAGTTGTCAAGTAGTCTAATCACCCCCCTCTAGACATACTTCCGATCCTACAAGTGGTATCAGAGCTTTGGTCTCCATTGGATTGGTTTCCATTGCATTGGACTCCATAAGCTTGGTTTCACAACCTAGGAGAGTATGGCGTCTAGTGAGGGTAATTTTCGTAGAGGTCCTTACTTTGATGGTTCAAACTTTGCTAGTTGGAAGCATAAAATGAAAATGCATATTCTTGGACATAACCCTGCCGCATGGGGCATTATTTGTGTTGGCTTGCAAGGTGAGTTCTTCGAGGAAGGAAAAGTTCGGATCGCGAAGCTACAGCGGATGAGTTGCGGATGTTCTGAACAATGCTCAAGCTTGTGACATTCTCTTCAATGCTTTGTGTCCCGAGGTGTTCAACAAGATCAGCCGTCTTGAGAATGCAAAAGAGATTTGGGATACTTTGGTCGAAATGCACGAAGGTACCGAGTCCGTGAAGGAATCAAAGCTAGATGTTCTTCAAGGTCAACTTGACAAGTTCAAGATGAAGGAAGGTGAAGGAGTCGCCGAAATGTACTCTAGGCTTGCTCTCATCACAAATGAGATTGCCGGCTTAGGAAGCGAAGAAATGACCGACCGATTCATCATCAAGAAGATTCTCAGAGCTTTGGATGGAAAGTATGACACCGTGTGCACTTTGATCCAAATGATGCCAAACTACAAGAATCTCAAGCCTACCGAAGTCATTGGAAGAATTGTTGCTCATGAGATGACACTTAAAGATAAGGAAGAGCTTCACAAGAAGTCAAGTGGTGCTTACAAAGCTACAGTTGAAGCTCCCACATCCTCAAGTGACAAGCTAGTTTCCAATGAAGAGATAAGCCTAATGGTGAAGAACTTCAACAAATTCTACAAGAGTAGAAGCAAGGAAAGGAGCTCAAAGTCTAGATCATATGATGAAAAGAGATCTTCTAGTCGTGATCGAAACTGCTACAATTGTGGAAGACCCGGACACTACTCAAATGAGCGTTCGACCCCCCACAAGAGAAGAGAAGAATCTCCAAGAAGAAGAAGCTCAAGAGAAGAGTCACCTCGAAAAGAGAGAAGGAGTAGAGATGATCGTTATGAACAAAGATCCTCTCGGAGAAGCAAGGATTCGGAAAGGAAAGACAAGTCATCAAGGAGCTACACAAGAAGAAAACATCAAGCTCATGTTGGTGAATGGGTCTCCGGCTCCGACTCCGACAATCACTCCGAAAGAAGCTATCACTCCAACTCCGAATACAGTCAAGATGAAGGTGTTGCCGGTCTTGCTCTCGTGTCCTCCAACTCCAACTCCTATGACTTATTTGATTCACCAAATGAGGGAATTGGAAGATGCTTCATGGCAAAAGGCCCCAAGGTATCACACCCTGAATTTATTGACTTTGATAGTGATGAAGATGACTTGCTTGGTGAAGATGAGCTTTTACATGACAAATCTAGTGAGCTTAGTAATGATGAACATGCTAATAGTCTTTATAGTCGAGAAGAGTCGAATGACAATGCTATGAAGGAGATTGAGCGTCTAACTAAAGAACTAAACACTCTTAAGTTAGCTCATGAAACAACTCAAGAAGATCATAGAGAGCTCCTAAGATCTCATGAGAAGCTACGCTTCGAGAAGCTCAATCTAGAGCAAGAACATGAGTTTCTAAAAGCTATCAATGACGATCTTCGAAAGAAGAGTTCTTCATATCTTGCCAAACGACTTCTCTTGTCTAATTTCTTGCCACCTATTAAAACTAAGCATGACAAGCATAAGAAAAATTCTTCTTCTAGTAGTAACAATAATCATGCTAAATCAAATATTGTTGCTTCTAGTAGTTCTCTTGATTCCACTAACAATGTTTCAAGCCAAGTTTCACTTGAGCAAGAAAATAGTTTATTGAAAGGAATTATAGAGAAATGTGTTTACAAGAGTCTTGCCGGAAGCAAGAGCTTTGAGGAAATTGTTTGCAAACAAGGAAGACACCGGAAGAATCAAGGCATTGGTTTTGAGCGAAGGTTCAACGCCGAGGGTGTTGAATGGGAAGAAGGTCAATATCCCACTCCAAAGTTTGTTTCTCAAAAGGAGAAGTATGACCCTACTTCCTCCAAAGTGGAACAAGCTCAAGATGACCTTCCACCACAAGACCACAAGCTAAAAGGCAAGGACAAGCTTCAAGAGGAGATTGATGCATTCATTGAAGCACCCAAGGCCATGGTCAAGTGGGTTCCCAAGGAAACTTCAAGTTCTACTTCGTCAAGCTCAACTACTACCCCAAGGATTCCCATCAAGATGATGTGGATCCCGAAGAAGAAGAACTAGAGAGTTCTTGAGGGTGACTCCGCCAACATACTTCACTTACATTCATTTTGGCAAGAACTTGTGCAATCAACTTCCACATCTTGCACTAGTTCATGGAGTCACAAACCCTCAAGTTGGTAAGTCAAGGGACAAGGTAATCATTGCTTTCATGGACATCATCTATTGTGTACTTCAATCTATGTCCATGGATATCCTTGTTTGTTCCTTGTGGGACTAACCCATGTAGGTATTGAAAGTGCCCGAATCCAAAGGATTGCTCCCAACTCTTGATGATCTTCATCAACATTGAGCATCCACATCTTCAACATCTACATGAAGTCTTCAACGACAACCCAAGGTTAGTTTGACCCTCTAAAAGGGGTTATCACATCAAGGGGGGGCTTTGCTCTAAAGAATTGAGCTAAAGCATCTTCTAATGATGTGAACACATTAATGCTTTATGTAAAAGTGGTAACCCCACTTGTGCTTAAACGATGAGTATGACCTATGATCAAATGTTCTCATTTGACTCCTAAGTCAATATACTCATATATAGATGACTTAGTCATCGCCAAATTGTGTGCTAATAGCTAGTGTTTTGATTGTGCATGTTTGACACATATTTCATTTGCTATCTTATTGTGTGAGCATGTTGGATGCATGATTTAATCCATTCGAGGACATCCATTTGTTGCTTTGGTCTTTTGGATTTTTCTTTTTGACCAAATGGATGGACAAGAATGCCTAAGTTCCTCCCCTAGCTATCTATGCTTTCTTGTCTCAAACTCTATTCATGCTTATATCACAAACTTTGAACAAGACTTTTTCGGACAGACCGAGTGAGGAGCACTCGGAGCCACCGATCCGTCAAAAGCCTAAATTCCAAAACCTTCTAAGTATTTTCGGTCAAACCAATATACTCAAATCGGACAGACCGAAATCACTTGGATTGATCTAGGTTTTCACCTCGGTGAAACCGAGTTTCAAATTTCGGCGTGACCGAAATGAGTAACTGCTTGCAGTTAACCATCTCGGTCCCACCGAGTTTTCAAACTCGGTCCCACCGACAGCCGAAGGGTATATATACCTGAGGGCAGCGCGCGTTGATTCTTTCTTCATACCGCCTCGCCCCCAAACCCTCAGCTGCCGTCGCCGTGGTCTCCGGATCGTCTCCGCCGTCGCCTGTGCGCTCTCGCCGCGGGTCTCCATCGCCGTCAACGGTCCATCTCATCGCACCGTTGCCGCCGTAGTGGAACTCCACCAATTTGGGTGAGTTTCATCCCTCTCGTGCTTCAACCTCTGATTCAATGCACGATAGGTTTTGCCTAGCTTCTTGCCAAGTTTGAAATCTTCCTATCCAGCAGATTAGGTCTTAGAACAAAATCCGAGTGAAAATTTTAGGGTTAGGTTTCCGCCGAACACATCTCGGTGTGACCGATTCTACACTCTCGGACTGACCGATTTGGCCTCTGGCCATTGCACTGCACTTTTCGGTGAAACCGAGTTGTGCAAATCGGTAAGACCGAAGTGAGGATTTAGTGAAACCCTAGTGATCTCGGCTCGACCGAAACCCATTTCGGTCCAACCGAAAGTGGTGTGAATGGTCTGTTTAGACACTTCGGATTCACCAAATTTAAGATTCGGTCAGACCGAAATGTATTCTGTGAAAACCTAAAACTGAAGTTTGAACTCATTCATTTTGCAAAATCCTCTGCAGTTTGTGATAACTCTTCTATTCTGCCTATATCTATTCTATTCACAGGTTGTCAGTCATGTCTGATGCAAGTGATAGCCAGAACAGGTCTGAATCACCAGTTGCAATTCCAGAGAAAGTCACAAGTCCTGAAGCAAGCAGTTTTTCAGATGATGGAGAGAGGAGCACCCCAAGTGGTTTACCTCCAGCTGCCACCAGGGCCAGGAAGAAGAGGAATTCTGATGAGGAGGATTCTGACTTTGTTGCTGAGGAGGAGATTACTTCCAAG
Organism: Aegilops speltoides; assembly: GCA_021437245.1. Classification (NCBI taxonomy): domain Eukaryota; kingdom Viridiplantae; phylum Streptophyta; class Magnoliopsida; order Poales; family Poaceae; genus Aegilops; species Aegilops speltoides. Next base: position 575,625,459 of record CM038147.1, read on the forward strand.
CCCAAGAGGAAAGTGGTTGCCAAGGACTATCAAGGGCAACAGTCAAAGAAAGGCACCAGCAAGGTAAAGAAGTCCACAGTTGCAAAGAAGCTGAGCATGGAAGAAGAGACCTCCAGCAAGATCAAGAAAACTTCCAAGAGGAAGAGGATAGTTCATGATGAAGCTGATGATGATTCTGATGAGGAAGCACCTCAGCCTCCTCAGAAGCCAAAGTTGATGGGAGATGCCATCAGGGCAGGAGCTGAAGGAAATATGCCCTAGAGGCAATAATAAAGTTATTATTTATTTCCTTATATCATGATAAATGTTTATTATTCATGCTAGAATTGTATTAACCGGAAACATAATACATGTGTGAATACATAGACAAACAGAGTGTCACTAGTATGCCTCTACTAGACTAGCTTGTTAATCAAAGATGGTTATGTTTCCTAACCATGAACAAAGGGTTGTTATTTGATTAACAAGGTCACATCATTAGTTGAATGATCTGATTGACATGACCCATTCCATTAGCTTAGCACACGATCGTTTAGTATGTTGCTACTGCTTTTATCCATGACTTATACATGTTCCTATAACTATGAGATTATGCAACTCCCGTTTACCGGAGGAACACTTTGGGTGCTACCAAACGTCACAACGTAACTGGGTGATTATAAAGGAGTACTACAGGTGTCTCCAAAGGTAGATGTTGGGTTGGCGTATTTCGAGATTAGGTTTTGTCACTCCGATTGTCGGAGAGGTATCTCTGGGCCCTCTCGGTAATGCACATCACTTAAGCCTTGCAAGCACTACAACTAATGAGTTAGTTGTGAGATGGTGTATTACGGAACGAGTAAAGAGACTTGCGATAACGAGATTGAACTAGGTATTGGATACCGACGATCGAATCTCGGGCAAGTAACATACCGATGACAAAGGGAACAACGTATGTTGTTATGCGGTCGACCGATAAAGATCTTCGTAGAATATGTAGGAACCAATATGGGCATCCAGGTCCCGCTATTGGTTATTGACCGTGAATAGTTCTAGGTCATGTCTACATTGTTCTCGAACCGTAGGGTCCGCACGCTTAAGGTTTCGATGCGAGTTATTATGAGTTTATGTATTTTGATGTACCGAAGGAGTTCGAGTCCCGGATGAGATCGGGGACATGACGAGGAGTCTCGAAATGGTCGAGACGTAAAGATCGATATATTGGACGACTATATTCGAGTTCGGAAAGGTTCCGAGTCATTGGGTATTTTTCGAGTACCGAGAGTTACGGAATTCGCCGGGAGTATATGGGCCTTATTGGGCCATACGGGAATAGGGAAAAGGGGCCGCCACCTTTCCTTCTCCTCCTATTCCTTCTCCTTCCTCCCCTCTTGATGGACTCCTACTAGGACTTGGAATCCTAGTAGGACTCCACACCTGGCCGCCAAACCCTTGGCCGGCCTCCTCCTCCTCCCTCCTTTATATCTCTGGGGGGGGGCACCCCATGAACACACAAGTTTGATCTTTAGATCGTTCCTTAGCCGTGTCGGTGCCCCTCCACCATATTCCACCTCGGTCATACCGTCATGAAGCTTAGGCGAAGCCCTCGCGCCGGTGAAACATCAAGATCGTCACCACGCCGTCGTCTTGTGGAACTCTCCCTCGACACTCGGCTGGATCGAGTCTGAGGGCGTCATCGAACTGTCGTGTGTCAAGAACTCGGGGCGTCGAGTATGCGGCGCCGGGATCGGTCGGATCGCGAGGAGAACGTACGACTACTTCCTCTACGTTGTGATCGCTTCCGCTTCGGTCTACAAGGGTATGTAGACAACACTCTCCCCTCTCGTTGCTATACATCACCATGATCTTGCGTGTGCGTAGGAAAATTTTGAAATTACTACGTTCCCCAACAGTGGCATCCGAGCCTAGGTTTTTATGGTTTGATGTTTTGCACGAGTAGAACACAAGTGAGTTGTGGGCGATACAAGTCATACTACCTACCAGCATGTCATACTTTGGTTCAGCGGTATTGTGAGATGAAGCGGCCCAGACCGACATTACGCGTACGCTTACGCGAGACTGGTTTCACCGCTACGAGCACTCGTTGCTTAAAGGTGACTGGTGGGTGCCTGTCTCTCTCACTTTAGTTGAACCGAGTGTGGCTACGCCCGGTCCTTGAGAAGGTTAAAACGGAGTCTATTTGACGAAGTATCGTTGTGGTTTTGATGCGTAGGTGAGACTCGTTCTTGCTTAAAGCCCGTAGAAGCCACGTAAAATTTGCAACAACAAAGTAGAGGACGTCTAACTTGTTTTTGCAGGGCATGTTGTGATGTGATATGGTCAAGACGTGATGCTATATTTTATTGTATGAGATGATCATGTTTTGTAACCGGTTATCGGCAATCGGCTGGAGCCATATGGTTGTCGCTTTATTGTATGCAATGCAAGCATACAGTAATGCTTTACTTTATCACTAAGCGGTAGAGATAGTCGTAGAAGCATAAGATTGGCGGGACGACAACGATGCTACGATGGAGATCAAGGTGTCGCGCCGGTGACAATGGTGATCATGGTGGTGCTGCGGAGATGAAGATCACGAAGCACAAGATGATGATGACCATATCATATCACTTATATTGATTTGCATGTGATGTTTATCCTTTATGCATCTTATCTTGCTTTGATTGACGGTAGCATTATAAGATGATCTCTCACTAAATTATCAAGAAGTGTTCTCCCGAGTATGCACCGCTGCCAAAGTTCGTCGTGCCCGGACACCACGTGATGATCGGGTGTGATAAGCTCTCGTCCATCTACAACGGGTGCAAGCCAGTTTTGCACCGCAGAATACTCAGGTTATACTTGACGAGCCTAGCATATGCAGATATGGCCTCGGAACACGGAGACCGAAAGGTCGAGCGTGAATCATATAGTAGATATGATCAACATAAGATGTTCACCATTGAAAACTACTCCATTTCACGTGATGATCGGTTATGGTTTAGTTGATTTGGATCACGTGATCACTTAGATGACTAGAGAGATGTCTATCTAAGTGGGAGTTCTTAAGTAATATGATTAATTGAACTTAAATTTATCATGAACTTAGTCCTGGTAGTATTTTGCAAATTATGTTGTAAGATCAATAGCTTGCGTTGTTGCTTTCATATGTTTGTTTTTGATATGTTCCTAGAGAAAATTGTGTTGAAAAATGTTAGTAGCAATGATGCGGATTCGATCCGTGATCGGAGGTTTATCCTCATTGCTGTACAGAAGAATTATGTCCTTAATGCACCGCTAGGTGATAGACCTATTGCAGGAGCAGATGCAGACGTTATGAACGTTTGGCTAGCTCGATATGATGACTACTTGATAGTTTTGTGCACCATGCTTTATGGCTTAGAATCGGGACTTCAAAGATGTTTTGAACATCATGGACCATATGAGATGTTCCAGGAATTGAAGTTAATATTTCAAGAAAATACCCGAGTTGAGAGATATGAAGTCTCCAACAAGTTCTATAGCTAAAAGATGGAGGAGAATCGCTCAACTAGTGAGCATGTGCTCAGATTGTCTGGGTACTTCAATCGCTTGAATCAAGTGGGAGTTAATCTTCCAGATAAGATAGTGATTGACAGAATTCTCTAGTCACCATCACCAAGTTAGTAGAACTTCGTGATGAACTATAGTATGCAAGGGATGACGAAAATGATTCCCGGGCTCTTCGTGATGTTGAAATCGACGAAAGGTAGAAATCAAGAAAGAGCATCAAGTGTTGATGGTTGACAAGGTCACTAGTTTCAAGAAAAGGGCAAAGGGAAAGAAAGGGGAACTTCAAGTAGATTGACAAGCAAGTTGTCACTCCCACGAAGAAGCCCAAAGCTGAACCAAAGCCTGAAACTGAGTGCTTACACTGCAAAGGAAATGGTCACTGGAAGCGGAACTGCCCTAAATATTTGGTGGATAAGAAGGATGGCAAAGTGAAAAGGGTATATTTGATATACAGTGTTTGATGTGTGCTTTACTAGTGTTTATAGCAACCCCTCGGTATTTGGTACTGGTTCGCCACTAAGAGTAGTAACTCAAACGGAGTTGCGAATAAATGTAAACTAGTTAAGAGTGAAGTGACGATGTGTGTTGAAAGTAGTTTCAAGATTGATATAATCATCATCGCACACTCCCTATACTTTCGGGATTAGTGTTGAACCTAAATAAATGTTATTTGGTGTTTGCGTTGAGCATGAATATGATTTGATCATGTTTATTGCAATACGGTTATTCATTTAAGTAAGAGAATAAACTGTTATTCTGTTTACATGAATAAAACCTTATATGGTTACACACCCAATGAAAATGGTTCATTGGATCTCGATCGTAGTGATACACATATTCATAATATTGAAACCAAAAGATGCAAAGTTAATAATGATAGTGCAACTTATTTGTGGCACTGCCGTTTAAGTCATATTGGTGTAAAGCGCATGAAGAAACTCCATGCTGATGGGATTTTGGAATCACTTGATTATGAATCACTTGATGCTTGCGAACCGTGCCTTTTGGGCAAGATGACTAAAACTCCGTTCTCCGGAACAATGGAACAAGCTACTGACTTATTGGAAATAATACATACCGATGTATGCAATCCAATGAGTGTTGATGCTCGTGGCAAGTATCGTTATTTTCTAACCTTCACAAGATGATTTGATTAGATATGGGTATATCTACTTGATGAAACATAAGTCTGAAATAGTTGAAATGTTCAAAGAATTTCAGAGTGAAGTGGAAAATCATCGTAACAAGAAAATAAAGTTTCTGCGATCTGATCGTGGAGATGAATATTTGAGTTACGAGTTTGGTCTTCAATTAAAACAATGTGGAATAGTTTCACAGCTCACGCCACCTGGAACACCACAATGTTATGGTGTGTCCAAACATCGTAACTGCACTTTATTGGATATAGTACAATCTATGATGTTTCTTACCGATTTACCAATATCGTTTTGGGATCATGCATTAGAGACAGCTGCATTCACGTTAAATAGGGCACCATCTAAATCCGTTGAGACGACACTATATGAACTGTGGTTTAGCAAGAAACCAAAGTTGTCGTTTCTTAAAGTTTGGGGCTGCGATGCTTATGTGAAAAAGTTTCATCCTGATAAGCTCAAACCCAAATCGGAGAAGTGCGTCTTCATAGAATACCCAAAGGAAACTGTTGGGTACACCTTCTATCACAGATCCTAAAGCAAGATTTTCGTTGCTGAAAATGGATCCTTTCTAGAGAAGGAGTTTCTCTCGAAAGAAGTGAGTGGGAGGAAAGTAGAACTTGATGAGGTAATAGTACCTTCTCCCTTACTTGAAAGTAGTTTGTCGCAGAAACCAGTTTCTGAGACATCTACACCAAGTAGTGAGGAAGTTGATGATGTTGATCATGAAACTTCAGATCAAGTTACTGCAGAACCTCGTAGATCAACCAGAGTAAGATTCGCACCAGAGTGGTACGGTAATCCTGTTCTGGAAATCATGCTACTAGATCATGATGAACCTACGAACTATGAAGAAGCGATGGTGAGCCCAGATTCCGCAAAATGGCTTGAGGCCATGAAATCTGAGATGGGATCCATGTATGAAAACAAAGTATGGACTTTGGTTGACTTGCCCGAGGGTAGGCAAGCAATAGAAAACAAGTGGATCTTCAAGAAGAAGACCGACGACGACGGTAATGTTATCGTCTATAAAGCTCGACTTGTGCAAAGGGTTTTCGACAAGTTCAAGGGATTGACTACGATGAGACCTTCTCACCCGTAGCGATGCTTAAGTCTGTCCGAATCATGTTAGCAATTGCCGCATTTTATGATTATGAAATTTGGCAAATGGATGTAAAGACTACATTCCTGAATGGATTTCTGGAAGAAGAGTTGTATATGATGCAACCGAAGGTTTTGTCGATCCAAAGGAGCTAACAAAGTATGCAAGCTCCAGCGATCCATCTATGGACTGGTGCAAGCATCTCGGAGTTGGAATATACGCTTTGATGAGTTGATCAAAGCATATAGTTTTGCTGCACTTATGGTGAAGCCTGTATTTACTAGAAAGTGAGTGGGAGCACTACAGCATTTCGATAAGTATATGTGAATGACATATTGTAGATCGGAAATAATGTAGAATTATTCTGCAAAGCATAAAGGAGTATTTGAAAGAAGTTTTTCAGAGAAAGACCTCGGTGAAGCTGCTTACATATTGAGTATCAAGATCTATAGAGATAGATCAAGATGCTTGATAAGTTTTTTCAATGAGTACATACCTTGACAAGATTTTGAAGTAGTTCAAAATGGAACAGTCAAAGAAAGAGTTCTTGCCTGTGTTACAAGGTGTGAAATTGAGTAAGACTCAAAACCCGACCACGGCAGAAGATAGAAAGAGAATGAAAGTCATTCCCTATGCCTTGGCCATAGGTTCTATAAAGTATGCCATGCTGTGTACCAGATCTATTGTATACCCTGCACTGAGTTTGGCAAGGGAGTACAATAGTGATCTAGGAATAGATCACTGGACAGCGGTCAAAATTGTCCTTAGTGGAATAAGGATATGTTTCTCGATTATGGAAGTGAAAAAAGGTTCGTCGTAAAGGGTTACGTCGATGCAAGTTTTGACACTGATCTGGATGACTCTAAGTCTCGATCTAGATACATATTGAAAGTGGGAGCAATTAGCTAGAGTAGCTTCGTGCAGAGCATTGAAGACATAGAAAAATTGCAAAATACATAACGGATCTGAATGTGAAAGACCCGTTGACTAAGACTCTCTCACAAGCAAAACATGATCACACCTTAGTACTCTTTGGGTGTTAATCACATAGCGATGTGAACTAGATTACTGAATCCAGTAAACCCTTTGGGTGTTGGTCACATGACGATGTGAACTATGGGTGTTAATCACATGATGATGTGAACTATCGATGTTAATCACATGGTGATGTGATCTAGATTATTGACTCTAGTGCAAGTGGGAGACTGAAGGAAATATGCCCTAGAGGCAATAATAAAGTTATTATTTATTTCCTTATATCATGATAAATGTTTATTATTCATGCTAGAATTGTATTAACCGGAAACATAATACATGTGTGAATACATAGACAAACAGAGTGTCACTAGTATGCCTCTACTAGACTAGCTTGTTAATCAAAGATGGTTATGTTTCCTAACCATGAACAAAGGGTTGTTATTTGATTAACAAGGTCACATCATTAGTTGAATGATCTGATTGACATGACCCATTCCATTAGCTTAGCACACGATCGTTTAGTATGTTGCTACTGCTTTTATCCATGACTTATACATGTTCCTATAACTATGAGATTATGCAACTCCGTTTACGGAGGAACACTTTGGTGCTACCAAACGTCACAACGTAATCGGGTGATTATAAAGGAGTACTACAGGTGTCTCCAAAGGTAGATGTTGGGTTGGCGTATTTGAGATTAGGTTTTGTCACTCCGATTGTCGGAGAGGTATCTCTGGGCCCTCTCGGTAATGCACATCACTTAAGCCTTGCAAGCACTACAACTAATGAGTTAGTTGTGAGATGGTGTATTACGGAACGAGTAAAGAGACTTGCGGTAACGAGATTGAACTAGGTATTGGATACCGACGATCGAATCTCGGGCAAGTAACATACCGATGACAAAGGGAACAACGTATGTTGTTATGCGGTCTGACCGATAAAGATCTTCGTAGAATATGTAGGAACCAATATGGGCATCCAGGTCCCGCTATTGGTTATTGACCGTGAATAGTTCTAGGTCATGTCTACATTGTTCTCGAACCGTAGGGTCCGCACGCTTAAGGTTTCGATGACAGTTATTATGAGTTTATGTATTTTGATGTACCGAAGGAGTTCGGAGTCCCGGATGAGATCGGGGACATGACGAGGAGTCTCGAAATGGTCGAGACGTAAAGATCGATATATTGGACGACTATATTCGGAGTTCGGAAAGGTTCCGAGTCATTCGGGTATTTTTCGGAGTACCGGAGAGTTACGGGAATTCGCCGGGGAGTATATGGGCCTTATTGGGCCATACGGGAATAGGGAAAAGGGGGCCGGCCACCTTTCCTTCTCCTCCTATTCCTTCTCCCTTCCTCCCCTCTTGATGGACTCCTACTAGGACTTGGAATCCTAGTAGGACTCCACACCCTGGCGCGCCAAACCCTTGGCCGGCCTCCTCCTCCTCCCTCCTTTATATACGGGGGCAGGGGGCACCCCATGAACACACAAGTTTGATCTTTAGATCGTTCCTTAGCCGTGTGCGGTGCCCCCCTCCACCATATTCCACCTCGGTCATACCGTCATGAAGCTTAGGCGAAGCCTGCGCCGTGAAACATCAAGATCGTCACCACGCCGTCGGTCGACGGAACTCTCCTCGACACTCGGCTGGATCGGAGTCTGAGGGACGCCATCGAACTGTCGTGTGTCAAGAACTCGGGCGCCGGAGTAACGGCGCGGATCGGTCGGATCGCGAGGAGAACGTACGACTACTTCCTCTACGTTGTGATCGCTTCCGCTTCGGGTCTACAAGGGTATGTAGACAACACTCTCCCCTCTCGTTGCTATACATCACCATGATCTTGCGTGTGCGTAGGAAAATTTTTGAAATTACTACGTTCCCCAACAGGAGCACCCACAAAATCTAAGCCATCAGCTCCAGCAAAGGCAGCCCAAGCCAAACCAGCTGCCAAGCCAAAGAAAACAGTAAGAAATATACCTGCTTCAGAGAAGAAGAAGGACAATGTGCCACCTGCTGAATCTGATAAAGAGGCACATGTATTGTCAAGCTCGAGATGAAACTGCCAGATTCATAATGATGCTCATCCTCGAGCTGAAAATATGAAGGAAAGGAAGGACAAAGGTCTCGAGCTATGGAGGCAAGTTGATCCATATGCCACCAGGAGAAGGACAGCTGTTGACTCAAGGTTCCACACCGAGAGCAACAAGACTTTTATGAGACAGTGCTTATGGATAAGAAGCCGATTATTCTTGACACCAGATATGTAGATCGGACATATATCGACAAAGAAAACACACAGAGACTATTTCCCACATGTGCATGAGAGCTTCACCGCATGTGGAGTTGCGAATTCATTGGTCGGTCGATCGCTTGGAATGATGAGATGATCATGCAGTTCTATGCCACAGCACATTTCTATCCAGATGGCAGAATTGTGTGGATGACTGAAGGCCAGAGATTCTCTTCAACAGTTGAAGAGTGGGCAGCACTTCTGAATGCACCAGCATCAAGAGATGATGATGTAGATGTTTATGGAATTCCAAAGAAGAATCACGAGTCAATGAAGAACATGTACAATGAGGTACCAGACAAGGATGTTGAGATATGGAAGCTTGGATCAGTTTATCATCTTCAGGCAGGTCTCCCAACCACTAACACCATTCTGAGGCATACTTTGATGCCCAAGTCAGGAGACCATCGCATGATAAGAGGCTACTCTATCAACATGCTGCACATTCTAGATCAGAAGACACCTTTTAAGGTGATGGACCTGATAGTTGAGACTATCAAGAGGACAGCAGCAGAACAGAAGAGGTCATGTGGGTTTGCCCCGCACATTCAGATGCTCATCAATGCCAAGTTTGGCACAGGCACCTACTTGTTGGATAGACCCCACTTGCCACTACAGCCTGAACATGAAGATAATGAAGTTGTGATGACTGAGGATGCTCCCACATCTGTCGAAGGACATGCAAAGTCTGAGGCTGCAAAACAAGCTAAAGCTGAGAAGGAAGCAGCAGCAGCAGCAGCAAAGCCCAAGAGCGTTGGAGAACAACTTCTTGAAGCCACTCAGAGAATTGAACTACGCCTGGCCAGCATAGTGCAATCTCAGGAGAGTCTTGAGAGGATAGTTGAAGATAAGTTCCATGCTCTGGATGTCAAGTCGATCAAGTGCAGGTCACCGTCAACAAGCTCGAGGCGACATTGAGGAAGCCAAGAGGGAGAAGGCAGAGCTCATGAGGAGATGGAAGATGATCTAGTCCAGATGACTATGAGCAGCCTGCTGCAGTGCCCACAAAGCCCAGATCAGCTGCTATTCCAAAGGATGACCCTGGGCTACTACATCAGCACCTCCTACAGCTCCATCGGTTCCAAGACCAGCTCCAAGTCTACCCTCCAGCTCCACAGACTTCAGCGAAGCCTTTGCAGATGCAGCTATCTCCACTCCATCGACGCAGAGCAGAGCCGCCAGCGAGTCCCTAGTGACGCTTAGCTCTATACCTTTCGAACTTTTTGGTAACTTGTTGCCAAAGGGGGAGAAATTGTATAGATCATAGGACTTCGAGAGAGAGAGTGCTCGTTTTTGCTCTTTCGTTTGCGGTTTTCCTTGAGATACTTTTGAGTTCTTTGAGACATTTCGTGTGCTTGATACTACGTTTGTTCTATCTTTGATGAGTGCTTGATCATACTATGCTTAATGAGTGCTTAATGCTAATCATATTCTATCCATATCTTGTATGATCATTTACTCATGTCTTGGTGATTGGGTGCATGCTATTCATTCTTATTATTTTGTGCGCTCCACCAAGATGTATGTGACATGGAAGAGTGACCCATGATCCTAATTGATTGTGCATTTGCATTCAAACGCAAATCTTAAATAATGCACAAATTTAGGGGGAGCTCTTGCTTATCACATACTTCTCAAAGCGACGATGTTATTCATTGATTATATCATTTGTCGAAGCTTTGATCTATATGTTGTCATCAATTACCAAAAAGGGGGAGATTGAAAGTGCAACTAATCCCCGGGTGGTTTTGGTAATTAATAACAACATATATATCATTGAACTAATTATTTCTTGAGAATATTTCAGAAAGTTCAGTGATATGGGTATGACAATGACCGATGATGTGGACCCTCAAAATGCTAAGGAAAACATTGGCAAAAGCTCAAGACTCCATTTTTGGTTTAGTGATCCAAGATCACATTGAGTCCATAGGAAAGCCAATACTATTAAAAGGGGATGAGGTTATGATAATGATCTGGTTGCTCAAAGTGCTTAGTGATTTATCTCTCAAACTATCAGCAATCTTTCATTCCAACATAAACTCATAAGTAATCTCGGTCCCACCGATTCCATAAACTCAGTCACACCGAGATGAACCACCTCACCATATACCCAAACCCTAGAAATTTCGGATTTTCCGATTCCAAACTCGGTCATACCGAAATTGGTGTTGCCAACCTTCTGTAACCTTCTGTACTCAAATCGGTGTCACCGAGATGAGAAAGTCGGTCCCACCGAGATTGGCAAACCCTAGACTTTGGAAGAATCGGACTAACCGAGATTGTATTTTCGGTCCCACGAAAATCCCAACGTTCACAAGATTTGAACTTTCGGTCTCACCGAGTTGTCAACTTCGGTCCGACCGAGATTAGTCAAATGTGTGTAACAGTTGGATTTTGTGTGGAGGCTATAAATACCCTCCACCTCCTCTTCATTCGTGGAGAGAGCCATCGAAAGAACCACCACTCCTACCTTACATTTCGAGAAGAAAACTACCTACCCTTGTGTTGAGATCAAGTTGCTCCACTCCCACCATATGAAACTTGATTTCTAGCCTTCCCAAGTTGCTTTCCACTCAATCCCTTCCTCCACCACAGCCAAATCAGTGAGGAGAGTTGAGTGTTGGGGAGATTATCATTTGAAGCACAAGAGCAAGGAGTTCATCATCACCAACACCATCTATTACCTTTTGGAGGTGGTGCCTCCTAGATTGGTTAGGTGTCGCTTGGGAGCCTCCGTCAAGATGTGGAGTTGAACCAAGAAGTTTGTAAGGGCAAGGAGATCGCCTACTTCGTGAAGATCTACCCCGAGTAAGGCTAGTCCTCCGTGGACGTAGGCCATGATGGCATAGACAAGGTTGCTTCTTCGTGGACCCTTCGTGGGTGGAGCCCTCCGTGGACTCTCGCAGCCGTTACCCTCCGTGGGTTGAAGTCTCCATCAACGTGGATTGACGATAGCACCACCTATCGGAACCACGAGAAAATCTCCGTGTCTCCAAATTGCGTTTGCTCTTCTCCACCTCTTATTTACTACATGTGCAATTTACTTTCCGCTGCCATCACTCTAGAATTGCATGTGTAGGGTGATACTTGACTTGCTCATCATTGTGAACTTGCTAAAACTTGTCCTAATCAAAAGGCTAAATTTTTAAGTTGTCAAGTAGTCTAATCACCCCCTCTAGACATACTTCGATCCTACAACCCCCCGCTCCCCCATCGATCGAGGACTGCGGTGCTCTGCGCGTCTGGGGCCCCACTGCTTCATTGCGACGCTGCATCGCGTCGCTGCCCCTTCGTCGCGTCGTGGCCCCCCCCCGCTAATCGCCGATTCCCGTCCCGCTATCCCGATTGGGCGATTCCCCGTCCGCTCCCCATCCATCGAGGCGGGCCAATCGTGCCGTGCCGCCGGGCTGCGTGCCGTGCCGTGCCAAGGGTCGGCCCGCTAGAATCCGTGTCGTGCGTCGTGGCCGCACGCTGGCCGAGGGTCGCGCCTGCACGCCCAGTCGTGCCTCGTGCTCGCACGCAACACGATTAGCCCGTGCCGGGCCGTGCTGCCGGGCGTGCCGTGCCGCCGTGCTGCCGGGCCGGCCCGAAAAAATCGGCCCGTTTGGCCAGATATAGTCATGTACACATGAAAGCACCACCGCCAAGCTTTATTTGCCTTATTTCATGTGGACGCAAGTGTTCCTAGAGCTGGGAACAACGGCTCAGCAACAATAATTGGCAGGGTCGAGAATGGGAGTTATTTCGGGTCCTCCTCTCTGGTCATACATGAGACAAACGACGTGGCAACGCTCGAGGTGATCGCGTGTAGAGAGGCATTTCCCTGGCCGAGGATCTACTACTTCACAATATTGTGGCAGTGTCTGACTCAACGTAAGTTGTGAATGACATATAGAAGGGCCGTAGTGGCATATACGAGCAAGTTATCGAGGAGATCAAATTGAGAGCTTTGAATTTTAATTGTATTTTTTGTTTTGAAAATAGGTCAGCAAACTTTGAGGCCGGCTTGTTAGCCAAGCATTCGCATTCTTTAGATCGGAGGGGGTGCCACGTGTGGTTGGGCCAACCCCATGTTCCGATTTGTATCCCACTGTCCGTGGAGTTTGAATAATAAACCTTGGTGTTTCTTAAGAAAAAAAATAAGAGCGTGCCGGGAGGGAAGCCAAGCGTGTGACTCTCACATGTTAGTACACGAGAGTGAAGGAATAGCAAAATAAATTGCAAGACGGAGGATTGAAGCCATGACCTCTGTTCGCTAATTGCACTGCAGCATAAGCTAACCACAAAGCCTAAACTGTGCTCCGGTTTTATTATTGAACTAAACATTTACACAGTGCACCTTCATGTACCTCTCCAAGAGACTATCGCGTTCCTTTTCAACTGTTTTATTTTAATTTATTTTCCAGGTT